>WHPX01001057.1:0-600000 GCA_011057435.1 Actinia equina | reverse complement strand
GACCTTTTCTACCTTTAAACAAAGTTAGTGCAAATTTGTTAGCCTCTTTAGTTCTTTTGGGGGCAGCATTTTCTTTCATTATTTCTAATTCCTCTCCGATAAAAGCAACAAAGCAGCTGGCCGCCATTTTGGATTATCGCTAGAGGTGCCATTATCGTGTGATAGTATGAGTTTCTCGACCAATCAGCGCGCGAGGTTTTCAATAATCACCTGTGTATTATTATTAATATAAGATAGTCATTAATATTGTTAAATAATAATGATAATAAAACTCACCAACAAATAATCCCACATTGCTGTTTTCTTCGCAAATACACCTCATTTCCCTACAAAAGTGTGAAAGAAAACGTGACTTGAACTTTACGAGGTATAATTTACAAGGCAAGGCGTTGCTTCCGTCAAATACGAATTATACCCAAACTAAAATGAGAATTATACTCATAAGAATAATACTCATAATTAGTTAAAATTATACTGAAGTCCAACATGGCGGATATTGATCACGTATTGTTCGTATACTGGCCATAGTGCTAAGGATATGTTTTACCATTCATAAATACCTTTTTACTTGCTCTCCATTGTGGATAATCCTGTATTTTGCTTAGAGGGTCAAAATTTACATTGAAAAACGAACTAAAGTCGGTCTTGGTTATGTTGTTATTGTATGGGCAAATATCGACAGCGTCTGGTACACCATCGTTATCGTAGTCACCTTGACACGCATCTCCGATACCATCATCTGGAAAGAAAAAAGATGGTCAAGGGTGGCAGCGATGTTATAACAGCTAAGATAATATGAAACTAAAATTGACTCATCAACCTTAAAATAATTTTATATTTTCCTTAACTTTCGACCGACACGGTCATCCTCAGAGGAACTAAAATACAATATAAACAAAAAAACTACGCAAAAGAATCGCGCGCACAAACCTGAAAGCACGAGCATTATTGGAAATCACAAAAGATTTATGTAATTTGCTGGCAGAATTATGCCGCTGTCTCTATTAAAAATAGTGTCCTTTTGCTTTGATATCTCGCATGCTTCCAGCCACTTTCTTTGGTTCCATCTTTGCTTATTTTTAACGATTGAAATGTTATCCCATTGGATTGAGTGCTCCGTTTCATGTGCATGCAGGGCTAAGGCTGATCTTTCTGCCTTGTTCAGACTCACAGCCGCCTGATGTTCTTTGCACCTAGTTACAAGAGCTCTGCATGTTTCCCCGATGTACTCTTAGTTTCATAATATGAATCCAACCTACAAATACCTTTTCGACTTAGCTAAGATAATGTTGATAGGGAGGAAGATGAAAGTGGAGGGTAGTCGCAGTAAAAGTAAGGGGTGATGGTATGATAGTACTTACTGTCACTGTCCTTCTGATCAACGTTTCTGACCAATCGGCAATTGTCTTTGTAATCAGGAATGCCATCGTTGTCATCATCAGAATCGCACACATCACCTGTAGATAGAGAAAGATAATAGATATTAGTCAGCATGTTAATAGCATTTACATAACAGAAATTAACTATATAGCTGAATGATGCCTGCTTGTAAAAGTGTAATGTTACGAAAAATAATGATAATTAGATGATTGATGAAATGTACTTGTAGCTGGCATCGAGTCAAAAGTTACTTAACAACTTTCAAAAAGGAAACCTTCATAAGAATGTAATTAATTTCTTATGATAAGCACGGGCCGTCAGTGCACTACTATTGAGTCGGCCTTCAAGGACGCGACTTAGGTTCGATTGCTGTGACCAGTACCCTGCGAGCAGAGATTCCCTTTTCTATCTCGCCATAGTGGGATAGAAAAGGGAATCTCTGCTCGCAGGGTATGGGCCCTGTGTAGTGGTAGAGTTTTTTTTGGTCCTGTGCTTTGCTTCAACGGTTTTCCTCCCTTCTTAAGAAATCAACTTCCAGATTCTAATTTGATCTTTGGACGTCCTCCACCTAGTTTAAGTCTGTCTCTGTTGTAATTTTCTAACTATGGAATACAATAAACAATAATTATAATTTTCTGTCCTTACCCTGTCCATCTCCATCGGTGTCCAGTTGGGCTGCATTCGGTTTTCGAAGGCAATTGTCATGTCTGTCATCCACACCATCCTTATCGCTGGAAAGAAAATATATTGCTTTTAATTTAGGCAAAGTTAATTATCTGACAACTCAAGCTTGTGACAACAATAGGTGATGCAAGTTCATTTATATCGATTTTATTAGTAATGAAACAACTTACTAGTCTTGATCAAAGTCGCACACATCTCCAATACCATCACCGTCTTTGTCGGCCTACCAAGACAATTATGAGTTAATGAATAAGACCATTTCCATAGATAAGAAGGGCATGGGCGATAAAGGCTACGCAGAGGCGGTACGTACGGGGGGATGGGGGATGGGGGGGGGGGGGGGTCATTAATTCGATGCTTAGATCCGATATAAAGACACTTTTTGGGGGTTTTCTACTCAAATCAACTTTTTTACCTGGTCTGGATTTTTTCCTCTTATGCAATTATCGCAAGCATCGCCATGAGGATCACCGTCTGTATTTTTTTGGTCTCGATTGGGAACCTTTGGACAATTGTCAAGTACGTTGATTATACCTAGAAAATAAACAGATACATTGATTGAAATCTTTTTCTAAACTCCACAAATCCACCCTAGCTTGTCTTAATGGCAGCTGCTACTCTCACCATCTCCATCGATGTCCACATCACACGCATCACCAATGCCATCTTTATCAGTGTCCTCTTGGTCGGGATTGTTAACTGTTTGACAGTTATCACACGCGTCTCCTACACCATCAGAGTCTGTATCTTGTTGATCTTCATTGGGCACACTTGGGCAATTGTCCTATGACGAATCAGTTCATAGATAGCTTAGATACAAGAAGCCCAAAGGCCCTCTTAGGGTTTGGATTTTTTTAGAATAATCTTAAGAATGTATATTTTTGTTTAACAGTTGCGCATGAGAGGACACATGGATACCACTCAAACAAGGAATCTTATACTCAAGAGTGACAAGTGATTTGAAATGGGGAAACATTATGCCAAGGTAGACTAGTTGGTCCATTAAAATAGTAGATATTTTCGGGATGAATGTGTTAGATGCAAATGATCAGTCTCCAGGCATAGCATCATTGCAGGCTAATAACAGCTATTCTTACTTGATCCTTAGACGGTTTTCGGTCACCATCAGCATCGAATTCACACATATCTCCAATACCATCACCATCCACGTCTTCCTGCCCACTATTGGGTATTTCGCGACAGTTGTCCTATAACAGAATCTAGTGTTAGTACTCTGATGCCCCAGGAATCCTTGGATGCATTTGAGCCCTGTTTCCTTTGACGGTTGGTTTCTAACGTGTATGTAACTTCAGGGAGGGGAGGGAGGGATTTTTTTTGGGTCAGTTGAAAATGACTCTCCTAATGCAGATTAGATGATGGCTAGTAAACACTAGCGTGGACAGATTAGATTGCAGATATTCCTCTGTTTGTTTCGTCTCAACATTTGACCCAGCATTTAGCTAACAATTAGTCCTAGCATTTAATAAACATTTGAACCAACAACATTTTGATCCAACTATTGCTAACGGCTCCAACATTTCATCCCACAAATGTTGGCTAAATGCTGGACAAATGTTTGGAAACTTTGTCAGGGTTTTTAGCCACATTTCAACCCTAGAACACTTCATCTAGCTTCATACCCGTAACCACTTATACCAGCCCTACCTCTTTTCACTTCCCTCTTCCCAATTCCTACTATCCCTCATTTATTCCTCCACAGAGAAACCCTGCTTCAAAAAATCTTTACCTTGGCACATTTCGGTCCTTTACAGTCAAGCGCTCTGTCTGGATATCCATCCATGTCGGAATCTCTTCCGCATTGAACGCCATCGCCACCGTACCCTGGCTTACACTGTCAATGGTAAGAGACGTATATTAACTTCTGAATAGTCCGTAGAATGATTTTTTAAAAAACGACAAAAGCCACTTGAAAGTCAAAGAATGAAAAATGGAAAATATTTTTTGGTGCTCTGAGCCCTGACCCCAAAAAAGCATATTCATACTGCAACAAAACAATTACAAACCTTGCATTCATAATTCCGCCCATCGTTTCTTGGTATACAATGTGCAAGTTTCCCGCAAGGATTTGCCCTTGGAGCATTAGAGCAGAATAACACTCGTTTGCACTCACGAGTAGAGTCGCCGTCATAGCCAGGTTTACATGGTCCACATCGATAGCTTCCCTGTACATCGACAAGAACCAAAAACTATTGTTATATCAATATAAGACGCCATTCAAAAGAAAATGTACGTTTTATTTTGGCCCATCATCGATGTTTCATTTATCAGTATTATTCAGTGTAAACGAAAGACTGGTTGTGCTGTGCTGTATTATTCTGTTGGTTTTATATTCTTGTTGATTGAATATTTACCAGTTTCATTTCATTTGAGTATGGGCTCTGGCCTAAAGACTTAGCTCTGAGCTAGTTTTCTATTGTGTAAGAAATAACTGATCAAGCTGTTTCTGTTAGAAATCAATGTACCTGAGTGTTGATGCACTCTGAATGAATAGAGCATCCGCCATTTCTACCATTTGCACACTCGTTGATGTCCTCACAGACCTAGATCATTCAAAGACATAAGGATTTGTTTGGAACGATGATCATTATAAGCGGCTATTTCATATTATGGTGGTGTTGAACGTTTATGTGTATTTGTGGTGGAAGTGGTAGATAGAGATTATCACATGTTAAGAACTTGATATCGTTTTTATTTACGAGTTTTTCTATCATATCGCGAACGAGCGAGTCCTCGAGCGAGTGAGCGATATGATACGGAAAAAACACATTTAAGGTCGATAAAATGAAAAGCATTCCAGTTCCCAGTTTACCGTGAAGTGATATCGTATCACTTCACTGATATGGTTTTTATTCACGGCTTTATTACACGGATATCGACCCTAAATGTGTAATAATGTTGTTTATTAATAGTTACTACTGTTAGTGATTAAGGTGGAGATGATTGAGTAGTGGTAAGGTGGTGGAGGTTGTGGTAAGGTGGTGGAGGTTGTGGTTGTGGTGGAGGTTGTGGTTGTGGAGAAGGGGTGATTGGTAAAGAAAGGTCGGCGGACGTTGCGGATTAAGTCGTTGTTAGTGCTGTGGTTGTTATAAACAAACAAAATAAACAAATAGGATTTAGCAGTTGTATTCCCATATGTTTCTCTTTATCCACTGAAATTCCAATTTGAATTTAAAGTGGATTTCATGGTTGAATAATATGGCAATTTGTCCACACTTGCACATACTTGTTTATTTTTCCTTGCCATCTCAACTCCAAGGCCCATTGATGCGTTTCCTGAATACCCAACAGGACAGGGCGTGCATTGATACCCAGGCCTGAGATTGATGCATTTCGTAAGGGCAGAGCACGGGTATAGAGTACACTGTCAAAGCAAGTATTTGTATTAATGTAGCTAGTAATAGATAATCTATGCATATAGTATAGGTTAAGATTACTACGATCGCTGGGGCTATAAAACAGAATTAAAGAAAAATACCAATGTACAGACAAATAAAAGGTTTCCAGCTTTCTAGTTCTCAAATTAAATCAAAATCAAACTTGAAATTAATAAACTAATATCAAAAGACACATGCAGCTTGATTGCCTTAATGAGCAAAATACCATTTCTGTTCATGTGTTATTCCCTTAAGTATTGTTTCTTTGTTTATTATGCTTGCGAAGTTTCATTATTATGGATTTGACTCAAACAAGGAATCGTATTATTAAGGGGATGACCTGTGTTTTGAAATTCTTAAATGTTACGTACAAGAAGCTAATTGGGTCTCTTCTATATTTTCATCATTTTTTAGTCCCCGTCCACACGTATCGGGAAATTTTTGTATCCGCAAATTATGCTTTGCGGATACGAAATGTTCGCGTCCACACTGCAGCGTATTCGAATCGTTTTCGCTATCCACACGTATCCGGAAATTTCATGATCCGCCCTGATACGCGCTAGTGCCTAGTTCCTTTGACGGATAGTTTTTATTGAGCATGCGCAAAATCGTGTTAACGTCAGCATATTCGAAAATTTGCGGATACGACCGTCCACACGTATCCGTATTCAAAACGTATTCGAAAATTTCCACTCTGGAGACCGTTTTCAAAAATTTCCGGATACGGATACAAACATTTCCGGACACGTGTGGACGCAACCCGTATCCGAAAAAAAAAATATTGCGGATACGTGTGGACGGGGCCTTAGTCATGTTTATCTTTTTAGTGCATGCTGTCGTACCTCATTGACGTCTTCACATCGGATTCCATTCCCCGTGAATCCTGGTGGGCATGGACCACACCTGAAGCCCAGTCCTTCATCAGGTGTTTCATAACATTTCACAAATGGAAAGCAAGGTTTTTGAAGGCACTTTCCTCCTGCAACTGAAATGAGTACGCATTCTCAGGTAAAGATAAACAAGTTCTTGAAATTTTGAAAAACCGTGGATTTGATATTGGCATTGGCATGCACTACTTTCAATAGAAGCTTTGCACCATCACGTGATGGCAGCCATGACAGGAGACACAACATCAGAGTCTTTTCCTACTGGGAGACTGAATTCTTTTTCATGTAAATCCGATTAGACCAGATTTCATTGTTCCTGCCTTCTGTCATGGCTGCCATCACATGATAGTGCAAAGCCTCTATAGCCCTTGACAGAAACGAGTGGGAATATTGGGCATATATTGGTCTCGCGGAACCTGGAAAACTATCGTTAGGGTTTATATATTTTACCTGGATTTTGTCGTTCGGTTTTTCTTCCAGGAAGAATGGTACCAATTAAATCAAATCCTTTTCCAGGTTGCTGAATTAATGAACCTGACTTACAAGCACCACCATGTTCCAGAAATGAACGTACGTATCGTACTTCTTGTGACTAAAATGTTAAACATTTAACAATTATTCGCCTCAGACTCGGCGATTGTGAATATTCACCCCGACTTCGTATCGATGAATTCATTCACCGATACGAAGTCGGGGTGAATATTCACAATTAATCACTAAGCCGGAGGCGAATAATTAGTATAGACTAGCTAGAATTAGATAATTATTGGGGAGCATGCTAAGTCATTGGCCAATGCTGGCTGACTATACAAGGCTTCTCTTGTTTCGTGATCGACCTAGATGGCGGATGTTTAATTGTTATCAATTCCTCAAGGGAATTTCCGGTCAGGTGGTTGCACTCCAAGAACTAGGATTTTTTCAAGAGAAGTTCACTTCACTAACTTCATAATATATACTTATCTGCAAATGCAAAGATACAAATAAACTACCCACAAAAAGGGGTTGTAAGTCACCCAAGGACTTCCTCTTTAACCCAACGTTACGCCACTCAAAAATACATGTTTGATTCGAAATCATAATTTTCGCTGTTAAATCTTAAAGTACCCTTGAGAAAGATTCAAATACCTTGCCTTTATTTTAAGACTAAGTCGTCTAGCTTGGAACGTATGTACCTCAGTTTCTCATAATATTCTACGAAGAATGACTATGTTTGACGTACCTGGCTGTTTAGATCGATGCGCAACATTTCTATTGTCTTTCTTAGTGCTGATTCTCTATGGAATTGTTCCTTTTTTAACTGTCTTATCATGTCCACTAAGTAATCAAGCTTTTCGTCGCTAGTAGTAAGAACCACTTCTGTTGTGGGACTACTACCGTCAGCCACACCAAATCTTGTTTCTCCTGTATTTTGAAGAAAGATAATATTTATATTTTCCATATTGGAGGTATTTAAAACCAACCTCAACGAGTCAACTCCTCCCGTGACTTCCCAGAATGCATGCACGAAAAGAGTAAAATACCAGTAGGGGTTCCAGGCGCCGTAGGACACTTCCCTGGAAATTGGAAGTATGGAAGAAATGCCCACAGGTCTATAGCAGATTTTATGACTGTAAAACACTGACTCCTGGCTTTTCCGTACTGTGAACGTGATTGTGCCATGCCCAAGCATTTTGAATGGATACGATATTTCGCGCGCTCTGATTGGCTACACAAATCTCATGACTTGTGTGCCGTTACCGTGACATCTATGACACCTGCTCTATGATTATTACGACACAGCCTGAAAGTATATTTTCTTCCTACCTGATGCTATAAAATCCACTTATTTCTGTGGGTTCTCCTTCTGGGTTTTGGTCCTCACCAAAGGCTGTGGCTTGGTCGTTCCATCTATCTGAGGTTTAGTTGGTGTTGACTTGACAGTAGTAGCATCTTTACTAGTGGTCGGCCGCCTTTGGGTTGTGACCACTTGTACTGTCGGTCGATACTTATGTCTGTTATTCTTATTTGTCAGTCCACTCAGGATCTGTCGGGTTGATTTTGTCAGACAGTCGACTGGATTCACGAAGGAATGGGAACGAGCCCCGAATATTAGGAGAACGCTCTGGAGGCTTCCCTAAAGTTCAAGTCAATAACAAAATTGTTATTGGAAAAGGCTTGGCTATCTGCGTCAAGGTAATCAATTATTAGATATTTGGACAACGTTGTCCTTGTTGTTGTCTGTCTGCCTGTCTTTCTGTCTGCCAGCCTCTTTTTTTCTCTCTTTGATATTCAGTGATGCAAAAGTAATAGTAACGATGATCCCATAGCTTGTGTACAGTCGCTCTCATGCGGCAGAGAAACGGCACTACCCTCGTTTTGCCCCCGCAGATGAGAGGTTGGAGTAAAAGCAGCTGCACCCAGACTATTGACTCATAGCAGAGTCTAGTAAACTTTAAGTAATACACTACAAAAAGTCACATTATCAAAGATATACTAGGACACTTTAATCTTCTAAATGTTTCAATTAGTAATCGTCTCACCTTCCATGGAATGTATACTGAATTACTGGCTCCTCTTTGCGCGAAACGAAGAGCATATTTAACTTTCTCGTTCGACAACGGAAGCAACTGATCCAGTCCTGCGGATATTTTTTTCTTGCCAAGAGACCTACAGTCCATGAATAATGAAACCACGTGTTTTCCCATGCGGTTAGTTTGGATGTGTAGAACCATCTTGTGCCATTTGCCATCGGATACGTTTGGTACTTTATCAAAGTAGGTGACGGTAGTCATGCTTCCTTCGGGGTAATACAGACTGATCCTGCAGCTACTGAAGCAGCTGAACAGGAGAGAAAACACCAAGTTGCCTGGAAAAATGAAATATTCCTTAGTTGTATCGTTCACTTAGTATATATTTTTAAGTGTTTGACCGACTGACCGACTGGCTTATTTCATCCATCCCATCCATCCCATCCATCCCATCCATCCCATCCATCCCATCCATCCCATCCATCCCATCCATCCCATCCATCCCATCCATCCCATTCATCCCATTCATCCCATCCATCCCATCCATCCCATCCATCCATCAACTCATTACCTTCTCCTTCGGTTTCTATCGAAAATAGTGTGCCATACGATTTTCGATCTAGCTTTAGATTTGAAGTGATGGTCAAACTGTTAGACTCTCTGCTAGCTTCAGCTAGATCGCTAACAAACTCCGGTCCTAAGTGCAGCCTTGCTAATCCTCTGTCGAATCTGTACGCTTCTTCCGGTTCTCCAGGATAGCCTTCTATTCTGCCTAGCCCAGTGATCTGACCTTTTCCGAGTTCGAAACTTTTGATAAGGTCAAAATCTGACGATTGAAAAAGACACCAAATTTGCAAGTTCGAGTATGAACAGTATTAGAATCAATGAAGGTGTTTTACTAAAAAAATGACTGTAATTTTGTAGATTTTCATTTCTAAGCTATTTAGCACTCAAGGGAGGGGGAGGGGGTGTGGGAGAATATGAACCCCTTTACATGTACACCTATGATGACGTCTTTAGTGATACTAAATATATATATGTACGCATGCGCACACCACTTTTAACCACAACTAATAGAAAAATTTCTTTTAAGGGTGCCTTATGACTCCACACGGCACAGCAAGGAAGTTAGTCTTTATAAAATTTAAATTATAGTAGCCGTTGCTTTGGACACGAATGACGAAATACAACGTGCGCGCGCGTGCTGTGTGGTGTCTCATATAATCCAATATGGTATTCAGCTGTCATGTACTCTTCCCCATGAGTCTGAACCTTGATGTATTATAAAGGGCAGACGTTAGGGTGAACTATGTACTAACAAAAGCTGTTTTCCAGTTTTAATTACTGACAACATGTGTTAATAATGAGACAGTCCTGCTCACAAAATTATGCGCTTTAATATTTATCCGCTTGAGAGGTATTCATGTTAGTCTGAACGAAGCTTTGCACAACTGGAAAATTAAAGTCTAACATCGTTGTAAAACATAATTTCCTAAGCTGTAACAATATAACTGCGCCATTATTTGTCAAGCCGGTTCGAAGTCATTTTTTGGCGCGGAGAATATTCTACTGGTAGTTCCGTTTCCGACGGAAAAGTGACGCAGTGATATTCGTTTTTCGCAGTTAAAACGTTAATTACATCTTTCAAATTACAATACACATTATTAGGAATCTAAAAGCGACGTAGAAAGAAATATTTAGTGGGTTTAAGAAATAATTCTAACTTTCCAGGTCAAAACTAAAGTATGATTTCAATTTCTTGGATATTATATTCAACTTTCCGTTATTTCAACTTCTACACATTTATCCGATATACCTCCATATATAGCTCATAAAGTACATCATATGAAACCCATATAACGTACTTTACGAAGCTATACAGAGTTATTCAGTTCACAACAAAGAAATTCCAAATTTCCAGGTCAATATATAAAATGGTCTCCAATATTTTTTCAACTTTATCTTCGACGAATAGATTTTCAGCCGCATATATAGCTCATAAAATACTTTCTGTAAACCTTTCATTTACTTTTAAAATGCATAAAAAGAGAGTTATTCAGTTTACGGCAGAGAAATTCAAACCGTCCAGGTCAATAGAATGGTTTAACAGCGTAGCAACAAAGTACCTTGGATTTTTGCTTCGATGTTTAGTACCATAGAAAGAAGCACCAATAGTGACTGCAAGTACCAAATGCTACCACTGTTCTTCATCTTGTACTCATATATTCTTCCCTCAGAAATTATTTACCTGTGAATACAATAACATAATGCTTCAGTAACTACTTGAACTGACTAGAATCCTAAGCCGTCCATGTTAACTCTTTTGCTAGTAACTCGATAGTCTGAATCAAGAAATTATGTCTAAAGTGCATTAGATTTATATACTATGCCTTATACCCTCAAGACACTAGACGACAGGCATTGACTTTTCCCTTATATAAAGGATTCGATAGTTTACTCGTAGTGCCAGACCTTTCTGTTGTTTCCTCTGTGAGTGCTTAAAGGTTTCCATTCACTGTTGTCTCGAAATATTTGCAAGGTTATTTTCAGAGCACAGCTCGTAAAATTGTTCGTGAGCCCCATTATAGCCTAACAGTCTTCAAAACTGCTGGAGTGGCTTCAGATTTCACCCAAAAGGTCGAGTCGAAATAAACGTCAGTAAAACTGTAATCGAATCGTATTATTCTCAGCGTTGACTCCCACATTTATGAGATAATATCTAGTAGCTCAGTCCTATATATGTCCATTGTGAGGTGGAGAAGAGCAGAGATTTTTGAGCCACCCTAAATTTTGGAATTTTTGAACGTAGGCGATACGGATCAAACTATTTGTCATCATGTTGAAGAACTTATCAGAGCTGAAAAACTCGGTGTAGTTCAAGGTTTGTGGAACCATAGTTAACTGAGGGAACTGAAGAGAAAAACTAGACAAGATTTATTTTCAATTAAAGATCTAGCTAAAGTTCTTTGTCCCCAGTTTCGTTCTCTCTTTTAGCCCTTCTTTCTTTTTCTTTCTTCTTTCTTTTTTTCTTTATTTCTTTTCTTTTCTTTTTTCTTCTTTTGTTCAATTTAGTTTTCCTTTCTTATTTTGTTCTCTGCTCATTTGCATTATCTAAGAAATTAATTTTCAGTATCACTAGATCAGTATAGGTATAAGTAATTTCCACCAATGGATTGCGCACACCAGAAAGACACATGCTATTCCCTTTAGTATTTAGTACGGTAATTGGCATGACATACTATAGTGGATTCTCAGCCATTATCTATGTATTTATCATATATAACGTGTTTGTGTATGCGCGGGTGTTTAAATGGTAAAGCTAAATAAATTGAATTAATTTAAGTTAAATTATTTCTATGATATGACCATATCATTAATTAGGTGGGTAAAATATAAGAAATATCACCTTCAGCTTTTTGCTATTTTTTGTTGCGGCGTAAATTTCTTATCAATTATTATATATTATTACTTTTATTGGATTTGGAAAATTATTTATAGAAGATATTGCAGTAAATCGTATCTATCATCAATGCTTCATGAAGGGTGTTCCTTGAATTTACCTTTGATTGTTTAATATCGCAGAAAGAATAGATAACAAAGTGCATATACTCCGTAAGAAGCGCACGACCTTCAGATTCGATGCATTACGAAGAACAATTTACGGTATAAACAGACATGTTGACAACATTTGATTCACGTCATAATCCAATGACCTTCCGAACGCGAGCCAAAAGCGTGTCTTACCGGAAGTACATAACTGAGGGTTAATGGGTTAAAGAATAAAATGAGTAAGGATAGCTGTCAAAGGTGAATACGCACCCATTTGTTTAAGCTATTGATGGGAAAACGAATCGACAACTAGCTAAGTTAGGTTATTTTTCTCTGTTTGCGATTGTTTGTGCTAATCGATATTTCTTCGTTTCCTGGTCGGTGTTCCTTGCAATTGCCTGTGCGCATTTGAGAAGATTAATGACTGATCCTTTAAATAAGAAGTTTATAATTTTCGTTGATGATTCATTTTTATTTGTCCCTGGTAAGTCGGCTTTTCTTCTGCGCATTTGTGAAAATTAAGGAACTAAAGGTCATCATTGAAATCTAAGCCATATCTTACTGATGTTGTAAATGAATAGTTTCATCTGATCTTTCTGTTTGTTTGGGGTTTTTTTTTTCTTTTCTTTCTTCTTTTCTTTCTTCTTTTCTTTTCTTTTCTTTTCTTTTCTTTTCTTTTCTTTTCTTTTCTTTTCTTTTCTTTTCTTTTCTTTCTTTCCTTTCCTTTCCTTTTCTGTTCTGCACTTTGTGTGTGCCGTGGATCGTGCTAGACATGACTAGAAGATAGAATCCTAGCTGTAGCCCGATTAAGCTAAAATCTTTTTAATATCCCACAACGCTTTGAATTAACCCTTATTTAGCAATGACTAGAGATCAAAACACTTCAGTAGATACCCTCGTCTTGGCTCGACTAAAGATACGACCCGCAATACGGCTAGCTAGAGAAAAATCTGCTGCATTGAGCCTGAATACAAAAAGGGATGCAGTCTCAAAACGCGCTCAGAATAAAGTCTGGACTTTCCATAAATTGAATAAATCAAATTTACTTTTCAGAATAAAATGTTAAAAACATGAGGAGTAAAAGGTGATGACAGTTTGATGTGTTGGAAATATGATGAGCGTGCGATGGCCAGAGGACACCTTCATGTGTATACGAAAAGATTAATTTAAAAACGGACATGGTAAAAGAAATTAGTTGATACAATTTGAAAATCAAAATAGAAACTAGACGCATATCTGCGTGAACTCGGGCTTCATATTAGAAAATCGAAAGAGTTCTTCCTGAACATTTTCATCCTTTTAGATGGTGCAAAGTCTGTTAGACTTTCGAAAATATATTTGTCCTTGTAAATCACACGCGCTGAAAATGTTGAGGGAAGGCAATCACGATTTTTTACCAGACTGCAGTACTTCAAGCAGCACACATGTACCTTGATGGGCATGACCTCTTTCATATAAATCTCTTGCATGAGAATAAAATATTTTAAACCCCACATTACATGTACCATTACAATCACGTCTCACGATCACGTCTATTTGCACGATGATGCTTATTTGACTCAGATAAGATAGTTTATTTGATATAGTAGTTATAGCGTGGTTCACGATAAAAGGTTCACAATCATTGACGATAAAAGGTCGATTCACTCGTAGTGGTTCTCTCATAATATTCGCGGACCGACCCTTTCCAAAAACGCTCTACATCTTTTAGTGTGGGTCTACCGCGAAAAGTGTGTGCTTTTATATGTGTCTTGAACGTGTTTGACTCCATATTATTCATTACTTGAAACAGCGACGAGTCCTTCGCCATATCTGCCATCACTCAAGCATGTGCTCATAGCTGATTCTACGCATGCGCATAAATTTTGATTTGGCGCATGCGCCTTAGGACTTCGAGGGCGATTTGTGACTGAAGAAAAAAAATAACGAAGCCCAATTTATACCTCGGGCATTTCTTTGAAAGCCCGAGTAATAATCCAGAACCGGGAGTCAGTATGATAACCCTGGCCGCTCCTATTTCAAAAAAGTGGTTGGTGAAGGTTTTGATGCATGTTGCATATGTTGCATAAGTCCGAACTGCACTATGAGAGATGTGAATCGGCCAATGAGCAAAAGGTGTCAGCGATATGAAATTTTCCTAAACTTTTTCCGGCATAATTTATTATGCTGTCATTATTTATATATGATTATCATACATTTCAAGCATACCAACATGCAACATTTTAAGCTTACCAGACAGGCAACATGCATGCAACATTCGACATGCAACGAAACCTCTACCTAATTTCACTGATAGACTTTCTTTTTTTAATGCGTAGAGGTGTATTTCGTTCAAGCCGAACTCCTGCCGAAGAACTATCGATCGACAAACGAAAATAGTTAATAATCGCCAACTGGTTGTTTCGGTCATGTTCATGAAAATTAAATTGACCCCATGAGATAAACAACAGTGTTTTTATCAGTGCGATGAGATTGAAATAAAGACTGCCCATTGCCAACCCATTAAAAACCCTTAAAGTTCAAGTTTTTTGACTATACTTCAAGTCTATATTTCCTGTTTCTCCTTTAACTCTTTCTTTTTCTCTTTTCTTTTTCGTTATTAGTTTTTTTTTTGTTCTGAATAACAATTACAAAATGGTCAACCTTCGATCAAAACAAAAATCATACTCTTTATCGTAATGAAAAGCTACTTCTTGCTTGACAAAGTATGGCTAATATATAAACAATAAAAAACGGTCCAATCTAGTAAGATTATCTAACCAAAACCATAGAATCTTCACCGAATAAAACGAAAAGTTATCTTACTCTTTACTTAGCAGATCAAGGCTTATCTAAACAATTAAGCAAATAATCAAATAACACAAGAAATCTAGTCAAATAATTAAGAATTAAGCTTTTAAGCATACCTGGACAAAACCTACTGTTGGGGCAAACAGTCGAGCTAAACTTTAACTTCACGTTGTGCTTACACTATTTACCTCTTTGAGAAACTCTTTCGAAATTCTATCAAATTTGTCTTACTGATTCGTACTATCGTTTTACTCCTGTTTTGAGCTTAGTTGTGACTGCAGTCATGCATCTACAGAGGAACTCGCCGACGTCTTATATGTCAATATTTACTCTAAGAAAGGAAGCGTGATGGAACAACCACGTCAAGAGCTAGACTACACTAATTTCAGTTTCTTATTCTTATGGTAATTTAAACTAAACCTCGTATGTGGTAAATACAAAAATCAAACGGTTTTTTTTTAGGTGTAACTTGAAATAAAAGCTTAGTTTTCTTTTCACTTACCGACAATGCAAGTTTGGGCTTGGATTTTGTATGGTGAGTGTTCCATAAGCTCAGCACAAAGATGACTTAAAGGCTAGATAGAAATAACAGCAGACGATACAATATAATATTTGACAATGAATCGCTAATTGCTCTCGAAACTTGCTTCATTAGCTAGTCAGGGTTGCGCACGAAATGGCAAGTCTCGTTTGGGAAAATAAACCCATGTATCCATCCTACAGAGCGCACTTATAGGATACTGAGTATTACATCAAGGCTAAAATTAGCCGGGATATTTATGTCGTGTCATTAAATTTGCTTTGTGTTTTCTTGACACTGAAAAAACGTCTCCTATTCAGGGCACATGAAAATAACCTAAGGGAGATGTTTTATCGCGACTTGTCCCCTAAATACTTAAAGCCTGAGATTACGAAAAAACGTCTCCTATTCAGGGCACATGAAAATAACCTAAGGGAGATGTTTTATCGCGACTTGTCCCCTAAATACTTAAAGCCTGAGATTACGAAAAAAGCGATCTTGATAAGGTAATTGGCCGTTAACCCTAGAAATGGCTTCTCTTTTTCAAGATGAATATTCTAAGCATGCTGACTTGAAATAACCAGATTTTAAAATCCCACTTACTTTATATACACAAACCTTTGAGCTAAAATCCAGGGGAATCAATATGTGCAGTTTTTCAACCTTATTTTAATGCTCTTGACTTATACAAGTTCTAACCTTGGTCGTTGGGTCATGGACTGATCTAGAAAAATACCTGACGATAAGGAAGGATTCTCAAATATCTTGTACAAACTATCATAGCTCCGTTATCTCAAAATTTCGTGTACCTTTATCAAGTGGGCTTTTCATTTTAAGTCATCAATGCTGTTATTTTAGTGTTTAAAAACAATGCCACAAATGATTTCCTTCGAACAGCTGTGGCAAAGGACGAAATCAAAGTCATGCTACAAATTGTATGCAAGTCTGCTAAGAATTTAAAAGTGAAGGCAGATTCTGGCTATGTAAATAATTTAAATCCACTTCAAACTGATTCGGCTGACTTCATGGGTTGGCTCTAAGGCTTCTTAGGAATCTCTGCCCAATGACGGCACTTAACTGATTACTTAATACTTTATCACGTGACCTTATAAGTATATATGTATATATTTGTATTTATAGCTGCGGGTGGTCTAGTAAATTTTTGAAAGCGTAGACTTAAGAACACTTAAGGAACTATAACCAGTTACGTAACATTCTTTTTTTTCCTAGCAAAGGTCTTTTTAAGGTTATAAAAAATGTTAAGCATAACTTAGGCACACCCACGTACAAGATGACGGGAGTAGTAGTGCCATTCAGCTGTGTAGTTTTGTCTGTTTGTCAGTTTGTCTGTCTTGTAATACTGCATAAGAACTGCGCAGGATGTATAAACATTGTGTAATTTGAGGGGTGTTTTCTTTGGACACGTGCAGGTTTAATAATCATCGGATACATCAACAGTACTAAAATTAGGACCATTTTGTTATTGGTACCCCCCGTAGAAAGAAGTAAAACCAATGTAACTCTGTTTTTGGTATCCCGTAGGGAAAGAAAACAGGAGACTTCACGACAATGTTTGCATTAGAACAGTTTTCGTATGACTGTAAAAACGTCGGTGCCGTATGCGTGGCTTGCTGCGACCGTGATGTTCTCTAGAATTTTGATTGGTGTTTTTTTCTTCTCTTGCAATGTGATAGGTGGGACAATGCCGTGACATTGGCGTGACCGTATCCGCGGCGTGTTCGAGCGGCCGTGTTTCGGGCATTTGATTGGATGAAGTGTAAATTTTCATGCAATGTTATTGGTCCGGCGTATGCCTTGCCGCGTCATGACCGCGTTTGTGCTGTGAGCTTTTTACAGCGACGGGAAAACTGCTCTATTATACGCTATCAATGTCACGAAATCTACTTGATAGGAGACGGTACGGTCGTTGTATGGTACGAAAGCATTACACAATTTAACATTAATTTATTACTGCCACGAAATACTCTCGCTAGAGCACGGCACGGTCACGGGTCGCTCGTGATATGACACGAAAACGTGAAATAATTTGATATAACGCGTACGATTATTGTTGCAAGAAATATACTCGAGGGGTACAGCAAAGCTACGGTGCGTTCGCGGTATGGCACGAAATTATGATATCTTTAACATTATATTATCCATTGATTTCACGAAATCTCCTAGGACAGGACACGGCACGGTCACAATACGTTTTCAATATAGTTGCAGAATGTAGTGCACGCTAATGACAAATTTCTTATTTATCGCCCCTTTAGGAATTGATAGCTATTATAGTCTTTGTGAGTGTTTTTTTCATTCAAATAATATTCAATTAAAATGCCGATCGACAATTAAAATGTATGATTGACTTCCGTTTGAGAAAACGTACGACTTTTTAAAGCAATCAAAATCAAAATAGTGGTAGTACACTAGTGACTAGTGTTCCTTAATTCATTCAATAAACCACAATTCAAAAACCTATAAAAATCAGAAAATAATCTTTTATTTGTTTGGATGGATCTCACTTTCCCACGGTATTTTTTTCTTTCTTACTTAAAGCGATTTGCTTAACAGCTTTTCCGGAAACTGTTTTCTCAAATGAAACCAAAACGGTCTTTTTTCAAATGCTCTGTTGACCTCAGTAGAATACCATATGCACTATTCATTAATTCAGTATATTTGACGCCCACATACAACATTGATTTTTGTTATTACCATTAACTTAAAAGGAATAGGTCTTCCCTTCAGGCGCCACCATCTTGAAAAAAAGCGAGAAGAGAACGAAAAAAAAGACCCTGGGAACGAAAATTTATAGCTTCTAGTAAGAGGTTTTAATAATAATAATAATAATAATAATAATAATAATAATAATAATAATAATAATAACCTCTTTATTTACTGAGGGTAGCACTAAATAGCAATATGCTAACAAACCTGTGGCCCTCTAATAATATTAACTATGAAGATATGTGAATAAAAACTATAATTACAAGATAAAAACCCCTACACTAAAAAATAAATTTTAACTAATAGTTAATAAATTATTATTGAATAATCATTTTTAAAGAACAATAAAAATAGAATGAACTAGATTATACTATAAAATGATTTAAAGTTTTTTGATTATCTAAGAAATAATTTCTTAAAGAGATTTTAAATGCAGTCAAAGAATCATTTTGACGTAAGGCTAAAGGCAAGCTGTTCCATAGCTGACACGTAGTTACACTAAAAGATCTCCCTCGCTCCGTCTTACGCTTAAAAGAAGGACATACTAAATTATATTGGGATTATCTTGTTGTGCGAGAATGTAAATCACAATTGCGCTATAAAAGACCACCCAAATAAAAGGGGACATTGCCCTCTAACCTCTTAAATGCTAAGATTAATTTATTCATCTTTGCTTCGTCTTAAAAGGGTAACCAACCTAGGGTATTGAATAGAACTACTGAGGAAGATTGCTGGTTTTCATTTGATGTTTTGTTATTTAGTAAGTTTTGTAAACTTTCGTTCATATGACAAGAGAAAAAGAAACCATTCATTATCAAAGTTATGACACTCTCTAAAACTGCCTGCAAAAGGAACGGCCATAAATAACATCGTACCGATTCTACCAACGAAAAATTACGAAAAGAGTATGCCTATAGGGAGTATGAATGTTTTAGATTTACATTAAGGAGTGTATAAACCTATAAAGTACCTGTTGAAGTAACGTTAGACAAACGTCAGATAGCTCAACGCGTTCAATTTCTTTCAAATAACGTGGGACCGGGACATCATTATGTCATATATCCATTTCGTGATGTACCATAGTATTTAGCGCTGTTATCTTAATTCCTTACTTAATTGACTAACCTAAACTATTATTTGGCTGCATTATATCTCTGACATAGCGCTCCCCTTTTAAGTATATAAGATAGTCTAATTTATGTGTCTTTTGTAATCGAGAGTGCTATAATCGTTTTACTACGGTATCTCAAAAAAAAATCGATTATCTCTTATGATAAGATAAAATTCTTTTTATGTGTTTCAAAGAAACAGTTCATACCAAAGAAGTCGGTTTGAACTAATATGACAACTGAAAGATCATTACGCGAGAGAAAAAAATGATATTATTTTTTGCTAGAATTTGGGCTTTTTCTCAAGGTGGTTCGTCTCAAAGATGAAACGGACTGAAAAATTCTCGCCACTTTCTACGCACAGTTTCTTTCCTTAACTTCTATAAAACATATGGCTAACTGCACTGACTAATGTCTGCATTATATCGCTTTATCTCTTTCCTAGATCAATTTTTAAATTATATCAAGAAATGAAACCTAAATGCACTAAATATAGGTAGCAAAACACTTTTCTGGCTTACCTCTTTAGGACTCCAAGTCCTTACAAAATGATTCAAGATTCTCTACTGGACTGAAGCTTTTTAGCGGCTTTGTTTTGAATAATGCTGTCTTGCCACTGGTTATTATTTTGGAGTTCCCGAGACTCAATTAGAAATTCAAGATATAACTGAATATTAACTGAACTATGTCCACCTCAGACTATAGTTTTCATCTGAACACCTGAAAAAAATAAAAATAATATATAAAGCGATCTTGGAATACCGGAAATCAACTTATAGGTGGAAAGATTTGTTTCGGCATTTCTTAGTCAGAGCTTTCCAGCATTAGTTCCCATTGCTTACTGCATATTTAAACATGTTATTGCTTTAAAACGATGGCCAATATATGACCGGATGATTACAAATCCGTACCACTACAAGCAAGCATAATTACTGATAACGACTTCAATTAATATTTTTAAGAGCATTAGTGCGAAAAGAAATGCATGTAAACATATTTGTTTACTAGAGTCAATATTTGAGAACTCTTGTCGTTTAAATGCTTTCCTTTATGTACTCAAGAATCAAAAAAGTTGTTAGTCCATCCATCCATCCATCCATCCATCCATCCATCCATCCATCCATCCATCCATCCATCCATCCATCCATCCATCCATCCATCCATCCATCCATCCATCCATCCATCCATCCATCCATCCATCCATCCATCCATCCATCCATCCATCCATCCATCCATCCATCCATCCATCACAATACCACATCCATCGATAGCAAAAGTCGTATTAGAAGTATATTTACATAATATTAAAAAAGTCTTAAATCGCAATCCGTTACAAAATATCTAGAAAACATATTTATAGCGCTTAGTGTAACTTAGCCATGACAATCACAATTTGCAAGTCACTTTAAAGCTGGCTCAGTTATTAGTTATTCATGGCGTTCGCTCAATGCAAGGTGTATCACGATGGATAAGACATTTTATTTTTGCGATAATCATGATAATTTGATGTACGAAGAGACTCTATTCTATGGAAGAAGATTTCATAAACATGCTACTCTAAAGCCCAATTGCAGTACCGAACTTATTGCCGTAAGTCCCATAAGAGTGTCAAAGCTTCGGAAGGCATTCGGAAATATTCGATAATTTGATTGACAGAAGCGCAAACAGCTAAAATTTGAGCCTTAGGCCCCGTCCACACTCAACCAGCCCACGGAGGGTCAGAAAAAAATCTCTGCTCGCAGGGTAGTCCACACTATGCCGGTAATTTTGAATTCGCAACTTTCACACCGAAACCGAAAAAAAGGTTTCCTTCCACACATGAAAACGGATAAAATGTTTCGCGTCCACACTAGTCCGATCAGAGGTAACAAAAACGCTTCATTGCACATCTGGGCATGTGCATCGAAGCTAAGATTGAGCCCGTGGTGAATTTTTAGCCTTCCCGCCATGTTCCCATGACAATCATGACGTTATCGTATTCGAAGAATTTCGGGTACGAAATGTTCTCCGTCCACACTCATACGGCTAGCCGGCGTTTTCAAATTGTTCCACTCGGGAGACCGTATTCGAAAAAATTCGTTTTCGGTGAAGAATTGTTCCGGATTCGCTCGAACTAGTGTGGACATTAGGCCTAACCAATAATTAAAAATTCGGATTCAAATTTATCCGGCATAATGTGGATGGGGCCTTAGGCATTTGAATTAAGTTCATGAAAAGTACGACGTTAACGTCTGGACCAATTACGTTCGACTATAACATTATTGAGATCGACCCAATCGCTAAGATGGACTGAAGCGGTCGGGAATTACAATTTCGCTAATCTGATTCAAACGACGAACTTTTCATGAACCGAACCTAATGCATATAGTATATTTAATGGCAAAGGGGAGGGGGGGGGGGGGGGGACAAGCAAGTTTATCATGAGCTGTGCATGCGCATAAACATCAACATGGCTCCCTGCGTTATATGAGAGGCTCGGCAGCTGGTTCCGGATCCCGGGAAGCAAAACATGGCGTTCGATGATATGTGTGATTCGTGTTTTGCAACCACGAAATACATTTGTATTTCTTGTGAAATGCCAATATGCAATAAGTGTTCATGTTTTGAAAGCGATAAAGAACAGCCTGGTTGGGTTGCAGGAAGAAGTATAGGATGGCCGAGCGGGGGACTTCGGCACTGCGGAAGAATCTGATTTCTATATTAAAATAAAAAATAATAATAAATTGACTTTATTTAACGAGGGTGACATACATTACCGGTGACCCAGTAGTTTCCATTATGGCCTGAATTTGGTACGACGCCTGAATCAAAAGTAGATATTTGACGATCTTTGGTCGATCTTCGGGTTCGGTTCATGAAAAGTTCGACGTATGAACCGGGCCTTAGAGTTCGCATGTTTATACAAATTGTAGTAAGATACTCACTGTAAAAATAACTGATTCTATGCGTACATTTTACTTAACAAAAACTACTTTGTTAATGTGTGATATAGACCAATTAAGTTCAATAACATCTGCTAACTGCTATTACAGTATTTACAAATTTATAAAATAACAGTGATAAAATGTGTACTCGTACTTCATACCCATCCGTACACTAAAATGTACTCTCCCCCTTGTTTGCCTGGACTTAATACGAGGATTTTGTGTGTTCTTTTGAAATCTGAACGAGTGCAGTTTAACCTCGGATCGATATCGATGATAAGCTTATTAAGATCATTAACAATTGACTTCTTTGTTTTCTTTACATTCATGCTAACGAGCTTTCTCTGGCCAATTTTCTTGCGACTTGAGCCAAACAAACGGTTAGACTATCACAATATCCTATCATTTGTTTGAAATTATTCCAGTTCTTTCAGAAAAACGTGAAGGTGAGAAGGTCAAGAAAAGAAGTCAAGGTTGAAAAATCTAAATGTCTGAATTTTTATTAACAGAATACTTTGAAATAATAAAAAATGAAAGAGCGTTTTCATATCCAACAATGTTGTATACTCTCATCGATATCAATACTTTGCTGAACAACTTTAAAGCGTGACTATTAACTTATAAAAAATAGCCTAAAATGTCATGTTTAAAATGAAATTTTTAATTAAGATTAATTCTCGTTATTTTTTACAAACTTATTGAAATTATTGCTTAAGTTTTGTGCTTAAACTGGTAAAGACTAGCGAACGCTGGTGGGGACTGGATTGTTGTGCTGAGTACAACAAGTATACAACCAAAAACTTGGATACCGAGCAAAAAAGTTTTTACGATACTGACGTTTTTTACATTGGTTAGTAATTCGTCTGAGCAATATATTTGCATTAACTAAATTTATAGCAGGTTGTTGCGTGTCACCACAAAATCGATTTTGCACTTACTCCGACGAAGGACTAACGTCCGAAACGTCAGTTGCACAAAGCTCTTTACGGTGATTTAATTTATCTACGAGTTCCTACTGTTTTATTCAGAAACACCGTCGCCTTCCACGCTAGTACTCTACTAGTTATAACCACTCACAAAATCGATCAGATCAGCATACGCTCAGCTTGTCTCAGTTCTGTATGATTAATTGAGCGTGTTAGTCAAACTCTGATGATTATTACAAAATATGCTTATAGAAAGCCTTATATATTTGCTGTGACGAAGGCAAACCAATATTATATTCGCAGACCATATAATTTCTCACGGGTCATATAATTCTGTACCTTGGCCGCTGTATATACTTTACTTTCATAGTACAAAATTCTAAAACTAGTTTTTTTAGGTAACAATTACATTGACTTTCATTAATATATGCGAAATTGTCAGCTAATTCAATTGTCATTGTCAAAATACAATATTATATAGATTAAAGTGAGTTGATCTTTTGTACTGTTAGAATGGAATAAAGTATGAAGTGCTGCCTTGGTAGATCCTTACTTAACTACTCTCATGGCCCAAATATTAAACCATTAAGCTTTTAAGATTTGCCTAAATTGAACAGCATATGAAGAGCTTGTAATGATTTAAAGAATCTTGACAATTTCTACCAGCTTGCTTAACTTAAGCGTGTGAAATCTATTACGTTTCCCGATCACTTCTACGCCTCGGTTTATCGATACGGTTTAAGTAAAATCACTTATTCGCGTTCCTATAAGATTGTTTAATTCGAATTGATAATACCATTCGACATTTGTTTGAATGCACTTCAATAAAGACACTGAAATAATTTTATAAATGTTATTAAAATGTTAAATATATTCATCTAGTATTAGATATACTTACGATGTACACATATGGTATTTTTGATTCCAGCCACGTTCAACTAAAGATGAAACTTGTTGCTTATATGTAGCAACACTAGAATGGCTTCCCATGCAAGAATATTCCAAAGTTTCCCAAACTTTGTGGCTAAGCATCTGTGGTCAGGCAGGAAATCGTGTTCAACTCGTCTGAATAAAAGCTGTCAGTACGTAGAGGTTCAAGTGCGTTGCTATTGGTGCACTTAGTCAACCATGTCGGTCAATACGAATTCTGACCTAGTCAAGCGAAGTTGGGACAATTAGATTTTCAATTGGAAGTAATGCTAAACATTAGGCCTTTGAAGAGGTTTGGATCAAAAACAGGCACCCTGAGGCATTGCTTTTATTGAATTAAGTCAAGAGAGAAGCTCGTTCAGTTCTTTCGGTTTTCCTTCTCCTTTTTGACTTGCCTTGTTTTCTTTCTTTCTTTCTTTCTTTCTTTCTTTCTTTCTTTCTTTCTTTCTTTCTTTCTTTCTTCCTTTCTTTCTTTCTTTCTTTCTTTCTTTCTTTCTTTCTTTCTTTCTTTCTTTCTTCTTTCTTGAAATTTAAAATTTGAGATTCGTCAGCGCAAGTCATCACTCAAATTTCAGATCTCAGACCAACATGTTTTTTGAAATAGGCGAATGTTTTCTCATTCCCGTGGATGTCAATCAAAGGTAGTACAAGTCTTGTTGCTCTCTAATACATTCGGACTCTTTTCTTTTCTTTTTTTTTTTCTTTTTTTTTTTTTTTTTGTTAATCTTATTCCTGAAAAAATATATGACAATCTTCCTCTTCTTCTTCCTGCTACGTTAGGAAGCAGACAAGGCTGCTTTGTTTGTGAGATTATAAAAGTCTCGAGCAAACTTGACTCTGTGACATGGCTTTTATGAGTTACCAGAGGGTGCTAGCCAAGCCACTGAAAAACTACTCACTGACTAGCTGTTTTTCAGTGGCTTGGCCAACACATCTCTTTTTCTATCAACACAGAATACTTTTCTTTACTTTGCATTGTGAATTACAGCTCAAGTCATCGCAATAAATTATAACGAGTGTCTTTTAGAAGCCAAAACCAGGATAGACCAACATGTTTTACCTACTGTGGCCAATAAATCTCTTTTTGTTACAACACAGAAGAGTGCTCTTACCTCTTCTGGATTTGAAATTTCCAGTGTGCGGGGGTTGTTTGCTCTGACATGTTCACAAGACAACAAGGCGACCATTTTCGAAATAGCTGTAGAGAAATCAGTTTTTTACGACCTCCGGGGCAGCTAAGCGTTCCCGGCAAGGCACATTTTGAAAAACAACTTAATTTTGAAACGTAGCTACTTGGAACTCACAAAAGAAAAATTCAAAATCGTTGATATGATATTAAAGACATATATCTATAAATATATTACTGGCTTCATTGCCTTCTAGAAAGTTATTTATTAAAATAAAGTATTTGTTAAATATCTTAATAAATAACTGTATGTAAGAATTCTTACGTTTAAAAACTAACATCTTAATTTTTGCTCCCCTAAGATTATCCATTTGATATGATAAGATCAGATCTATCGAATATTCTTGAGATACGAAACCCACTTATTTGTCCCAATATGGCTCTCTAATGATCGTACGATCAATGCGTGATGTTGTTCTTAATCCCCTACATAGTACTGTCGGCTATTAGTCACGCAACTCCAACATGGTCTCGCTCTAACGTCTCGAATCAGTAAATAACAATACTGTCACTAAATAACAATACTGCGCACTGACTCTCATGTCTTGGCTGGGTAAAATTGCTCATGAAAAGAAGTGTCAAAGTGTCGTGCGTGAATTTTTGAGAATGCGCAATCAATACTTCACTATTTTGCCAGTCGTTGCTATCCGTTATCGCCATTATTAGATATTTTTCGAATTCGTACAACATCGCTATAATGGATTACAGGCCAATATACTCAGTGTTATAACCTCATTTCAGCGTCAGAATATAGACCTCAAGCATGACATTTTATATCTGTACATCTAAAATCGAATTATACTATTGTAATCCCTGAAAATGGGCGCTAATGCCCGAAAGCTCGGAATTCGAAATGATAAAACGAGAGAGTTTTAGTTTGACTATTTTTTCTCCCCGCAAACGGCAAACGTTAGCACGTTTTCATAGTTTTCCTGTTTTACTTTACCTTTTACAAACCTTCTCACCAAGCGCAAATATTCTTTTGCTTTTCTACTTTACTTGGACTTTTTTACGATTCTTTTTCAGTAACTTAAAAGAATTTTTTACTGGTCAACTGACGTTTCACGTTTGCCGTGAACGTAAATCTAAAACTCTCTACTGTTTTATTATTTACCTCTAGATTCATTTTCGGTAGCTTCTTCAGTGCTTAAGCAACCGACCAGGTTTAGGCAATACTCGATGCAAGTATGGTAATCAATGACCAATGCTTTTATAACATAGAAAAAAGTGAAAAATAATTCTTAGTTAAGAAAAATTCAAAAACATTTTAGCGAAATGCTACTCAATCACGTCAGCTTACAACATCGATTCTTGGAAGGACGCTCGCGCACACTAAATAACCAGTCAGAAAACGCGTTATATCGTTGTTGTGTTATAACTATATTTTATTTTATCATTTTAATTATATTCGCTATTAGTCTGAGTATAACAAATAACCAGAAGAAGCTAAAACATATCTATGCAAATTGATTCCTAGCAGAAATTACGTCACAGCTGTCAAGAATGAATGACAGGGACACCACGACAGCTTTCGCCAAACACTGCAGAACCGAACTCTGTTTTAAGACACAAACAAAGAAACGTACATTATGAAAGGTATTTATGACTGTTGTTTTATATTGGCAAAAAAGGCAGTGAGGTAAATTAATATCACAAGATATAGCAAACGGCAGGAGTGTGCATATCAGAGCCATCTGCTCACAGACATTTCCCCCCTTCATCCCCCAAGAAACAAGGTCCAAAGGTAGGAAATAAACTTCTGTGGGGGGGGGGGGGGGGGGAATACGGTCTTAATACAATATTCTCCCATGCTAAACCGCGCAAGCGATTAAAAATTCCTTAATTATAATAACCTCTAACCCTTTTGGCCAATCAATGTCTCATGAAAGAAACCAGTGTCCTAAGAAACATAGACGTCTCAAATAAATGTCTTTTGTGCAATGCTGTCAATATGTTGCGCACCTTATGATGCACAGCCAACACTCGACTTCGTGAAACCTCGATAGCAAAACCACCTCACTGTTGCGGACAGGAGCAAATTCCCAACGAAAATTACTCACAACGTAACCAACTCTTGCTACATTAGGAACACAAACTGACGGTTCTGAGGGTCTCTACTGTAACAAGAGTTACAAATTTTTCAAGGGTTTTGATTCTTATTATGTCGAGTCACAATCTCGTACCCAAAGCCCCTATTTCTTACTGCGCATGCTCAGCAAAATACCAATTATTTTCGTCGAGCATGCGCAGTAAAAAATAAGAGCTCAGGGTACGAGATTGCTCGAGTCATCGTTCCAATCCATAACGATAGTATTTATATATAATCTCTTTTCGTATCAATACAGAATATAATTTCCTTTATCTTTGCCTTTGCCTTTATTAAAATATCCACTATCTCGTTTTATAAATAGCCGTACTCTAATTACATAATTGGTGACTATTTGCATTTTGATAGATTTTAGCATCAACTGTAAGCGTGCGCATGAGCGCCATGCATAAGTGTTCAGCTCCCTTTAACTTGCGACCTTTTTATCTATGTCTGACTTTTATTTCATTCTTATTTTTCTACTTTTTTTAAAATCGAATATTTCTACAGACGGAGTATTTCATAAACAATTTCAGTCCAAGTAATCAGAGTATATGAAAAGGAAATCTTCACTTGGTTTTGTGAATCGTTTAAAAATTATGCTAAAAGAAACGTCTAGATGTTAGATATTGTATCTACAAAAATCAATGTTAGGCTGAAAGATCATTGATTTCTGCACGAATAAAGACTAATATGATGTGTTTAAGCCCTGTTAAACGAAGCGCTTTTCGTTAAATTATCACCTTGCAAGGAATCGTCGAATTCATGTATAGCCTTACTTTTATGTATTTGTCGAAACTTTTGAACCAAACAAATTCCGTGCAACTCCTGAATAAAAAAATTGGCGCGCAATAGATAACTTAAAGTTAAAAAAATGCTCAACTTATTTTTCACTATAAAAGCGATAAAGTTCTATCGAAGAGCTTTAAATTGTTTTCTGAATCATACAAAGTATATTCTTATGATAAATATTGACATATGATACATATATTGTCTTTTTCAAGTCCATAAAAATGATTAAAGTACAAAGATTAATCTTCAAATTTTTGTGAAAAATTATCGCGGAGTTTTATAAATCAGTTGGTTGACATTTCGAGTTCAATATCCAGAGACGATCCTTCTTCTTCGGCGTGTATTCGGTTATGTCCTCGTAATCCAGAAAAGCAGGAAAAAGATTTGCTGCAACGTTTACAGTTATATGGTTTATCTCCAGTATGAGTCCGTGTATGGCTTCGGAGAGTCACTGCTTGGGTGAAACTTTTCGAACAATGTTGGCATTTGAATGGCTTTTCTCCGGTATGTATTCGGGTATGGGTTCTTAAATTCGAATACTGGGTGAATGCTTTGTTGCAGAACTGACAACGGAATGGTCGATCACCTGTGTGAGTTCGGATGTGGTCTCGCAAATGTGAAGATTTCCCGAAGGATTTATCACAATGTACACATTGAAATCGCTTCTGTTTTGGCCGCCTTTGTTCGTCCGACGATGTCACGTGCGACGTTGCTTGAGAACTCATCGGCAGAGAAAATGGAAACATTCTTATTGGCGTCTCACTGTCCTCTGCGCTAAAACTGGGCGAGAATCTTTCTTGCTTGAGCCTACAGATTGAGTCTAGCGGTTTCTTTTGTGAGTACTGTCCATAGAAACGCTCCGGATACATGGTAGCCTCACAAAACTGACAATTACAAAGTCGGCCATCTGTGAAAAAAGAAAAGAAAAGAAGTAAAACACCGATATTTCATAAATATTGAGAACTGTATAAGAACAGATACAATAGATTCAAGTCAAGTTGAATGGAAGGTGCCAGAAGAGTGTGAAATTCGCTTTAACACCAGAATTATTGTTTTCTTAACAAACAAAGCTTGACCTTCTGATTTCAATTTCCTTGAGTCCTAATTACAGTTTTCCGTCCAATTTCTGTCTCGCTGTGGCATCCGCTTGTTTTCCCGCCTGCTAATTGCTTAAAGTAATATTGACGTTGATTGGTGATTTCAGCGCGCTCCTCAATGTATCTTTTAGCGGCGATACATAACCGGATTTCCATAAAGAATTGATTCTTGAGATCATTCTCTTTAAACTCTCTCGAGACATTTAATTTAGAATTTCTTAGAGACTTTTAACACTTCGGTAAATGAATAATTTGTATTTGTTCCATAATCTAAAGAGGGTTCTTTTGAACGGTATCTGTTTCACACACACACACACACAGCTCTACAACACGTCACCTCTTAACTCTTTTCTCTCGACGTCCTTTTCTCACTCGAAGAACCTTGAGAATTATCTTCCATACTCGTCCATTCTACGTTATCTCGCACGCAAATCTAGTTCAGTTTCTCTGTCTAGTTAGTATATATATATAATTTTTCTTTGTCGAACTTGCATCATTTCTCTTAAAAGTCAAACAATTACCGCTTAAAGGAAACATTTAAGATTGTTTAAATCAAATCCGTTGAAGATTCGATTAACACTTTAACACTGGTTCTTGTTTCCAAAACCAAAACAGAAAAAATCTTTTTTTCTCGTTCTTAACCATAACTATCATTCCAGATTTCCCGCTGTTTTCTATATCAGAATCTTTTCTTCGGCATTAGCAAACACTGATTTTTATGAGAATTCAAATAACAATTATTGTACGCTGACTATTGTTTCAGGTCCACATTGTTTTCCTTCATCGATAAATAACATTACTTGCGGAATTGACTTTCCAATTTTCCTTCAAATCTAAACTAAAATATTTTCCATTGGAACATGAAATAGTTATCCTTACGAGCTAACCTTGAAGTACAAAAGGTTAATTAATATTAAATTATTGTTTTTCGATTGCATGACTTGGCCTTGCGAGTTAAACAAAAAGTACGAGAAAACCTACGTCGAGACCCCAGCTGTGAGCTTCCAGAAACATCAAATTTTCTGCAAGGTCATCAACAACTGAAGCTACGACATAGCACTGTAATTTACACCAAAGGGAAAAGTGTTTTTCTCAGAGGATTTCAGCTGTTGTTTTGAAAATGAATAACTAGATTGTCGTGATAACTCGTTCCCCTTTTTCTTGTAAATACTGCCGAACTTATAAAACTGCAATTTCAAATAACATTTGAATTTTTGCGGGATGGGAGCGTTTCCTATTCAAATAACAGTTGCAAAACAAATTTCATCCTGTTTCTAATATTTCTTGTCTTAAAACTTGTGCCATTTCAAATAAATTCAAATAACCAGTCTAATCATGATTTTTCGCAAAAGAGTTTTTTTTAAATCCTCCCTAAACGAGATAGAGAACGAAAGAAATGTACAAAAATAGAAAGTTTATTTCAGAGAAAACTACATCATTTCATTTTTGTTTGAAGTCAAAGCTTTTGTTAATTCGAATAACCTTGAATCTGCAGAAAACAGGAAAAAGGATTTTTAAAATCTATTTCATTAAAATCTTATCAAAAATGATTTTATTGATTTTTTTATAGTTTTCATAGGTAAAAGCTTTTTTTCCCAGAATAAAATTGAACTCGCACAAGGCAGCAAAAGAAGGGGAAAAAACACACATTGAAATTGAATTTTAAAAATGGAAATGTAAAAACTTGCAACTGCAAAATGCTCAACACTTCAAGAATTTAACAAAACAAATGTCCAAAGCAAGTGTGGAAAAAATCTTACAAACATGATATGATTTGAAACTGATATTTATTCGACATTTAAGAACTAACTTCAACTAACTGCTGGGAGTTTGTTCTCTTTATTCATTTGGAATTAATTTTGTCTTGGAGCTATTGATTTCATACAGTTACAAAAAACCATTCACATTAGAACTTCATGAAAATTTGGTTTATTTCAGCGAAAAAAAAATTATCGTTACTGAAGATTTTGAAGTAATGCTAAAAAGCTGCGAATCAACTTTTCTATTTCTATTTCCATCGTAAAATGGCCATGTAAAAAGAGCTAAATATAACACAGCATGTCAAACTAACACCACAAAGATGCTGTTAGGTCGCGTTAGGTTGTATAGGGAAAATAAAGGTGTCGTAGCGGTAGTACACTCGCCTCTCACCTCTGGGTTTAATTTCGGTTTTAATTTCTTGATTGGGCAACACATGTGAGTGTAATTTGTTAGGTTTCTCTCCTTTGATTCGAGGGAAATTTTCGCTTTCCAATCCTCCTCTTTTCTCGGAAAACCCCAATTCTTTTTTTTTTTTTTAACCGAATTAGCCATGCCCTGACTTTGATAAGCCCAGAGGTAGTTTTAAAGTTTCATCTTTAAGTTAGCCCATTCCTGATATTGATCAGCCCGGAGATTGTTTCAGGGTTCTTTCTGTTAGTTAGCTGTGCCCTGACTTAGATCGGCCCAGAGGTTGTTTCAGGGTTCTTTCTGTTAGTAGCTGTGCCTGACTTAGATCAGCCCAGTGGTTGTTTCAAGGTTCTCTCTGTGAGTTAGCTGCAGTGCCCTGACTTCGATCAGCCCAGTGGTTGTTTCAGGGTTCAATCTTTGAGATATCGATGCCCTGGCTTTGATCAAAAATTGACGATATATCTTGTAGAATCACTCACCGGTATAGAATACAGGCATGCGAGGAGGGTAACATTCAGATCGATTTGCAACTTGGCGAGCGTACTCTTCTTGGCGGCGGAACTTTAGCCAGTTATTGTTGGTGATTCTTAGGCTATCTTGCGGAGTTGGACTTGTAGATGGGCTTGGCTTTTTACTCTGAAAGGGAGAAAGATATTTCTTATTTACAATAATATTTAAACAGGATGCTTCTTCACTATAGTGATTTTCGAGAAGGTCCTGTAAAACCAATAATGTAACAATATTGAGTCATGAATTAATTGGTAAGACGAAATACAAACTGATAATATATATAACCTTAAAAATCGTTGAATAACTTTTTTGTGAGTCAAGCATTTATCGTTTAAATTTATTGAACCAATTTTTTAGAATATTTATGATCTTTAGCGCAGATTTAGGTATAAATTTCCTGAGAATCAATTTATTAAATATAGATTTTTTGGGATTAAAAAATGTCTTTCTTTGGTCTTCATTTTAGACGATTAATTTAGCTAACTTGTTTGAAGACAAGTTGAATCAAACGTCGTTGCCTACATAGTAGTTTTAGTACATTTTTAACGTTCATATTATTAACTCATAAATTGAAAATGTTTGTATATCGTGTATTCATGGGTTAAAAATAAATATTTGGTTTGAAAGCTTGCTTTATCTTTATAAAAATATCATACGAAAATAAAAATATTTCAATAAATATATTTTTGGAGAAATCATTTTCCCGAATACATGGAGGAGAAATGTTTCGAAATAATTATTTTCAAAAATATTTAATCACTAAATCGCAATTCTAATATAGTTTTATCAGTTATTAAAGAAATTGCATTTTAACTGCCTTTTTATTCATTTATTTTAAATCTTAATTCTTACATCGTTTCCCGAATCGTAAATTTAAAAAAGAAATTTTTTTTTTCTATATTGGCTGTTATGATGCTGGAATTCTCTCTTTCCGGATTTCTACTACTCTGTTATTTAGAACGGGCGTACAGTTACAACGATAATAATATCAAAAAACTCGACATAGAAATTTACAGTCCATGACTTTTTGGTATCTGTGTTTAAGTGGATGCGTTTTAGAAAGAAAAATGACAATGACGTTGGTAGATAGATGTCCTGTGACAGTAATTACTAGAAGCAGGCTGGAGTGCAGACTTCGACTGTTTTACACATTTGGGAATATTTTTCCTTTACAGACTCACTTGTATCAAACATTTTTTTTCTTCAATAATCTTAGAATCTCAGTAAACTGAAAAATTACACATAGATTCCGCTCTTCTTCCATTTTTTTCAAGGTTCAATGTTTGTGTACTTCGATTTGAACCTTTCCACTGAGCTCCTAACGCAATTGAAAAACAATTTCATCAGTTCACTTGGAATTGTCGAAATGTTATCAAAACAAAACTGATTAAAATAATATAGTTCTCTTTCAAGAAAGTTATAATTAGGTTATTGGCTTGAAATGTCAGCCAGTGTGATTTATTACGACCCATATGATATTATGATCATATTTTCGTTAGCAGTAGGAGGAGGTAGAATTACGGTATTCCACCAGCAGGCTAGCTCAGAGAATACCAAATAAATACACTATAAACAAATGAAAAGATTGGTTTTATAATTTAAAATTTACCTAGACAATTCCAGGTTCAATCTTAAAGGAATTGAAATGTTTTATTGACATGGGAGCGAAACTTATAGGGAAGGATTGTAGCACAATGTGGTGAAAAACAAGTTAGTTTAGCAATGACGTCGCTAACGTTCTTAAAAATATATTAAAGTCTCATCACTTCGAGTCTTTTCAGGAATACTTCTCACCCGTGGCTCGTGTTGTGGAGCTAAGGTTTGCAGAAAATCAATAAAGAAACAATAGTTTAAACTGTGCGAATGCCCGCAGCTGTTCAGAAGGCTCATACGATTTGTACATATTCTATTGTGGCTCTTATAATTGCCTTTTTCTCCAAGGTGAGCCAATTCCACGAGTAAGAAAACGAACTTAGTCATCCATGACTTCGTTTTTGCTTCTCAAGCACGTCGTTTTTGACTCCAATAAAAACGACTGTAAGAATGTTACGAATAAGTAAATGCGAATTAATGACCCCTACCTTAAGAATTCGCAATTTCCTGGGTTACTGAACACAATATTTTGAAATATTTATCTGATTATCACAACCAAGGAAACCAGAAATATTTCATTTGATTTAAAAACAAACTTAATATCTTTGTTTTATCTCATTTTTAACCCCAAGTTCTCCGTATTTAAGCCGGATTTTCACCGCTTTATTCAAAACTGACTTACTACTGTCCAACTCAAAATACTATCATTTATTTCACTGTACTGTTAAGTTTTTATTTGAGTTCATTTAACAACTTTTGTTTGGACATCATTGTTCAAAGTCTTACCGGAGAAAATTAACTTTGCATTAGCGAAAGTTAAATTCTTAGAACGGTCATAGTAAGTTCCTGATGAATCCTTTTGATTAATTCTATCACAAGTCCCTTAATAACGGATATATCATTTAAAGTTAAGTGTGATAAAACTATCCATTTCATTTTAGGTTTAAGACTGACGGGAATATTAATCTGTTAGTGAGAAATTCCTTGATAGGTTTTAAGAAACAGCCGTCGTGATCTCAAAGTGCAGACACAAATTGATTTAGGAAACGCCTCCAAAATTCACATTCATAATCATCAAGATACCCATCTACATAAATCGTATCAATGTGCTCAAGAAAGGGAACCATAACAGTACTAAACAGATAGAACGGTTTGCTATTGCTACACCCCATAAACCTTGTATTTCTTGATCAAAAAAAAAAAACGAACGTATGGTCTGAATGATGTATATTTTTTAAATTGCATCACCTTGGAACGTAAACATAAAATACTTTCATTAGTTGGTTCCTCGTTTTCAATTCTTAGAGAACAGGTTTCATAGAGAAGTAATGGTTAAAAATACGAACGTATGGTAAGAATGTTTTAGATTCAAATTGCATCACCCTGGAGCATCAAAATGAAATAGTTCCATTCTTTAGTTACTTGATTTTAATTCTAGAGAATAATTTTTATAGAAAAGTAACTAAGGAGACAAATCATTGAGTTGAGATCACCGTAGAAACACTGGCTCCATAGTGTATCGTTCAGTGTGAGGATTTTCAGCTAAGCTTCTTTAACCTTCGCAGCAATTTAAATAATATTTAAATCATGGTATTTTTAATAAAATAAAGATGACTTGCTGGAAAAATTTTGATTCTGTGTTAAAAAACTGTGTAAAATAAGTTTTAAATCTTATCTTTCTATTTTTTGTTGTTGTATTTTTTTTCTTTCCTTTTTTTTTTCTTTTTGGAAAGCTCACGCGAAATCACCGTTTTTACCCGCTTGTGATCTAAGTTTGAAATCAGTATTGCTACTCAATAAACCAACACTCGCTATAATTTAATTGAGCAACGGTTGGCGGGAACGAAAACTAACAAACGCACTAATTAGAAAATGTTAAAAGAAACTCTGGTTTAAAAATTACCTGGTGATAAACTGTACAGCGATCGCCGCAATCGGACGGCAGCTCAACAACTTGATATAACTCTCCTCCAAACGGCGCCAATACAGATCCATTGGGTAGTTTCCAAGTTGGACAGTTTTGGAAGACGTTTCTTGCTTCAACGCAGTTTAAAAACTTGCATCCCGGAGGAAGATTCTGAAAGCTTGGCAAGGTCTGTAAAGTATGAGGGCTTTCCATAGCTGTCTAACACAAACATTAACTGAGTTAATATGATGTTTTACTGTGAAGGAGCTTAGGGGAAACTTTGTTTAAGTCTCTGTTACTGCGCTATGTCAGGTGGGATATTCGGATCTCACGAAGCCGGGATACCTTCCGCATTCACAGTACACTACGACACAAGAATCCATAACCTTAGGAAATGAATTAATAAGATTTAATAAAAAAGAAGATTCATGTGGAGCGAAAATGTCTTGGCTTAGCCAGATGACATAAAGCCCTTCTGTTTAATTTGTCCTCGTTTTCTAATTTAAAAATTGAGTCTCACGAAAATCATGCAAAAATAAATCCCTCAAATACATTTGCAAAATTCCGAAAAAGCAAATTATCTTTAGCCTATAATCCAATAAATTAGATTACCTATGGTTAGAGTTTTATCCTTCGGGTTTTCAAGGAATACGTATATTTTTAGAGATATTGTCTGCGTGACATAATAAAAAAATTTCTTGGGTGTTTCAAAATTAGATGAATATTTGTTCTTTGGTTGAAATAAGCAAGTTAGTAATAAGGTGAAACAGATAGCTTAGTTTTGACAATAGCATCTAACCTTGACTTCAAAAGATAACATAACAAACTCCTATCTTGTAAACAAACTAAAAGTCATCTTACTGAACTCCTCTCTACGCCTTATTAATTACAAAATTACGAGCTATACATCGATATGAACAAATTTATACTAAATTTGAGTACAACCAAGCATTAATCTTGTCCCGTTCTAAAAAGTCCTCCCGTTTTAACAATTATATTTAAGTTCCAATTTTTACTCCACCAAAGATTTGATATCTATATATCTATACATTAGCACGCCCCTCAGAAAAAAAAATGCGTTTTCGCAGAGGGTGGGTCATGTTATTTTACCTGTATGAAGATTTTCAGCTTTGAGGAAACGCGAGGCGAGGGAAGAAATCTACTTCGGGCTTGGACAGTGATATATGTAAGCACGTGCAGACTGGTATGGACGTTACTCGCTCGTACCGGTTTACGTTTTACTCGTTTTCTCACTTTCTACTCTGAAGTTAAGAACTCTTAACGATCATTACACACCGAACAGACATGAAAAATAGAAAAGAAAATTAGCACAGCTGTAGATCCATTATTTAAGGCAAAACTTCCTCACATGGCTTTGAAGAATTCTAAATAAATTAGGCAATTGTTCATTGGCCAATCGCCTGTGTATTCTAGGCCAGGGGCTTAGCCCATTTGCGGGGTTTCAGCCAGTGGCAGACTGCGAATCAGGCTTCAAACATACCTCCAATAGAGCCTGTGAATAATTATTATTTGATTGAAAAACCGCCGGACCGACTTGTTTATGTATCCCTTTTTCAAGCTCTTGATTTCCGTAGACTTTTGGTAGCTCATTCCTAACAACCAAGCCATGAGAAGAAATCACTTAAGAACAGATGGGCCTCGACTGAAACCCTACAAGGCTCATAAAATCCACGAATGTTATTTGATTTCAGGCTCATGATTTATTTGTGTTGATATAATAGGGGTGCAACGACTTGAGTCAAACTAACTCTTAAACACTTCGGAAGTCTCTTTGAAATAATTACTTTAGCCAAAGAATTACTAAAGAATAGAGGCGAAGACTTAATCGTTTGGGTTCCTTAGTATTAAAGGGGCAGCGTTTGGTCATTTCGCGGTGAGGAAATGCTGGTTCTTTCCCGCCTAGAAAATTTGAATCAATTCCTAAGTAAATAATTGTTTTCACCCGCTCCGCGGACTTCTAGAAAAAACGTTTTTTTTTTATTGATTAATGAATATGTAACAGGAAAAAAGAATCGTCATCCTCTTCTAAGAAAGTGCTCTCCATGACTATGATTGTTATTCTTAATTCTTGAGAGATTGTTTAAGACTTAAGTTCAATTTGAAGTTTGTCTTTTTTATTAGTCGACGACCGATTTCAAAAGCCTAAAGTCCTAAGTAGCAAACCCAAAATTCAACGCTTCAAAACTTTTTCGAAACTCTCTCCGAACAGACTCCATATTTTAAACCTCTCATAAAAAGTAATAACGGCTATATGAAAATCCATATCTGATGATAGCAAACTGTCAAGTTACTTTGACCTAATTTGATTTCATATATTCTGGCTCCCACCCATATGAGGGAGATTATATCTTTTTTAATGACATTTAGAAATTAGTAGACTTATTGAAGTCTTTAGTGGGCCAAGAAAAGGAAACTCATTAGTCAATAATTTTTAGGATTTTGTGCTAGAGCTAGAATACCGTTTTATTCATGTATCAAATCTCGAAAATATCGAAGGTTTTTTATCTCAAAATCGCATCTCATAGAATAGAAATCAAGATTTTTAGCCTATTTCCTCTCTTTGTTCCAATTAACGACTTTACTTTAAACTTTTAAAAACAGTACAAATTTCTATTGTTTGATTAGAGAATCAAATATATTACTTCCTCAACACCACGTTTCTCTATTAATGAACAATTTCCTCCCAAGGGTGGGGGAGTTTGACAATTTTGGCTCCTAAGTAATAAGGTTAAATTGACGCGGAAAACTCGTAGGAGCTTCATAATGACTAAAAACTCCTTTTCAGCGGGCGTTTTAAGAAGTTTCTTTGGTTTAAAGGCTTAAAATTTACAATCAAAAGACAAGCGAGGCATGACTCTAGCTTTGCAAAGCTCCGAAAGTCTGGGAATATGACAGATGCATTACATATGTCATTGAAAAACAGAGATCAGTCTATTTTCCTTGCTCAGTCGGTGGAAAAGATCATTTTGTTGAGAACAAATGGTGTTATTTTTTCAAATCAGAACTTGAGCAGTAGTTAATGATGATGATAATTGCCTTTCTGATAAGATGCCATGTTTCTACGGGGATTTCATGGAATCCCTTCCACGATAAAACTCTCGTATGGTCGTATGGCTTTGCTCCGTCATCTCAAAATTTTTCTGATGCTTTTGAATTATATTTCCACCAAATTATATAAGCATCTCCAAAACTTGTCCTTTCGGATCTTGTACTCTTGAAGAAACATTCAACCTGTTTTTATGAAATTGTCTTAAACAGTAAGATTGAGATTTTATTTCTGAATACCTTGTTGTCATCAATTTGATTCAGTTGACAATGAGTCTTAGAGCTTTTCATGAGAAATTCAGAAGAATAATTCCGTTTCATGACAAAACATAGCAATATGTTTTCGAAATCGCTTGTAAAACCATCAAGACTTAGTTAAGATGTCAGCTTAAAAGTTGTCACACGAACAATGATAGGCCAAAGAGAGGATGTCTAGCTAGCTTTAAAAATTCCCCCTGTTGACAGAATGCTATGCAACTGTTTGCAAAGGACTTACAAAGCGTAAAGGTAATCCTTTGCTAAGTACGAATCAATCTCAATAATCTAATCTAACTCAATGTGCATTCGCTATCAAGTGGCGCATTTCGTTTCTCCCAAGACACTTCAATACTCCTAAGTGTACGATTAAGAGGCCGGGACTAACTTTTTGAGAGTAATGAATTAGGAAAAAAGCCCTTTTGCGAATTCACTAGACTTGGTAGTCTTGCAACATAAGGTCGATAGAATTAAAGCCACGGCATTTTACTCACCAACTCATTCATTTATTTTGAAAGATCAAGAACGGCCAGTATATAACCGCATTTGTTTTCTGGAATAAAAATACTCTATTAAAACGTAACCTGAGAGTTTTTAAGTTGTGTAAAACTAAACTCATTCATGATTGCTCTATTGTGATTTAATCACCCTTTGCTCACTTTAGGTCGGTTAATTGAATCCGCAAAATTCACTGGAAAAACAACTATTCTTTGAATCGAATGACTGACTACTTTATAGCGTTTAGCGGGAAAAAAACGATCAAGTATATTCGGAAGAGGTGTTTCTTTTCAACGCTGCGGCAATAAAAGGCGCGAAAAAAAGCTTAATATGGCGGTATTTTGTTGTTAGTTTCGGATGCGAATTAAATGTTATCAGGGTTTTCTAAACTTGTGGATGAATTATCCTTTGTAGGATTGTTTTGCTTTAGATGGTTAGATCTGATTTTGAGTTAACACTTTGATCTCAGCACAATACGAGCATGTGGTATTAGACAAAAGGTAGACAAAGAGCTGTGGCTGAATTAACTATCACCCCGCCCCACGCTGAACAGCTTCATTTGAAAAACCCGATTCACAAAATTAGTTAGCCAATTTGAGCAATTTAACCAATTAGCTCTACCAAAAACACAAGCTTGAATACCAGCTGATGATTTGGACAAATAGGTAACACTTTTTATTTAGCAAATCTAAGGTCATGCTAGAGCGTGTATCTTTGCCTGAATCGCGGGGAGTCAAAGAGATCGTTTCAAAGTATTATCGATTTTCTATTTGACTTCCGATGGCACTTAAGAGAAAGCAAATGTTATCGGCCCGTTGAATTTCCTTATTTTTTCCCTCTATTTCAATCAACAATTTTAACTATTTATTTCTTAGTAAATCATTATTCAAATCACGATCTCTATTTGTGATAATTTCACATCATTTATCTCATTTAAAAAGGAAGGGAAAGTAGAGAAAGAAAAGTAAAAATCCCTAAAAGATTTAACGCTTTTCAAAAATAATTGTGTCAATTTGCTTTTCTTTATTGTTGCTTTTTTTTGCACCATTTCAACACCTCGGAATTTTAATTCCGGTTTTCCCAGTGAAATCTGGAAAGACAAGACAGTTAGACAGATCTTTTGACGCTTAACTAGGCTCACTAAACCCAACACGGTAACGAAACCTCGTCATATGTAAACCAGCTGGGATTCAGTTTACGAACAAACGTTTACTCTAGAACCCTGGTTTGGTAGTATAAAATCTCTCAGCATGGCTCGTAATGTAAATAATCTCTTGCAAATAGACAAGTAATCGATTGCACGATGAAATTGAATTTCTTTAGTTCTTTGTTAACAGAGAAACATTAGTAGACGTTGTCTTGTTTCTGGACACTAAGGAGATTACCCTTCTCCTTCTCCTTCTCCTTCTCCTTCTAGTAAACCTTCTCCTTCTCCTTATTTTTTCTTTTTTTGCTTGGTTTTAATTTTCTTTCTCAATTGCAGTCATTTCATTTAGTATATTAACGTTTAACCCTTAAATTAAGTAACCTAGTTTTCGCTCAAACTTTGCTTTCATTACTCAAGTATCTTTCACTAATACAAACAACAAACCATATTTCGTTTTAATGGTGGTAATGATGCTGAATTTATCTATTTTGCCAGTCAATCACTTCAATCAATCCATCCCAATCGTCTCTATCCATTCCACTTCCTCCAATTATCCATTTGTTCATCTCCGAGAGGAGACGATCATGTCTATGATGAAGATGAGTGTGAGAAAGGATTTGGATAATGTTAAAAACTTAATACATTAACTAAATATGCCTGTCATATGGCTTCGAAAACCGGCAAGCATTGTAATTATAAGGTTAATATTTTGCCCTTTTTCATTGGCTTCAACTGGAAACCATGAGTGTCATAACAGGAGTAGATCTTCCTGAGTCAGTGCACTAACACTACATAGTTCAGCGGTTATTTGTGCGTAAAAAGTATGCCATGCGAATGCCGTACCTACTGAGTCAAGCAGTTGAAAGCGTTGTTTCATCCTTACTCTCCCTCCCTAAAAATCTTAACTGATTGCTATGCCCTTTGGCATGCATGATGCGGTCTTTCTTATTTGTCCCTTTCTCTCTACCGACCACCTACAAAGAAAACACACTGTCTGCGAAATTTGCTACCGGCTCTAAAACTATTAAAAATATTGTTGCCCTTAGAAATTTGGAAAATGTCTTCTTTCTTTCTTTCTTTCTTTCTTTCTTTCTTTCTTTCTTTCTTTCTTTCTTTCTTTCTTTCTTTCTTTCTTTCTTTCTTCTTTCTTTCTTTCTTTCTTTCTTTCTTTCTTCTTTCTTTCTTTCTTTCTTTTTTTCTTTCATTCCTTCTTTCTCTCTTTCTTCCTTCCTTCCTTCCTTTCTTTCTTTCTTCTCTTGTCATTTTTTAAATCTAATTATTTTATTATTCTTATTTAAAGTAAGTTTGGCTTTAGACAAATTAATAAAGTTATTGGAGTAACAAGTGTTTTTTTAGCTGTTTTTTAAATGATTTATGATTATTCAACGTATCAACATTTGGTAAATCTATGACGGAAAAGCTAATGACTGTTATTCAACATGTCAACATTTGGTAAATCAATGGGGTAAAAAGCTTAAAAATAAAGCTTGCTTCATTACGTTAACAAAAGGTTGCACTTCAATAGACTCGCAAAAAAAAACACCAATAATTCCACTGCATAATGCTTCAAGATCGCAACAGGTGCATGCAGCAGCGTGGGACCCGGCACTATGCCAATTATGCACTAGAAAGGCTTCAGTCCGTATTGATGGTCGTTTTGCCCCCTGTTGCGCTATTTCTTAGCCCTACCTGTAGCGGTAATTTTAATGTAGTTGTCAGTTGCATTGTGATCAAAAGTTATGCTCCAATATGAATACCAAAACATGAATATAAAAATAATAGTTATTTTTTACGAGTTGGGCCACCTGCATTGTTAGTTCTGTGATGATATTGAATGCGACAATAATAGCTTAGAGTTGCTTCGTTTGTTGTATTTCTGATAAAAAAAGAAGCTAGGTTGCTTTGTTAGCCCTTGATATTCGAGCGTTTTGGAAAGCACATAAAACTAACTCAATTTTTTAAGGAAAGTACGGAAGGAAGAAAACTAGAGAAGCTATAGAAAATCCCTCAAAGCACAGGAGAAAGCCAACAAACTGCAGCTCTACTCGGAAATTGTCGTGGTTCGATCCTCAGACCCACCGTCACATGTGAGTGGAGTTGCATTGGTTCTCTCTTGTGCTTCGAGGATTTTTCTCCCTCCGCAAAAATAACTTCAGCCTAAATAAATTCAAATTCAATGTTTTGGCTCATTAGATTGGAGTCTTGCATGGCTAGCTCTGTTGTAATTGTCCCATGCTGAGACTGCATCAAGCAAAGAAACTTAGAGCTTAATTCGATTAACTATTCAATTCATGCATTTTCCAACCTCGTTACATGCTGTAACAGATGTAACGATCCAGTGTTAATGATCGTACCCAAGGTTTATCAAAAACAAAATTTCTTTTAAAAAACATGTAAAAACATATGGCTTCTTGAGGTTGCATAGCTTGCATAGCTTGATAATACCCAAGGTTTATCACAAAACGAAATTTCTTTAAAAACATAAAAACATTAGCAACTCGTCTGCCATATTGTATGTCCCGGTGGAGGGGGGCGGGGGATACGCTTGTCCGTTTAGGGTAGAGATGTGCCGCTGAGTCCTCTGAACCCTGACCCTGTTCCAGGTAAAATCGCTGAAATTCATACCCTGTAAGAAAGTAAGAAAGCTGAAAACCATAACATTTTCCGGTAGTACGAAAATAGATACCCTGTTCCAGAGAGGAGAGAGAGCGTGATTTCATATACCCTGTTCCCGAGCGTGCGCGATTTTATATACCCTATTCTAGAGTAGAATCGCTGAAAACCATACCCTGTATGGCGGAGGTACCCGTATAGTGAATATTGGGGAGTACCCCCCTCCCCCTGGGTTGTATGTCCCTTTCGGTCCACTGTACATGTGTATACATAATACAATTCACAGAAACCGGGCAACGTTTGTATACCCTACTTATTATTCCTGCCACACCACATTGGTTTGATTTCCCTTTACACAAATTTCTTCGTCTTAAATGTCCAAGCTTTTTTGTCTACAACGCACCCTTCCGTAAGGCTTTAGCTATAGATTTCCTTCTCCTCCATCTCCTTCTCCTTTTCCCTCTCATTCCCCCTTCCCTAGATTTTTTTCCCGTAAACTGAATTTTTAAATGCTTCATCAGCCTCATCGCCAAAGCTTACATAAAGGTTCAAACGCTAGGGCGGGGTTTTGCATTAGAATTTAAGACCGAGGGCCGCATCAGCTAAGTAAATATCAACAAAGCCCTAAATTCCATTGTTTCGATGCAAAACACGAAATACTAAATTATTTTGAATTCAGAGAGGTAGATTACTGTTGCTTTGTTCTTTTGGAGATTAAACACCTATCCCGGGTTTATAATTCAGCCTCGTTCTCTCCTGTTGATATCAATTCCGCCCCCGGCTTTACGAATTTGGGTTTTCTGAAGAATTTAAGAACCTATATCAAACAATGAATTTAGGGTATTTGATTTTTAAATGGTCAAGAACCAATGGGTTGGAACATGAGCTCATTTTGTACTTAATTCATGATTGGCTAATACAACAGATGGATGTACTAAATCAGATATATAATATTAAAATATACTTAGATTGAAGCGGAAACAACCAGTCCGGCATGGACTGTTCTCCTTTAACACATTTCCCTAAAAACCAAAGGGCTAGACTTTACACCCTTTTCCATTAATATTTTCAGTCAAAAATGCGGGCTCCTTTACTTATGCAAATTTATTACACTTTCCCGGGGGCTATATTGGTTTTCTTAGTATAGGTATGAGATAATTGTAATTTTGTAAATTTTACCCTAAGAATACATCTAACTCTAGTCATTTTTAGATTATAAGAAGGGTTTTTCCCCCTATGTTGTTAAAAGAAGCGGGATTTTCTCTCTCTCTCTCTCTCTCTCTCTCCTCTCTCTCTCTCTCCTCTCTCTCTCTCTCTCTCTCTCTCTCTATCTCTATCTCTCTATCTCTCTCTCTCTAGGATGGGAAAATCTTCAAAACAGGCGGAAGAAACATAAAGCCACAATAATGTACAAGATTTTGAATGCTCTTGCACCTCAAAGTTTAAGAGACCGCTTTGAGTATCAAACTACAAAATATAATTTGCGGAAGGGAGAAAAGTATTTAAAATTATCGAAACCAAACACTGAGTACCTCAAACTTGCGTTCTCCTATGAAGGTGCAAAAGCATGGAACTCTTTGCCTTCAGATATTAAGTCAGCTAGAAGTATAAGGGAATTTAAAAGAAAGCTTTCTTCTGTTGGACTCTCATAAACTTTTTTAGCTGTCTAAATTGTATTCTTATTTAACTCGACATTCTTGTAAAGCAATTTTTATATTGATAGAATTTTTTTTTTCGAGTATAAATAAAGTATCACTCACTCTCTCTCTCTCTCTCTCTCTCTCTCTCTCTCTCTCTTTCTTTCTGGATATACATATCCGTGAGTTTGTATAGTATCTACATCCTTGCATAGTGCAGTTTTCGTATGACTGTGAAAAGTTCAGTGCCGTGCCGTGACCGTGATGTTTTCTAGGATTTTAATTGGCTGATTGTTGTTCTCGCGCAATGTGATTGGTCTAAAAGTGCCGTGATCTTGGCGTAACGGTGTCCGCGCCGTCGTTTATGCCGTGTTCTGGGTATTTGATTGGATGGAGAGTGAATTCTCGAGCAATGTGATTGGTCTGGCGTATCCTAACCGTGTCAAGAACGTGTTCATTGCCGTGAACTTTTCACAGTCATACGAAATTCCGTCATACTACAATCAATAAACACTATTGTGATTCGTATCATTGTTTACCAAACATCAATAACTCCTAAACGCAGGTAAATTGAATGTACTCTATTCTGAATCCTTCATAACACCACTTGAAATTATCTTTCTACAAACTAGAATTGCTACTTCAAAAAAATATTGAGTCACTGAAGATACCTAATGCAGATCATGTTTTCGCTAGACGGTCACTATTATCAGTGTTTAGCATTATCAATCCATTACTTTGCTTTATATTCGGGTCAGCTCTATTCTATTTTCTAGCAATCTAAGTTACGATTTACAGCCCAAGACAATATTAGTCATCAAAGACAGGCGTTTAACACAGCCTGACTCTAATATGTCATTATTACCTATTCTAATTCTCCGTATTTTCTCATAGAACACAATCTAACCTCAAAAAGTTTCTGAGACATTTTTCGCTCGTGGCTTCTAATGAAGTCGAAAACTATCCCAATGATCTTTTTTATTGATATTGTAACAAGTCGATTCCTATATACAATAGATCTCTTTGAGTTATGACAAATAGATCGTAGGTTGAATGATTATTATTTATTTTTTTTTGTTAACGCTATTATTGGATTCCTGTAGTGTATTACAAAAGAGGGGTTCAATTTCATATGATTTAAACGAGCCCTTTTTCGAAGCCAATCCGGCTCTTTTCACACGGAAAGGTCTTATAGAAAATATTGTTCCCTAAGGAATATTTGCAGCGTTTCGATTTGATTTGCATGATAAATAAGCCTGAAGCGAGATGACGTTTTACACCCGTCTGTAGACCATAATCCTTTTCACAGTGCTTTTGTTCTTTAATTATGACTATTGTTCCTGCATTCTCTAAGGAATCAAAAATTTTAATATGAAAGAATTTTAAAACTATTATGGTATAGAGTCGGGGGTAAAACGTCATATCGCTTCAGTCTTACTTGGTTGAATATACGGGCTATGCATGCGCTCAAAGAGGTAAGGCATTTATTTTGAGTTTTCAACAGAGGTTTTTGGCAAAAAGTTTGTATTCAAGACTAGAAATAGAGTTTGTCATATTGTCATTATAGTATATAACGAAACCATTTTATAACTGAATAGTATCCTTCATTTCTAATTCTTTTGCCTGTTATTAGCACCTTTATATATTTTGCTTGTGTGCTTGAACTATGTTTTTAAAATTCACAGTCGAAAACGAAAATTTACAAGCTGACTGCTTCCAAGTTTCTTATAAATTGCGCCTGCGTTCAGTCCAACGATGTTGACTCCTCCAGTGAACAACTTGTAGTACAGCGCCCTGAGGGCTGATTGCATATCATACGACCAGCATATTAAGGTCTCTTGATTAGGTAATTATCTTCAAAATCAATTCGTAATATTTTAATTATTGACCCATTTTTTACTTATTCCAGACTCTTGTCGCCAATTTGGTCATTTTGCAAGCTAATCTTACACGACAACTTGAACAATCACTGAAGACTGTTTACTGATCGAATCAGGAACAAATCTTAGGTTAGTGTCTATAAAGTAAAAGTATGACATTAGTAGTAGAGTCGTTTCTCTTAAACCGAGAAAAATGTATTACTCAACTTGAAAACGACGGAAGTAGTTGGACTTCCAATGTTTAGCCATCCTCAAGTTGCAGTTGTATCAACCACAATCGCCTTCTCCGTCGTTCGAAATCTTTGATTCAGTTACTTCTTGTATCTTGTTTTGCCCACCCGATTCATCGAACAGCCTGTAGATAAAAAGTTCGATAACTGACCATCTACAGATCAGATCCCAAGCTGAAATAATTCATTGTAATGTTTGCACGGTTACTGGTATGCAATTTAATGACCATTAAGGGAAGGTACCTTTTTATTGAGGGTTGGGGAGGGGTATTGAGGGATGGGAGATTCCCAGTAAACTTTTTCAAAATGGTTGTAGTTCCCCCCTTTTTACTCAGTACGAAATTCATGATCCCACTATTACGTAAACAAGGAACTAGCTTTTGTCAAAATAAAAAGGTTTGACCCTTGCGCTCAGTCCTCAGAAGTACAATTTTCAAATGATAAACCTTCCCCCTGAGTGGCATCAGCTTTATATTTCCCAGAGAATTCAACTCACTCCCTCACTCACTTTCTTACTCTCAAGTTCCTATTAATCATAGAAGTAGTGACGGAATCAATAAGAATAGGGACTGTTTTAGATAATTTTGAGAAATATCATCCCCGCCACTAGAAATACATAATGAATGCATACAAGAGCTGCTCTTTCCACTTATCAATCGGAAGTTATATTATCGTTTATACTATCAATATTGTTAATTTACTTGAATCAAAACGGACCGCAAGTGGTTTCTTATTGTCCAGACATAATAAATCTTATTGGCTAGTTTCATAGTAATTGGTTTCTATACCTCTCGATACTTTTCACTCCTACGATATCGTCTCCAAACCAAGATACCAATTGTTAGAGAAGGAGACACAAGCATTTTTGTATTATTATTCGAACTTGAAGACAGTTTAAGCATCTTTTATTCTGAATCTGCTTGGTCCGTATTAAGTATTTATCTTAAGAGCACCATTTAGATTCTTAGATACGCCAGGGCCAATATCTAGTCAATAGGAAAGGTCCATCCACTTAGATATGTCAAGGACAACCGTGCAAATGGTTGGAAAGATAGAAGTAAGACAAGCTTTTATTTTGGTATTTAGAAATATTATATTTTGAGTTCAATTTTTGTTGCGTAGCTTCGAGCTCTATAGGAAAAACTGTTCAACCATTCTCTCTAGCGGCTGTGCTAGTATATTATACTTTAGTCTTTGCTGCTGCATTTAGCATAGCATTTCAACTCGTAATCAGAGTATCTTTAGTGTAGTAATGTTTGTACTCAATACTTGATCTAAGCACCAATAGTTATCATATTCCTTATCATCAATCATCAACATCCTCGTCGTCATAATCATCATCATCATCGTTGTCGTCATCGTCGTCATCATCAGTTATCATTATAATCATCATTATCAACATAATCGTCATCATCATTATAATCATCATCATCCTTGTAATCATCTTTCATCATCATTGTCATGCATCTTCATCATTTTCATGCATCATTATTGTATCATCACCTTCATTAGCTATACTCACCAATAGCTATTTTTGGGCCATAAGTTAATTTCAAATTCAAAATTAATGTCAAACACAAATTATAATACCCACCATGCATGACTAACAAATGTATACCAACATGTATGGCTAACAAAGCATTGAAACCTGTGGTCGTGGATAAAGATAAGGATGAGTAGGTCTTTATACATCATTAGATTAAAATGCTTATTAACATATTGGAAATATAAACCTTCGTATCTCAAAGACCCGACATTCAAATGACGAATTATTTTCACATTCAACTATTCACTATTTAAGAATCAATTCTGAAAATATTGCTTAAAGGCTTATAAGAACTTTAAAGCCTGGGTATGATGAATGGTGAATTGAATAGCGTCAGTCAAACAAAAGCTTCCAATTTATTAAATCAAAAACTGAACTAGCCCCCGCTACTATCAAACAAAACCTTATCTTTATACGCGTGCAAATAGGAGATATTCGAGGAGTGGCTTATTAATACAACGCAATTGCATAAATCCAAAAAGATTTAGTTTATTATAATATTAAAATTATTACATTTTATAGCTTATATATATATCGTTTATTATAAAAATACAGTGAATAGTTTAAGTGTTCGTAATCTAAAAGAAATCCATGCTTCCCATCAAATGAAACATTAAGTTTAAGATGAAATGATCCCCTTTTGCTTGTTAGAAACAACAGAATATGTTTTACTACCTGTCCAAAGGAAGACAACAATGAAGACAATGAATAGCTAGTATTTGAATCAAAGGTTTAACCTCCCACCTCAAAATGATGCGTGCTTTTGATCTTATATATTAATCTAACTTTTATCAAATGAACAATAAACAGCGCATAATTTAATTTCGCAAGCAAGAGATGAACATATTTTCCATCAAATCTGAGAACAATTATATGGCTCACCCCTGCTTACTCGAAATGACGCTACCTTGAAATCCAATTCCAATCAAACGAACAATAACCAACGCCTACCAAGCAAGGGAAGTGAAAATAATTTATCCAGTTGAGAACAAGTGGCTGCAACCCCCCTGCTTGTTTAAGTAATGACACAAACTGAGCATCAACTTTGAACGGGTGTTTAGTGGATAGTTTTTATTCAAAAAGTCCATCTCCCATCAATGATCATAAATAATAAATAGCGTCGGTCATAAAAATCCTATAACCCTAGGAATCATCTGGACACTTTGGGGAATTAATTTTCTTCATACCCGGAACCAAGCCGGCCTATATGTTCCAGGTGCATCTATACTTAATTAATTAATTACAGACGCTATCCTTTAATAAAGCATATTAACAATATTTCATTACTGGGAACTAATATGAATTTACGAATGATTCTTTATTACAGATGATTAAATATTATCAATTAATAATAATTAATAAGAATTTAATTAAGCATCTGGTTTTGTAATCGAATTTTAATTAGATTCGAAAAACAAATGACTACATTAAATTTCTTTCGAAGAAAATTACATTTTTATATAATCCAAAATTTATTGTATTCAGTCAGTTTGCAAAACTGAGGGCTCATTATGAAAAAAATTTGATCCTAACTTTCAAAATTGTTACATTTTTGAAGAATCTTTATACCGGACATAGTCGAAAGTTCTTAAACAAGAAAAATGTTAAGAAAAATTCAATACCGAAAGAATTGCAGCGTTTTTCAAATCATTTTAAAACAAGTTGCCCGAGAAACTAAAAGTAGTGACGCGAACGCGAGATTCTGGACTAGAGAGGTTTAGATTTACGTTCATGGCAAAAGTGAAACGTCAGTTGACCAGTGAAAAGTTATTTTATGTTTGCAAAAGTCAAATTAAAATACAGGAAAACGATGAAAACGTAGTCATGTTTGTCGTTTGCAAGAAGAAAAAAAGACACCCTAAAACTCTCTGACTAGTTCTGACCTCGTCTGCCTCGCGTCTCGTTCTGATAAGAAACACTGCATGGGGCCAGTATTATCCCTTTCTGTTATCGCAGGTACTCTCCATATGTATACTGTCTAACTCGAGTCATTTCGTATAATATATGCTTGCAGGATCCCACATCTGATTTTAACTTGTCCATTCATGGTTAGTTTCGACTAGGGATTCTTAATTGTATACTCTACCATCTGTGATAAATATATGCTTGATAAGAGGCTGTGGCAAATAATTGCTGTCTTCTGTCTTAATTTCAAAGAATCCTAGCCTTGCACTCTGAAATACGCTTAAATATGATACGTATACAGGTTCTGAATGAGGGGGTCCCAATATCAGTTAGAAATGGCTAAAGTGTTGCCCATTTATCGGTTATCAGCTAAAACATTTTAATATCATTTAAGGTGGCTGCCTACTTTTGAATCGTTCGAATTGAGCCCTGGATAGGCACGCGCTCAAAAACCGCTGAAAAATCTACAAGATGTTATTGAAGAACCATACGCGTTTTGAGCTTCAACAGGGCAAAACCCTCAAATTTTGCACGGGACTATATTTTTCAATAGTTCATTTTAAAAAACTCCTAAAAATCTAGGTTATATCAACATTTTAGAAAAAGTTTATATTTCTAACACATGAAAAAACAGATTTTTGTAGGGATTTTGTCATTCGTGCAATCATATAGTTTGCAAATAACTATCATCTTTTATGAATCTTAATATTTTTCTTATCACTTCCGGTGGCGCAAGTTTTGTTCCAAAAGCTCGCGCGCAGGCTTTCATTAAATGCTGATTACCTCGATTACAAACAAGCTCGGGAATCAGCACTTTAAATTTCAATTCGGAAAATCGAAGTATTAAAAAAAGGTTAAATTGTTTTCCAAAAGTAGGCAGTCACTTTAAGTTAAATAGAATATTTAACCTGACTTTCTTAAATATTAATATACAAATATAACAGTAGTAATAACGAATTTATGTCGTCATGTTGTTTCCTTGATATGATGATACCACCTCAGATTTATTTGAAAAACTATCGGCATTTTTGATTTTATTAAGAAAGGACTTGTTAGCCAACAGTTAATATTATGAACGTTTCTCAGTTATTATCTAGCCCCATTCAGACCATGATAGTGAGCTGCGACTCTTTCAAATCTGGAATAACCTTTCGTAGGATGAACTGGGATTTTAATACTGGACACTACTTGGATTAGAAAAGGACTTGTTAGCCAACAGTTAATATTACGATCGTTTCTCAGTTATTATCTAGCCCCATTCAGACCATGATAGTGAGCTGCGACTCTTTCAAATCTGGAATAACCTTTCGTAGGATGAACTGGGATTTTAATACTGGACACTACTTGGATTAGAAAAGGACTTGTTAGCCAACAGTTAATATTATGATCGTTTCTCAGTTATTATCTAGCCCCATTCAGACCATGATAGTGAGCTGCGACTCTTTCAAATCTGAAATAACCTTTCGTAGGATGAACTGGGATCCTGGGACTGAGATAATCACCAAATTTTCTAAACATTCACAACCACAATATCCCAGACGACAAAATAACCTTCGACTCAATTCTTGCCACAACCTTGTCACCTATTAGAGTAAAGATATTAATTAATGTCTAATTACCCAAATACTCGGGATTTCCTTACAACAATAAACCAAGTAGCTTATCACTTGGAGATGTTTGTTCCGTCTTGACCTCATTATCTTATCGTTTACTGTATATTTTTAATTAGTGTTATCGATCAAGAGGTCTATTGAGTCTATTTTTGGGTACATGTGACGTCATAGCCGCCATTTTGGTTGACTTTGAAAAAAGTTGGGTTCTCTTTGTCTTTTGTCATGTCATCCAACATGGCGGTTACGTTTTTTGTCCTCTTATTTTCATGGGACAAGATGCACCACAACAATACTACTCTGTTACGTCGCAGTGATAAAGTTATGGGCGAGATCCGCGACTGTCATGACCGCTATATTGGATAACAGAACCTTAAACTGATCCAATACGGCGTAGTGACGTCACACGCCCATTAATTATCAAGACCACTGATATCATGCTTTTATATTTAGACAACAAGCTGTTCATGGCTCTAAGCATGTGCTGGTCATTTACGATAAGAATTTCAACCGCAGAAAAAGTCTAGTTGACTTTAAATTGTCTTAATCAATTGGCAACGTAATTATAATGTCAAAGTCCAGCAAATACTCCACAGTTAGTTATATGTTTATATTTAAACCGCAGCCAACAGATAGAGAGACAAGAAGCGGGGAGGAGAATCATATTTTTTCTCGATGGAACTTTTTCGGTCTTTTTCTACTTTTCTGTTGTATTGGTATATTTATCTAGGTTAAAATGTTGTTGTTTGTACCCAAGCTCAGAAAATCAGAAATGATAGCAAACATGGTGCATTGTGGACTAACTTGGGTACAAACATCTTTTGTTCATGATGCCGTATATGGTGTTGTTTGTACCCAAGCTAGATTAAGTAGTTGCCCCCTTTTTATTAAACTAGTCTGTGTATAAATATATGTATAATACACGACACGATATGGTTATCCATTTCTTACTTCTTACATGATCTCTGTTTTAGCGATGTCAAGTGGATATTACCATCACAGATATCCACCTTGACATTTATGACATATTTTCCAAAACCCTTTGTTCCCCTTCTTTCGGCCATGGCTAATTGACTGTTTTCAGTCGGCCTCCTTACATATTCATAAAACTCACTGGAGGACCATCAATAGGTACGCTGACACCAAAACGCCGACAACTGAATTTTTGTTCTTAGAAAATCAAAAACAATCGACAAGGATTTTAAATTAAAACTCGGACCCCGAGGTCACATTGATGAGAGCCTAGCGCTTTCACCGCTACGCCACCCGTGCTTCCCACACTATTATTTTCACCTATTATTACACAGATGATAGCAAAAGGCTAAAGATGCAAGAGATGGAAAGAGTCGTGTACCATATGTTTCGTCCACTATTTCACACCTTGCTAAACAGCCAACAGCTTTTATAGCTCTTATAACGCTTTCTTTAAATATGCTGTCTGGCTTTAAAAGCTAAGGTTAACCAATAGAATGTCTGCACGCCTGCATGAACAAACCCTAAATGAAAAACTTTTTAATCCATACTAAGCAGATTTCTTTTAGCAGGCTTTGTGAGCTGTGTTACATGGTTCATCATCACTGGTCAGACGACAAATCCTTTCGAGATTTTACTTCCAAGAACAAAGGGCTTTTAAAAGACCAGGTAAGACAAAAAAACCTAGTTTTGGTCCTCTTTTTCAGACACGTCTAGTTGATCACACTGGGAGTTTACGACATTGTTCTGCTCGTTTTGCGATTTCCTCAAGGAAACTTGGTTTTTGTGTGTGTGTGTTTTTTCCTTGTTTTGTTTTTGTTCTTTTTTGTTTGTTTGTTCGTTTGTGTGTGTGTGTGTTCTTGTTTTTGTTCTTTTTTGTTTGTTTGTTCGTTTTGTGTGTGTGTGTGTTCTTGTTTTTGTTATTTTTGTTTGTTTGTTTGTTGTGTGTGTGTGCTGAATTTTCTGATATTTTTGAATAGTGTTTTGAAATGTCTTTTGTTAATGCGAAACGCATCCTAAATAAAAGGTGACTTGGATTTTTGGTCATCAGTGAAATAATCACTGGCTACGGCTAAGGAACAAGACTATTACCCCTTCCCCCCCCCCCCCCCCCCCTCCTCTCTCTCTCTCTCTCGTACGAGTTTCTTGATTAGTCTCTAAAGTCCTCAAATAGCGGTGTCGTGGGCCAAAATCCGGCATAAGCGTAAAATGCTTCGCGCCGCCTGCCCGATACTGCGCTTCAGCCCTAGGCCTGGTGGTATGGTCCTAGTTTACTCTACCAGTCTACACAGCAAATGAACTCCTAAACAGATCAATTTCGAAAGGATAAGAGGGTTCTTCCGATTGCTCTCTCGTAGGTTTTCCTTCCTTCCTTCCTTCCTACCTTCCATCCTACCTTCCATCCTACCTTATTTTCTTACCTTTTTCCTTCCTTTCCTTTTCTTCTAACACCTCTAGTACGTTTTTATTTTTTAATTGCAAAAGAGGGACTAAAGTCACCATTAAAGCATCACTGGCATAATATCTAAATCGTTTTCTGAAAAGGGGGAATGCAAACTAGTAAGCATGCAAAGCTTTTCAAATCCCACACCCAAACTTAAATACGAAAACGGCAGCGTTTCATTTTGACTAATTTTAAAACATAAGTCGGTAAGCGAGGAATCATATTACGAAAAATAGAAGTTTCCAAAACAATTTTGTCGGGTTCTTTTCTGATCGAGGATTTCCCGCCACATATTCGCCTTCCTCCCACTCAACATGTATAAGGTTTCAGCATATTAGATCTGAAACAATACTGTGGTTATAGAAGCATAGAATCTTTTGACCACCCACTGACTCGCTCCATTCATTCATTTTTACCATTTCTACATTGACCGCAATGTTTTCTTTGTGATTAGCCGGTCAAGAATTGTCTCGAAATCGAGCCTGCTTTTATCCATGTTCAAAACAATTACGAGACGTTAAATTTGGTGTTATGGAAAATGTATTGACCCACGAATAATTGCTCAAAGATTTCTTCAACATGCTTTCACTTTGGTCCCGGTTGTTCCTCCTATAAGATGTTCGTCCCCAGGTGGTTGTCCCGCTCAACCACAATATATTAAGGGAGATTTGAAAAAGTGTCCTTGGGACGGATGGAGGGAGGGGGGATTGATTTTAGGGAGCTAGCTAGGTAGCTGATCCCTAAATCTTTCTTAGTCTTTAGTAACAATAATTTTCTACATATTTCGGAGCAGCGCGCCTCCATTTGTGTTTCACCTCCTTCCCTCTTCCTCTCTTCTCCCGCACACATACACCACGCCCACGCACATCTACACAATACACTCATTGCATACTTTTTCGCTGATTCATCTTTTTACACTGCCCACTTCTAACACAGACAATATTAGTTAAGCTCAATAAATCAGGTTAACCAACAAAACATAACGCGCGGCTGCGGATGTCTGATACGAAAGTTTTGTACTGTACCACAAAAACCATACTTTAGATCTAGTCATTGATGATAAAGGTTTAAGAATCATTCAGTAGGTTCTTGATATACGATTAAGAAGTGTCGAGAAGTCGAGTCTGCTTAAGTCTGGACTATATTGAGGTATTTTGCGTTTTTTTTTTCTTTTAAATACACTAAATAACTATAATAGACGTAAGTTTTCCCCTTGATTACTTTAAAAAATTGATTCAAGCAAACGGTGGGGGAAAATATGAAAAAAGGATTAGCTAGGAAAAAGAAAGGCAGGGAAACTGATATGAGGAAGTAATTAACGACAAAGAAGAAGGAAGGAACGACAGATAGGGAAGGGAGTCTCGTAGAATTAGTCCATATTCCCGGACGCGGTGTCGTATGACTTATTTGTTAGTTCTCTTCTGTGCTTGGACAGTTTTTTCATTTTTTCCTCCCTCCGCGCGCCCACCAATGTCTATGAATAATTCGTATTATTACAAATCATTAAACCTAATCATCTGTAGAAATTGCTGAAATTAACCAAAAGCAATCTTTATCAGAATTATCTTTTAACCTGTGAGACATCTTAATCAAAAATGCTTTTTAATGTGTAATAGTTGAATAGAAACAAAAATATGTATGATATAAGTAAGATATTAATAAGATATTAAAAAAATATTCTAAGAGATATTAATAAGATTTAAATGAGATATGATAAATAAGATATAATAATAAGATTACATTGATAAGATGTAAATAAGATGTAAATAAGATGTAAATAAGGTGTACATTTGATAAAAATACGATATTTTAAGTAAAATCCCATGGCTCTTCCTAAATACGCGAGCTGGTGAGCAAGAGATGACGTATATAAGAGGGTAATTCTGATGATATAACAAACTATATTTGCGTCCATTAGTAAATCAATTTACTTCGTAGGTGGTCATTTTGAATTTTCTCTACTAGGTATATATATGAGCTGATAGATTAGTAGTACAGTAGCTAATCAGAGCGCGCGATTGCTCATATCCAGTGGCTGTCTATATAATATATTTCCCGTTAAATCTACCTTATCTTTTTTATTGAATCTTAGTTTTTTAGTTTATTCTTTTTTCGTTCAAACACCAAATAAACTGTGAAAACAACTCATTAAAAGAAGGAAACAACAACCTACAAGGATATAGGATATGTTCCCGAAAAGTAGGTTAAAATTGAGGACATGAAAATACAGGGAGCCCACGCTATACTGTTGTTGCCCCCTTAAATCTAAAAACTCGTTTACAAAGTTCCAATATTTTGGCTTTGCAATGGGAATTTTGCCCAGCTGAGTAGTAAACGCGGCTCGCATAGCCGCATGATTGGATAAAAAGCATTTTGGAGCTCGAAAGAACGATGCAAACGTGGTAGCCTCCTTCGCAGCCGTTCTTAGGGTCGTCACGCAACGTTCTCCTCTGTTGCGTGACGTCCCTTAAAACGGCTGCGAAGCAGGCTACAAACGAGGCGGTATTTAGTGAAACTGTTTTTATTCTTCCTTTCCATATTCATAGGCACTTACGTTTTATTTTAGTCAAAAGGAAACGTAAAAACAATGATACTCAAAAGTTGGGTAACAGTACGTAGTATAGCCTCGAAGTTAGGGCCAGCGGCAAAACAGCTGAACGCGCTGTGATTGGGTGAACCAAAATTCACTGCTCAGATGGACAGAATTTCACTTGAAAAACCGACATCGCGCACATTAATTTGCGATGTGTTCGATATCGGTTTTTGCGTGATATTTTAGTCCAGCCAATGAATTTTACCATGAAACTACTAACCTTAAACCAAATGGAAGCATGCCCATGCAAATTGATATAGTTCGTTATGTCATCAGAGTCCCAAAGAATTATATATCAAATCAAGTTATTGCGTCAGAGACAAACGGTTCAAATCCGTAATGGAAACTTATAGTGTTAATCAAACCTAAAGACCAGCTTCATCCTTTTTCTAGTTGACCCTAGATCATTTGCTTGAGCAATAAGATTGGCGAAGGCGCACGAACGCGTCTGTGAACTCCCGCCAAATAAGGGCGGTAAAAGCGCCCGTCTACCTTGCTGTCTGTAAGGATTTCCGCTACTTAGATTATTGATCTTACCTATGATCTCGCCCTTTAATAACGAAAAACAAACCTGTAATAGTAAGGTGCGTGGAGTTAAACAATCAAGAAGGGATGTAAACTCAGATAAATAGCCCAAAATAAGCAAAACTTGGTGCTAAGTTAAGAATATTAACGAAGAAACGCTAGAAGCTACAATCTGTGTAGTTATAGTTGTAGATACACTTTAAGTCGTTTTATTATTGATATTATTATTATTGATATTATTATTCAATTTTGTCGATCTATCCATCAGCAGCCTTGGTGTCTTCAGAGTTCGAGAAAAGATGAACGAATTAGGTTTAGAGAAAAAGCAGCAGAATTATATATTTTAGGAACGTAACGAAAATCACCATCAGATCCACTTATTACAGTTTTTGTCGTCGTAACAAAGCATGGGATAATCCTGAATTGATAAAGTTTTAGTTTGGTAAATTTTCAAGTGTTCGTTAAGTCATATTCGAGTAGTCAATCATTATTATTATTTATTATTTTATTATTATTATTATTATTATTATTTTTTATTTTATTATTATTATTATTATTTATTATTATTTTTATTATTTTTATTTTTATTATTATTATTATTGAGTACGAGAAAAATCTTTCTAATTTATCTATATCTTAAGAGACTAAAAAATGCCAACCTATCAACCAAAAAAGAAATCGACGGTCCCTATAGCAACCCCATGGACCTTTTCCAAATTCTCTTCGTCAGCCGCAAAATAACGGCTCTTAGCTCAAGAAGGGGTTTGACTTATTAAAGCAAATTTATTAAAAACAAATTCTAAAAATTAAATTATGAGATAAACTTTATAATTGAACCGATATTCTTAAAGGTTCGAGCGATTCATTTGGTTCGTCGTTTTTATCCTAAATCTCCGCCCTCAAAAGGCTGTCTCTAATCATGACTGAAACCAAAATGTTCCATAGCACTGAAATCTGGAACTATCGTAACAGAAACAGGTCAAGAAGTACGAACACCTTGATAACTTCCATGCATCACATAAACAAACATACAAACAAACCATTCTTATGTAACACACCAAATCATAGTTAATCGAGGGGTCCCCTCGATTAACTATGACCAAATGAACTAGAAAGGTTATCGTTCTCCAACCAAGATTTCCGCAAACAAAAATTTCAACGTAATAGGTTAGTAAAGGCTATTCCGATTATATCTGGAAAGATTTACATTCAAGTTTATCGAACAGCGATAGCCGACATTAAACAACGAAATTAAACAACGGAGCACGAAAATCAATCTTATATGTGTGTTTTGTCTAGGATAGGGGTGTTTCTAGATCGTCCAACACTTAATTAATTTTTTTTATCTTGGTTTCTTGAGAAATGAGGGTAGTTCCAGGGCGGTTATAGTATGTACTCATTTTAGATTGACTACGATATATCGAATTTCAGAGGGTATCATATCAACATTGGATATGCCAAAACCAGTAGTCAGACAAGTATACAGGCTGCAAATGCCATCTTTTACTCATGGTTCTCTCTTTGGCTTATCCTAAAAGGTTTAGAAGTGAAGGGCGTTATATAAACAAGTTTATCGTCGCTTGTTTACAAGACTGGACCCAGTTACCGTGAAAATCGTACATGAAGGTGAGAAGCGACGTCTTGTATTTATGTTTGTATAACGTTCTCTCAGTCACGACAACATGCAACTTCAATGCTGTACGCAACACAGAAAAATACACTTAACCTTTGAAATTGTTCCAAAACCCTACCGCACTAACATGCTAGAACCTGTTCATCAATGTGTTCCACTTCAATTCAACTCGCTAGACTAGCTTTTCTAACTCTAGTAGGAGACAGCATAAGTATTGAGTAGAAATGTAGGTGGTCTTTGATATAAAAGCCTATAAACTGCTGTGATTTAGTACGCCGTAAAACTGATAAATCCAGTGTTATCTTCACTTACTGAGAATTGACAGAAAATATTCCTTTGCTATTCTTAGAAAGTTAAGTTTATACTATTGACTTTAGGAAGTGCGCATACAGTTGAACGTTTCCAACGACGACTACATTTAATGAAAAGTAGGAAATATTTAAACAGATAATCCAAATTTTCATCAGCTCTCAATCCTATTTTAAATATCTGTGACATACCGGGTCTTTCAAGAATCTGACTGTGCTTTGAGGTTAAAAAAAAAAACAGTTGAAAATGGAACAAATTAGTAAATATTTTAATTTTGACCGAAAGGGCAACTTAGCAAATCTCAAAAGAATCATGCTCTTTTGTTTTCATTTTGCGCCAAGATAAGACCTGACTGACACATGTAAAACTATACCCAGATGGTTGCCCGTGCTGCACTAAATAGCGCCAATAAACTGGCTCTACGACTTTAGCTTCGTAGTTCGTAGGATAAAGTATTTTGTCAAGTTAGTTTATATTTCTTGTTTTTATTTCTATAGTTTTTCTTTGCATTTTTTGCACATTTTATTTAAAAGCATATTGCTTTTTTCTCGCATACATCAAATTTCAGATCATGCGTTCCTGTTTTTCTTTTCTCCAAAAATATCATTATAAAAACAAGTATAATGTAGATCTGTTGCGTACTTTCGTTTACAGAAACGAAAACCTGAAATTAGCGAAGAATCTTTATTTCGAGAAGCACATCTTTTCTCCTGATGTTCACAATCGATCGCCGAATCAACTGGAAAACGTCGAGAATTTCAGATTCCTCAGCAATGTAGAATAAGAATTAAGATTTTTTATATCTCGCTCAAATATTTTTTGTGGTGTGAACTCTCGTTGCCCTCTGCGTAGGCGAAACGTCTGATCATTACTTTAGATATGTCCCTTAAAGTGATTCCAGATCCAATAAGCCGCAGATAAATCCTGTTTTACGCAATATAGAGAGATTTTACGGCAGCCGTCCGTCTGTCGGATGAAAAAGATCATTTTTCTCATTTTGTAATGAAATATTTTTATTACTCTGTTTTATTTTCCCGTGACGATGGTTGAAGAGCTGTTACTTGAAGAAAATAGACGTCATGAAATAAGCAACAGTTATACGTCACGATAGTGTCTAAGCGAGAGTCCCATAGTGAAAGGTGCCCGCAACATTTTGGCGCAAACGGAAACTTTTGTAATAAATATACCTTAACCTAAAAAAGGTCTACCAGAATCCCAACATCGACTTATCTCGCCGGGTCATGTCAGGAACCGTAGAGGGCAAGGTCCAATTACACAACCACATCCTCCTCCCCTCCTCCCCTCCTCTCCTCCCAAACATTTCGGAATTTTAACATGTAATATCGTAACTGAGAAATTAGAATTTCGTCTTAAAGACTCCGTGACTCAAATCAAATAGTATATCGCACTCTAAGAGCCTAAAATTACTTTGCTTATCATACTAACGCTGCAATATTCTTTAAAAAGGCATGACTGGAGTTAATTGCTTAACACACGGCGCGCATTGATGTGGTATGTCACGTGACCAAAAATATAATTCAAGGAGTGTTGTTTGTTTCAGTTTCGAGTGGAGTTACCTCGCAAGAATACCAAAAGGACCTTGGCTAACTCGCTACGCCAAATATATATATATTCATCCTTTTCGCTAGTATAGGTAAGTAATATTCGTTTATTTTAATGGTATATCCTCTGCGCTTTACCTTGATTGCCTAGATTGATTGCCTTGTTTAGTTGAATGTTTCATTCTTTGTCTTTGTTTAGGGCTTCCTCAATATACTCTATTTTATCACAATCACCTGCTAATTTCCCTTCACATGGGAGACCTCCCTATATTAAGCTTTTTACTATAATTCTCAGTATTTTTTGTTTTTGTTTTTGTTACTCTTCTAATCCTTCGATTTACCGAGCAGCGATTCTCTCTCTCAAAACTTTCACTTTCTTCTCCTTTTAGCTTGAACTACAGGAAAAAACAAATTTTTTTTTACTGTATATATATTTATATTAGCGTTCCGCTATCTATCAACTATTCTTCTGTGTGTTATTAATTTCCAACACATTTTCTTAAAAGAAAAATATTTTTTCTCGTCCAGAAACTAAACCCAAATTCACAATATTGGAACCAATGTTTTGTGGTCATTCAAAGGAATTCAGCAACTGTATATCATAGTCACGCCGTTCAAAATAACCCAGTGTTCGCTGACACCACAAAACCAAGTTTTCTAATCCATACAATAGATTTCTGTAGTGTAGAGACCATTGTCTGGTCACCATGTCATGGACCCTTCTAGAAATGTTAGAAATCGCCAAGCTTTTGAAAGTTTACTTTGTTTTTAAATCGAGAAGTACCGACAAGCATCCATTTCAAATTATATTGAATCCGAGATTAATAGGAAAATACGATAGAAAAATATACTTTTTTCTCGATGGAATATTTGCAAGTTTTTTTCGATACTCATTTGATAGCCATTCCGAGTTTGTGGGAAAATCTGGGTCAAGCTGGCACTGCAATGCATCTTGGGGCTGTTTAAGGAACATATTTCCAAAATGGAGTCTATTCGTCCCCAAAAAAGCCCCACGATGCATTGCAGTGACAACTCGGCCCAGTTTTTTTCCCCTCAACCTCGAAATGGCTAATACTCCGATTTGAATTCTCTGCTTTCACATCCCCATAATAATTTGCGTCTTTGGGGTTAACCAGAGGGTAAAAATCCACTTATTTTGCTGAAGGCTGATCAGACAATGTTGAAAATACCTTGTATTGTATTGTTGAAGTACTGTGCAGTTCGGCTTTACCTTACCGTTGGTAAATTTGTGAATATGACAATAAAATGAGGCTAAACGTGAGGAAATGAGTCTGTAACAAGGAACATGCGGTATCGTGCGATTTCTGAAACCTGAATCGTTTGGGAGTCTTCTCCCACCATTCATCTCACTCCCTTACCCTGAGAAGATAATGATTTTCAAACTTTAATTTAAAACTGAGTCTGTTCAACTAACTAATTTATTTTGTCTTGGTTCAACTGATCACAAGCACAAGATTGAAAGCCACTTGTCCATCATTTTAATTGACACAATAATTCCTTTATGCTCTTCGTCATTTCGTATCAGATTTGCGGTAAAAGTGTAAATTTCATCGTTTAAAATGTACAGTTTGTTAGTAAAAATAATTATATCGTAATGAAATTTGTTTCAAAAGATTATTTCTTAAGATTTTTGAGAAAATTAAGCTCGATTTATGACGTCATTTTGACACGTCCTTTAGATTCGGTAGTAATGTACTATACACTCTAAACGTTTTTACTTTCCCCTCATTTTATTCCCTTATATATGATTACATTTTTACCTTAAATCATTCCCTCGTATATTATTTCTTTCTCTTCTGGCTACACTTTTGAGACACGATTTTCTATCCCTGACCTGTACAGCCCCTTGCACATTATTTTCTTCTCTATCGCTGTTTTCCGATTCATAACATGAGGAATTTTCTTGTACATGTTTTTTTCTCTAGTGATAATGCTTGAAATTACGCTATATAAATCATCATTATCACTGTCATTACAATTTTTGCGGGAAAATCGACTTCACCGACATTTTCTTTTTTATTAGAACATTCTGGTTAGGGATTATGTAGTGAAGTTTAAAGCCCTTGTATTACCCTTAAATGTAATAACACCCATAAATAATAATAATAATAATAATAATAATAATAATATTAATAATAATATTAATGATAATAATAATAATATTAATAATATTAATAATAATATTAATAATATTAATAATGATAATATTAATAATAATAATAATAATAATAACAATATTAATAATAATAATAATAATAACAATATTAATAATAATAATAATAACAATATTAATAATAATAATAATACTAATAAAGATAAAAATAATAATAATAATAATAATAACAACAACTTTATATAATAAGGGTGGCACTAAATAGTGTACAACACTAATAAACTTGTGGCCCTCTATATAAAACTACTAATATTTACAAATATAAAAAAATATATAATAACAACTATCAACACAAACTTATTAGAAAAATTGACTATAGTATAATTAAACATTACATCAACATTAAAATGAACTATATATAATATATACAGTATGAGTGGCCGTGTTGTATCCGATATACAAACACGAGGCGTAGCCGAGTGATTGTATATCGGATACAACACGGCCACTCATACTGTAGTTTGCTTATCAAACGTCTAGGTTAGTTCCTTTGTGTTTCACTAAAATTTTCAAAATTGAAGTGAATCTGGCCAAGAAAATCCAAGTTCAAGTTTATGCAAATGAAGACGAATCTATGTACTGTTTAATAAACGAGCAGGAGTGTTTTATCGGATATAAAACACGAGGCGTAGCCGAGTGGTTTTATACCCGATAAAACACGATCTGCTCGTTTATTGAACGGCTTAAAAAACTCATGATGAATGTTATCATATTGTACTGAATTCTTTACGAAATGATCCAAGTTTGATAGAGAAAATCCAAGTTAAAGTTTATGCAAATGAAGACGAATCTTTATCAGATATAAAACCTCCTTCACGGTCATGATTTCAATTGTGTTTCCTTCATGAATTATTAATGAGTTTTTTAAATCAGATATAAAACCTCCTTCACGGTCATGATTTCTATTGTGTTTCCTTCATGAATTATTAATGAGTTTTTAAAATAAATTTAACTGTGAAGCTCAGCGACACCACGCTCACGCGGACGACGCAGCGACGCAGCTGAACATAGAAATATATACTTCGAACATCGAAACGCCGCCCCATGATATTACCCCATACAAATGTAATACCCACCATATATAAGTGTAATAAAAATCACAGGCTATCACGTGCTCGTGACCCCACCCGCTGTGTTTGACGAAACACTCAAACAATGCTGCTCAGTTGGCTGTTGATTGAACACTTTGTTTGACTCTCCGGAGTACTTGGTTATTACATTTATGGTTGGAGGGGTTATTACGTTTATGGTGGTTTTGATTATTAGTTATTACATTTAAGGGTAATACAGGCTTTGGCAGTCGAATGGTTTACGAATTCGAGCTTTGTGATTGGATAATAGGAACCAGTTACCATAGATACATACTCCAAGGTATATCTGATTATATAATTCATAATTCATTTGCAAAGCATGACTAAAAAGTATGACATTCCGCACGTGTTTTTCTTTTGAATTACGAAAAAAAAAATTTTTTTCTCGTAGTAAAAAACTCGCGGTCTGAGAATACTGAGCATTAATTAAATTTGAAATCTTCCTGTGGTATAGTCTAAGCTAACAAATTATTGCGGTAACGGAACAGACCGTTATGTTTTACGGTATTTGGATAAAATATTTAATTTTTCAAAACATAGGGTTTGAATTAATTAAATTTTTACAGTCGTGAGAGGTAGATAGTATGAGGTGTATGCACTGAGGGTGGTCACTGCTGCCAGGGTTTCATTACGCCCTCGTTGTTTCTATTTTTACGTTCCTCCAATATTTGTTAGCGATAGTGAAGTATTGAAGTGGTCAGTCGAGCCACTAGAAAGACGACTAATTTATAGACGTAATTACAAAGACATCATTTTAAGTCTCAAGGTATTGGTCCAGCCTGGGCTTGAACCCTAATCTCCTGCAAAACAGTCCAATACATCCAATAGCGTACATTCAACTCAAAAAGTACAGTGATTTTTTTCAATAGAATTCAATCTAATCCATATAATACAGTCCGTGAATAGTTGAATTAACTGAATCCACTTCTGTTTTTTTTGCCTAGATAGTCATTATTTCGAGAAAAGATATAAAAACCGTGTTTTTGAGACATACTGATATACCAAGTTTTCGTGAGCTTTAGTTAAGCCTCTTTATTAGAGTCAGACAACCAGCCTTAGGCAGAGATACATTTGCCATTAAGTCACGTCAATCAAAATATCACGTCATTTAACAGAGCCTTTGCCTTTCTCCTTTATTTGCAACTTGACATTCCGTTTAGTTCTGAAATGTGCCATCAAACGCTAAAATTTTTTCATTTGTTTGTTTTTTTGTTTGTTTTTGTTTTTGCTGTTGCTGTTGTCGTCGTAATTGTCGTTGTCGTCGTTTTTGCTGTTGTCGTCGTTTTTGTTGTCGTCGTCGTTTTTGTTGTCGTCGTCGTTTTTGCTGTTGTCGTCGTTTTTGTTGTTGTCGTCGTTTTTTTTGTTGTTGTCGTCGTTTTTGTTGTCGTCGTCGTTTTTGTTGTCGTCGTCGTTTTTGTTGTCGTCGTCGTTTTTGTTGTTGTCGTCGTTTTTGTTGTTGTCGTCGTTTTTGTTGTTGTCGTCGTTTTTGTTGTCGTCGTCGTTTTTGTTGTCGTCGTCGTTTTTGTTGTTGTCGTCGTTTTTGTTGTTGTCGTCGTTTTTGTTGTTGTCGTCGTTTTTGTTGTTGTCGTCGTTTTTGTTGTTGTCGTCGTTTTTGTCGTTGTCGTCGTTTTTGTTGTTGTCGTCGTTTTTGTTGTTGTCGTCGTTTTTGTCGTTGTCGTCGTTTTTGTTGTTGTCGTCGTTTTTGTTTTTGCTTTTTGTTTTGTTCTGTTTTGCTTTTTCTTCTTTTTTTATTCTGGAAACTGGATGGTTTTGGATGGAAACATTTAGAAATACACCTCTTCACCTTCGTATACAAATACCAGCGCCCATTTCAGACCACGTGGCATTCCCTTGAAAATTGTTCTTTTATGATGAACAATTTAGAATATTTACACATGAAAGAATCAACTCCCAAGAATGGCATCACGTGGTTTGTAAAGTGTGACCACAAACAACGAAGGTAGAAACGTCTCGGTATTCTTGCTTCTTGTTTTTTGTTTGGGTTCAAAACGAACGGGTGCATGAAGAATGAAAATCAACTTAAAATATTGCTCACTGAATGTTTGTCGACTGCTCGCGTGTTTGGCTCCGTCAATAAACCAATACCTGACTGAACATTGTCTTTTGACAACCTAAAGTACCTTACTCTTACCCGACAAACTTCATAAATCTTCACAAATCTTCACAAATCTTCACGACATTAAGAGATACCTAAGACATTATCTAATATTCATATTTTGCGGGAAGGGAGGTATATGCATATGTATTCTTATCAGAATATTAAGATCGAATCCTGGACATCCAACCCTTGCCCGTAGCAAGTGTTTCAAATAATTAGCATTTTCTCTTACGGTGGAGGTCATTCTCCCTGGCGCGACTCGAGTTCTTGACCCTTAAATAGTGAGACGACAACATCTCCTACACTCCCCAGGGCTCTGTCATTCACTGCTTAAACAAGGTGAAATTTCAGACGAATTTAAAACGAGGAATAGACCATTACATATGACGTCAAAGCAGCTCAATTTGGAGGAAAAAAAACAAAAGAATTTTCATGAGAATGTATGGGTACCTATTATGTCCTTCAAATTGAGCTGCGGTCTATATACATCTATGCTTTGAAACTTCTTTTTTTCCTGAAGAATGTCAATGTCGTAATCGTTGCCGTCATTGTCAATGTCAATGATTCAGGGTAAAGAGTGTTTTTGTTTGTTTGTAACATTATACTTATCCTTCTATCTATGTTTTAAGTAGTCATATAGTCACTATTAACTGATAATGGACTCGAGTAGGCGGTCAAATATTTCGGCCGGTTTGTTAGCGTTTAGTATCCGAGTGTACATGGGGCAATAAGTCGATTGCTAGAAATGAAATATATTGTTTTCCTGGGAGGGCAATAAAGTTAATACGTCTTATCCCTCTTGAAGTAAAGTCATTATCATAATCCGACATCACCACCACCATCATCATCGTCGTCGTCACCATCGTCGTCGTCAAACTGAAAGCAACGCCTAGTTACGGCATTAGTGTCAGTGTCATCATCAGCATCAGTGTCACCAACATCATGCAAGCTGAAAATAATATCGCCTCACCACTGCATCATCATCATCATTATCATACATCATATAGCCACATCACATTCATCAATCCACATAAATCATCATCATCATTATAAACATTAACATTACCGCACTATCATCGTTATCATTATCACCGCTGAACCTGTCCATCGTCATCATAAACTAAACTAAACAGTCTATGGCTTACAGTAGATCAAAGTTTAGATGATTATCATCGTCAACATCCTCTTCGTAATCATACCCCCATGATCCCACTGATATTTAACAATTATTGGCCGAAGGCGAAATGATTATCAGTTAATCAGTTTACTGAGCGGCGAGTCTTCAATGGCAGGTTTAATATTTCCCATCATCACTGAGCCTGAGGGGTATAATTTTCGGGGTTTTTCGGGTTTTTTCGGGTTTTTAGTTTTTTCGGGTTTTTAGTTTTTTCGGGTTTATAGTTTTTTCGGGTTTTAGTTTTTTCGGGTTTTAGTTTTTTCGGGTTTTTAGTTTTTTCGGGTTTTTAGTTTTTTCGGGATTATAGTTTTTTCGGGTTTTAGTTTTTTCGGGTTTTTAGTTTTTTCGGGTTTTTAGTTTTTTCGGGTTTTTAGTTTTTTCGGGTTTTAGTTTTTTCGGGTTTTTCGGTTTTTTCGGTTTTTAGTTTTTTCGGTTTTTTCAGTTTTTCAGTTTTTTAGTTTTTTCTTAGACTTGAAATCATAAGAAAACGAAATTCAGGATTGAAAAACGTTTTGGTATTACTCCCGCTTTGGCAAACTTTGGAAAACCTCATGATCACCTATCGAGCAGTGATTATCGCCTCCAGTACTGGTCGCTCGACCAAGCACAGCGCCCGAAATATAATTGATAGTACTGACATCATCGTCATCTTCACCACCATCAATGTTTATATCACCAATAAGTTAGTTCAGTGTTGATGATTACCCAACCAATTCCAATTCTAGTCATATAGATAACCATAGGAGTCCGGCTAGTAACCCCAAAAAGGTTAAATACTGATATAGTGTCAATATTTTGATCAAGTCGATCATGCTGGCAATCACCTGGTGAAACTATTAGAAAAGTTATCTGATTGTATGCATTGAGTATAAATCTTGTTCAAGATAAGTTTTTTTTAGCCGGAAAGAAAACAAAAACAGAGAGTATTGAAGATAAATCGTTGATTAATCGTTGACATTTTCAAAGAAATATGTCGGCGTAACAGACCAATAGTTCGTTTCATGGGGATAATATTACCCAATTGTCATTCTCTTGAGAATAAGATTTTTTGTTTGAGTTGTATTCATATTCATGTGCTTCTCATGCGCAACTGTTAAACTAAGAAGCGTTATTCAAAACATTCCCAGGATGCACTGCAATGCCAACTCGCCCCAGTTTTCGCGCAACCTAGGGTTGGCTTATTTCAAGAAAATTAAAAGGCTTAACCCAGGCACAAGCAAGAGGATCAAAAATTTCCTTTCCTTATGCTTCAATAGCTTGTGCCTGGTTACGTTTCTGGTTTCAATAAAACACTAGAACAGAAAACACATTGCCAGTCTGAGTGGTTTTGCTCGTCTGTTCTGTGAAGCACCTCCACGCAACCTGAATGACTTGCATCCATATCACTTTCCAACTTTCGTCTCGATCCACCAGTTCCCATCCCACAGCTGTTTTTCGTCGTCGTAAGATGCTCCGTATAGTTGTCGGTTGATTAGCGCTCACAAAGTGATGATAGATGGATACACAAGCATTCCGATCGTAACAGTTAATAGAGGAGGTCTGCGTGCTTTAACTGGTCTCATAACCCTCACAGTCGTCTCTGCTGCGCAATTGTTTTCATCTAAATAGATTAAATACGCTTCGTTAGAACTGCTGTCTTAAATATTCCTGGTACTTAAGGACTCCTGTTCTGTTATATAAGAGATCTGTTTGTTTCTGCAGGCTGACTTGATCGTGGACTCGAAGAGACTTGGACAAGATTTGGAAATCATTCTGTAGTAACCGCAAAACAAGGTAACCAAAAACACTTTACGCTTCTAAACCTATACTTTTCTTCTCTAGATTAATTCATTGCTTGAAGACTATACTAGATCTAGTACTACTGCTAAAGTCTTAGAGTACTATTATATAAAGCCTATTATCTTTTTTAAGGGAACAAATGTTCAGCTTATTTAATTCGCTTACGGTTGTCTATGCCTCATTCAAATTGACAGTAGTTTTTAAGTGGCTGTAACGTTAGAGAGTACAGAGAACCGTCGCATTTTTGTACCTAATTGCTTCTAAATATCTTAAGAATTTATCAATGTTAACAGATAGATCGAAATAATTTTAGCCACAGACGCACTACGCTTAAAAGAACATCCCAGAGCTATCAAGTCAATGTTACATCAAATGTCATTATTCTCATAAATGTTAGGACATCGACAAGTTCAACAAAGGTCTTGTCTTATGCATCGTTTCGACTGTTAATAATTATGGCTCATTCTAATAGTCTCTTCCTATCTGTAATAAACTTTAGTAATGTATTGGAAATATTGATATTTCTAATCTCCCAAAGACAGACGAAGAGCTACTGATAAACAAGTGAAATAATGAGGAGCTTATAATCAGATTATAAGTCTAAAACAGGACAAAATGAATCGACAACTCTTAACAATATATACTAATTATAAAGTACAATTCGATTGGTCAAATAATATACGTATCAAAATATAGTGGTTCTGCACAGCCGAGCCGTAAAACTGCCCTCGCGAATTGTTACATCTCTATCGATAGGATGAAATGAAAACCTCTATCGGTTGTCGGTGTGTTGAGGCTTCCGTCTCGCCGTCATTTGACCCGTAACGTGAATATCAATAGTCAAGCGAAGGTCTTACGCTACGTTCATGTTATGAAGATGTTGACATGGAGTCTTATTCATTCACCGTGGGTAGTTTTCCGTACATTGTACCTACTTTCACAAAGCGACAGCTTCCACCGACTGTGCGACCTCAGCATGTGGTCCATTTTTCAAGGTAATTACTACCTTTCGAAAGCAACCGCTTCTTAACCGACCATGCGACCTTTCTGGTCGGATATATAGTGTCTTTGCACCACTGTAACTAAGTTTCTAAAGCGACCACTTCTTAACCGACCATGCGACCTTTCTGGTCGGATATATAGTCTCTTTGCACCACTGTAACTAAGTTTCTAAAGCGACCGCTTCTCAACCGACCATGCGACCTTTCTGGTCGGATATATAGTGTCTTTGCACCACTGTAACTAAGTTTCTAAAGCGACCGCTTCTTAACCGACCATGCGACCTTTCTGGTCGGATATATAGTGTCTTTGCACCACTGTAACTAAGTTTCTAAAGCGACCACTTCTCAACCGACCATGCGACCTTTCTGGTCGGATATATAGTGTCTTTGCACCACTGCAACTAAGTTTCTAAAGCGACCGCTTCTCAACCGACCATGCGACCTTTCTGGTCGGATATATAGTGTCTTTGTACCACTGTAACTAAGTTTCTAAAGCGACCGTTTCTTAACCGACCATGCGACCTTTCTGGTCGGATATATAGTGTCTTTGCACCACTGTAACTAAGTTTCTAAAGCGACCGTTTCTTAACTGACCGAACGACATTTCCCGCTTATTTCTCAATCAAATTTTCATGCTCTTCTTAGTACAATTGCGTCAGCCTTCCTGCTTACCGCTCGATAATACAAACCGGTTTAAAAGTTTTTATCTACGACCTCTCAAAATCGACCATATGTTTTGTTAGCAAGGCAGTCTTTTATGAAAAGTCAGTCTGGTCACGTTTTAGTCGAGCTAAGCTTTTTTCTCTTTAGTGGGATGAGTTTGTTTTACATGTTTGTTTCAACTGCGCAGTTATATTTTCATGCAAAAAGGAAGGAAGGAAGGAAGGAAGAAAGAAACAAGAAAGAAAGAAAGAAATGAAAGAAGCTTAAAGCAAAAATCAGTGCAACTCATTAATTCTTAATATCGCTTATTTTTCTAGTGGGTTTAATAATATAATAAGTCACCTTTTCATTAATCCCATATAGGTATCTGTCCAATTATTTTCTTGATTGGACAGGTCTCGTTGATATGGGATTAATTAGGTAGCTATATAATTAATCGGTAATGGGATTTTATGCTCCCCAATCAAGAAATAATCAGACTCGAAAAAATCCTCTGACTGACAAATTTGACTCGGCCTACGGTCTCATCCAATTTTTGGAAGTGCAAACAGCATGTAGTCCTATTACATATACTAATTCTTCCGTTATTCTGAAACGCTTCAAGAGAGACCTAAATAGATACTCTTACGTCCCTTTGGAAAACGTCGGTATAATTGGAGTAAAAAAAACAAATATACGAGAATGAATTCAGATACGTATATCTGTAAAAATAAACCACTTTTTCTCTTAAAACAATCATATTTATACTGGAGATATATTGAGAATCATGGATCAGAGCATTTTGGCTATCAAAATCAAGAAAGAAAAAACATTGTAAAAAAAAAAAAGTCTGGTCGAGTAGATACTTTAGTATTATCGTCATGTTTTCAAACATGTTGTTCCAGAATGTATCTTTTCTCTTTTCTCTTTTCTCTTTTCTCTTTTCTCTTTTCTCTTTTCTCTTTTCTCTTTTCTCTTTTCTCTTTTCTCTTTTCTCTTTTCTCTTTTCTCCTTTTTTTCTCCTTCTTTTCTCCTTTTCTCCTTCTTTTCTCTTTTCTCTTTTTTTTCTCTTTCTCTTTTCTTCTTCTCTTCTCTTTTCTCTTTTTTTTTCTCTTTTCTCCTTCTTTTCTCTTTTCTCCTTCTTTTCTCTTTTCTCCTTCTTTTCCCTTTTCTCCTTCTTTTCTCTTTTCTTCTTAATTTTTTCTTCTTTTCTTTTCTTATTTTACCTATCCATTCTTAGACTTTTCCATATTTCTTTCCCTTCCCTTTTCCTCTCTTTTATTTGACACAAACCTATTTTTCGGAATAGTGCGCGATTTCTAATTCAATGCCATTCATATTTTTCCTCTTCGGAATTCCCTCATGAAGCTGAGAGCAATGACATGTATTTCTAGAGTTTCTACTTCCTATCGAGACGACAAAGGATATCCCTGGCGAACACAAGGTGTCAAAACCAGACAGGAATCTACAGAGCACTTACTAAGAACTATTTATAGTGTTAAACAACCCAAAGGTCGGCCTTTTCTACAAGTACTTCAATAAACAGGTCTGGTATTTAACCAATGATCTAGGTAGCTGTTTCACTGTACGCTGAAGATACATTATGATACTGCTAGAAGGAACACTATTTAACAGTACTCGTTGATTTTCCCCTCTCTTAAGAGCTGTTGTTATCTTACAAAAACAATTTCTCTACGCGTCATCAATTTTAGTCATATGATGAACCTTGTCACGTGATTCAGATGTAATTTTTAACCGAAACTTTAAGTTTTTGATGGCTATAAAAAGCTGTGTGAAGTTAAAATGCGATCAGAATTTCTTAATATGGCGGCATTATTACGTAGTTCGCTATCTTGTTCTATAATGTAGTAACGCTTCTAATTTTAGCTGTATATTCGGCGTCGATGACTGTCTCCCGCCATTTTAACTGATTGCTATACTGTTCCTTCTCGTAGGGGACATTAATGTGATTAATGTGATTAATGTGTTTCAGGGAATCGATTAAATTTGAAGGGTTTTTTTTTGCCTTGGACATCCAAAAAATTCTCAATTTCCTCACATAACACTAGGCTCGTTATTTTATAATAATTTTGATATTTTTTCAAAACATTGACAGATAAAGTGCATTGAACCATCATCATGTATTATGCCTGACCTACTGACTTCCATTCAGCCCCATTGAAAATCAATTTACAGTGGGATTGCCCTCTTGAGAATGATATCTTAAGTCGAAGTGTCTTCTCTTCGTCTTATGTAGATGTATACAGTACACTAATAATACAATCTCTGTAACAAATTCAGCGTAAATGGATTTTAAATACACTCACACTATCTCTGTATTTTGTATTTTATGCGTACAACTCTCAATCTCTCAACTCACATGTTGATTTTTACGGAGGCAGGAAAACCGGAGAACCTGTAGAAAAACCTTTTGTTTCTGGCAAGGGAGCTGAACGACATACCAAAAAAAAACTCAACAGACATATAATATATACGTATATATATGGCACTTTCTAGGTGAGCGAACCGACCTGTGGAACTGACCGCAGTGGTCACTGGTCGTTAAATAGAGGTTAGCTGCTTAATAGGTAGTCGTTAATGGGGGATTTGACGCTTCACGAGTGGTCGCTTAATACAAGTTCTACTGTATTACATAAGGGGACTATCTTCTAGCTACTCAAATTGCGGTGGTAGCGGCTGGTATTATTTCTTTTGAGAGTAATCATACCGACTGAACCCTGGCTACGGTCTTATGCTTTGCTTCGTTAGATAGATAAACTTTATTTACCCTCGTTTTTAAATGAGACTTGCTAGGCCTCTAGCATAGCTGCTAATGATCCGAGAAAAAAAGGTGAAAATATTAGATAATATAAATTATCTATAAAAATAAGTATTATTATGCTAATATTTAATATTGTATTACATAAAGCACGCGCCCAACCAATCAGAACGCGGGAATTATAACAGTTGTTTTGTAAAGTATAACAAAAGGGCCAACTAGTGCCACTGCTGAATATATTTATGAAAGGAAATAGAAGGATTATCATTTTTTCTGTTTTGCATACTGCGATAGTCAAGGCACGTTCTGTTAGTGAGGGTCAGTAGAACCGTAAGTGTATTGTGGCGATAAGGGCAAAGCTTTCTCAGCCATCGATTATCCAGATTATTTGATTATGGGGATACAGTTGTAAAGATTTAATTGATAGATTACCCAGAGTATTTTACTCCAGGATTAGGTTCATCCGATCGCGATTTGAATGAAATTCCTCTGTAGCATAGGAGGGGTTAGCAGGCGATCGATCAACAATCAAGAACCAAGATTAGTGATATATAATAGACCCCTTTACCTTCGTTGTTTAAAGTCCCATTTCAGACCACGTGATGCCACTCTTGGGAGTTGATTCTTTCGTATGTAAATATTTTCACCGGTTCATATCATAAAAGAACAATTTTCAGGGGAATGTCACGTGGTCTGAAATGGCAAAAAGTTGCATACGATGGTAAAAGAAAGACTAACACAACAACAATATCAAGACATGTACAAAACCTTCACTGAATCAATACTGTACAGCAAGAGAAACGGCAATACATTATGCACAGGGACGTATCCAGGGTTTTGGTCAAGAAAGTTTGAAATCCAATGTTATATTAAGTTTGAAACTGACGAAAAGATTTCTTCGAAAGTCCTAAGTTTGTACTGGCTGTTTTCTCGTTTGGGGGTTCGTTTTTCTCATTTATGGGGTTCAGTTGAAGTTGGGGAGAGGGGGTGGGGTGGGGTTTAGACAGCCCACCCAAGAATCACCGAAAACTACAAAGAAAAGAGCAACAAAGAAAAAACATTCTAATAGCAATCGCGCTATAATCTAAGATGATCGATATGAAGATAAAAGGACTATAGATAAAAGATAAAAGGCGAATGACGATATACAGATGAGGATTGAGACGAAAGTTTTTACAGCCTTAAATATATAACTATGGTGTCGATGGCGATGGCGGTGCATAGTGGTGATGATGATGGTTGTGGTGGTAATGATAAAGTTGGCGACGATATGACAAACAAGAAAAATGAATTCAAGAATGTGAATTTAATGATAGATGTGTTGATCATCACAGTGAATGAGCAATCTAAGCGAAGGCTGTAAAGAAAGACTTAAAAAAGTGATTTCAAGCTTCAACGGGAATTCAATGTGAATTCAATCAATCCAAATAATATTGAATATGACGAAGATGGTCGACGTTTCGTGTATTGGGTCATAATGTCGAAGTTATTTCCTGCACCAGTAACGTGTCTCGTCGAACGTTTTCACTTGGCTTATCATTCTAATCGTCTAATCACACATGTTTTTTCTAAGTATTTATGGCCTGTTATCCCACCTTTAAACAAATCGTCTTTCTTGTCTGACCTGTGCTAGTTTTACAGACACATAGGATACCTTAACATGAAATGTTTCTGCTCAAAAGGTAGACAGATTTTTTTGCAAATGAAGATGATTCTTTATTGATTTTAGATTAATTCTAATACTCAAGCTACGGATACACGGTGCAACATTTTGCGTAATGCTGCAGCAATATTCAACATCTGAGATATGCTTCCCTTGTTACACACGAAGGTTTAAGTACGAGGCTACTTGCTCAATAAATTGTATGCTTTTCTCCTTTAATGAATCACTGAGTATTATGCATGAAGCATTATTAGCATTACTTATTAATTTATTATTATTATTAATATTTATTATTATCATTATTATTATCATCATTATTTAGTATCATAATTATGCATTGAAATCTAGTAGTACCTGTATTTAGATGTTAGATTTAATCAGTTGGGAAAAAATCGTTAAACTCAGTAGATCCAACATCTATGTACACCGGTTTAGCTAAAATTTCTGCCCTTTATTTCACATTTTGACTATTTTATTGAGTTTATGTATCGCCATACATTTTCATTTGACATGACACCACAGAAACCTAGCTTGGGCTAGCTGTGATATTTTTTGCGACATAAAGTCATTATATTTATAAGATAAGGTTATGGATTATCCGAGTTATCACTTTACTTTACATTTTATTGTTTATAGTTTATTATTATTATTATTATTATTATTTTATTTCACTGTAATTGTTTCAAGTTTATATGGAATTATTTGAACTGATCTCAAAAGTCGTGAAAAACTCGTCAATCTTTAGCTGTAGCGAGAAAACGTATTTAAATATTTCGTAATAATTTCTTCCATATTCATTGATTTAAATTAGTATTAATAAAATAAATACAATATAACGCGCGCTCTGATTGGTCAGTTACCGTTTTATATAAAAACATAGATAGTGAGGAAATGACGTCAGTTGCGCACGCGATGCTTTGTTTGTTTCTTATGTTTTTTTATCATTTCTTTTTAGTTAATCGTTAATTATATCTTAGTTATTTTATAAAAGAGAAAGAAAACTCTCCTGTTGAGATATACAGGCACTTGGGAAATTGCGTGAGTCCTCGAGAAGTGCCGAGAAACACTCGCCTACGGCTCGTCCTTCTCTTAGCACTTCTCTCGGACTCACGCAATTTCCCGCGTGCTCGTATAACTCAACATAGCACACGCACTCGTTTTCTATCTCTTCAAGCTAAAGTCATATAAATAACTACAAAAACTGACGTTTAGAATAACAACATCAATCAACGTGAACATTTAAACTGTCGTGTAAGAGACTGACCCAAAGAGATAAGGGTTTTCTTACAACCAAATTAATCTCTTGAAAAATTTGTGTTTAGCGACATAATTGAATCACTGTAAATAGAATATCACGAATATGTTGTTATCAAGGAAAGTTGTTAATGTGATAAGGGGAATTTTCGGGTACATTAAGAAAATATTCATCGTGATGTATGATTTGAAGTTAGACGCACGAGGATGATAAGACCCATTTATTGGTATTTTAAAGAGAAAAATTGAGCTTTACAGAACAGGAAAGTATATTTGAATCAAGCACCTTACATATTGGCCAATTAAGATAAAATAATATGGACGACGCAACGCAAAATGGGCGCGATGACGTCATCTTAATGTCTCGAAAAGCACTCGGTCTGAACCGGATGATGTCTCGAGTCATGCAATCCTATATATATCCCATATATTGACAGAGTGTCTAAGCAGTCGAACCAAATAAAATTAGACACTGCTCCTCCAGTGAGTGTAAATCTGCGAAGTGTCCAGACATCTCCGGTATGGTTTTCACTCGCCAAGACTTCTCTACAGAAATATTTGGCAAAGTAATGCGATTTTAGAGCAGAGTTTTTCTTGCCGAAACAAGGCAAGTGACGAATTTCGCGTGTTCAACGCTTCAAGAACCTAGGTATGTTGAATGGAGACCATTTGTTTCAGTTTTTAAGTAATCTTCTTAAAATTCTTACATCAGTTTTTTTATATATTTTTTGTCGTTCGTTGAAGTATTCCAACGATTGTAAAAAGCTAAAAAATCTGGTAAAGCCTTGACAAAAAGGAAACACATCGAATCTCATGGACCAGGGTTCGTGGTCTTCATAGATTTACTCCGTCACGTTTGTCTTTAAGTCTCTCGTTGAAATTATAGAACCAATGCATGACCTTTGGAATTTCTTTCACTAAGACAATAGAAATACCACTTGATAGAACTAAATTTGTTATCCAAATTTTCCGTCGTGTAATAGTTTTCTCGGTGCAGAAACCTTTATCATTTTTGTACTAATTTTCTACCAATTTGTGAAAAGAAAAACACACAACGCTAATATTATGATTAATACTAAAAATTTAACTTAATATTCTTGACTGTTTTTCTACAAACGCACCAATTGTACACAGCGTATTTTTCCAGGAATGAAGAGAATTCTGTTGAAGTTTTTCACTCATTTTATTCAATATCAAACATAGCTATTTTGTCTTAGCCAACAGTGTCATGATCCCTGTCGGTTCTATCAAACAAAATACTTAATTTATTCGTAGTTTGTTTTTCCTGACACCATGTTAAGTTGATCTTTTACTGTATTAGTACAGTGAGGACGGAATCCTTTTATTCGACCAAGGCGAGTGGTTCGGCTTACGAACGGTATTCTGACTTATATTCGTATTTAAAAGATATATACATACATAAGTCTCAGACAAATCACTGTACTTAGCGAATAGCATGTGGAAAGAATGTTGACCGTTGTCTCAATGGACAAAATTAATAAGAATCGAGTACACGGAGGTACTTTTATCTCTGGATTTCAGCCATGACAGACAGCAACACTTAAAGTATCTTAATTTCTTTTTGTTTTGATTGAAAACTCTCTCAAAACTCTTGTCGCCTTCTCATTCAGGAAGGGTTTAAGCAAGCTTATGTGTATCAATACTAGAAGACAGAACAGATACTTTGTAGTAAAACCCATTCAAAGGTTTAAACCCTTGGTGACAAGCGTAGTTAGAACTTGTTGCTTTGAAACGCATTTAATAACACTAAAGTCGCTTCCCATAACTGCTATGGAATCGAAGCTAGAAAGCCATTTCAATGTTGCGGCGGTAAGTAACACTGAAATGGCTTCCGATTGTTGTCCGGTGCCTTATCGACCAAACCTAACAATTGCGCATATGTTTCATTTTTGGGCGATTAAAAATCAGCTCTAGATTTGTTGGGAAGCCATTTATTGGTTACGAAACACAACACAAAAGGGCTTCTCACGTCTTTGTGCATGTACCTTGCTGGCAAAGTTTTCTGCTGTTTTTTGTCTCCTCTAGTTATTCATTCTGAATCTTTTGAAAAGATTCTTCTTCTTTACTTTACTTTACTTTGTTTTAACGAATGAATAAAAAATATAACATAATATCATTCCGGTGATAAATATTTTTATTCTAAAAAAATTCCGTGCTTTCGTGAGGATTACTTTCTCCCCAAAAAAATCCACAATATATCAAAACTAGTTGACACAATCCTTTATTGCTGTTGTATTCCATAGTTTTGTCAGCATTCTTCGATCTTTAGTTTTCATACTCTAACCACAATTCTGTCCTTATAAAGTAAAAAACCGTTTTAGCAAATTAAAGTTTTAGAAATATTTCGTCTTATCTGTGAAGGTTTTATCCTAATTACCCGTTAGATCCTACGCGATAATATTGATTTAATAAAGTCATAGAGCGATTTCCTTTACTAGAATCGCTTAATCATTGACTGATGCGGGGCGACCTGAGCTTTGATACTTTTCATGCAAGAAGCGAGCTTTTTTGAAAATTTTCGCAAGATTACGATAACGAATGAAAAAGTATAAGCCAAGTTTGTGGCTAAACGAATGGCTAAACGGACGCGCGCAACTGCATTCTTCCCATCAATAATCCACACAAATAACTCCTTTGCATTTTTCAACGTAAGGTCTTATCTACAACACCATATACCCCACAACAGTAATCAAACGATCTCCATCCTATTTACATTTCAAATTATACACACCTATTTATTCGTGCTCTCCAAAGGGAAATTCTCATGACCTTTATTGCTCTCGTTACGATAACCTCGTAGTCCTTTCTAGTGTGCCCTCGCCACGAAGACCCTTTGAAGTGGCGCGTTATCTTAAGCAACAAAAACAAAAGATCATTATAGCTTAATGTATGTTGCCTGATTGACCAGGATAGCGAGTTGGTAAAATATCTGTAGACAAAATATTTTCCTTTAGATATTTCTAGGTATTCTTTGTTTGTCGATAGAGGGAGGATTTTTTAGGGGGTGTTGGATAGAAATTTAGCAGGGAACGTTTTGATGGCACGACTGTCCAATCTTATTCCTACCATAACTAGCACCCTCGTACTTATTGTTTGTCCCTGTTTTCTGTTCCAGACAAAATGGATCGATTATATTCAGTGGTATTCACCGTTCTATTGTCAATGGGCTCTTATGCATTAGGTAAGTATTAAGTAACGATTATCTAAGATATAACTTGAAAGGGAATCTCTTAAAGTATTATAATCCTTAACGCTTTATGCCACCCATTTTGAATTTTGAATTTAAACGAAACCTATGGGTTAGGGTGGGGGGGGGGGGGGGGTCCAGTGCGAGAGATAATATTGAAAGGAAAAAAAAAAAAAAGAAAAGAAAAGAAAAGAATGCGAAATGCATGAATGACATGAAAGAGATATTGTCCTAACGGATGGGCAGACGGACGGACGGACGGACGGACGGACGGAGGGAGGGAGGGAGGGATGGAAGCTTATATGCGCGTTAAGACATCAAGTCGATTTCACAAAGGTGAATGAAAACAGTGCCGCCGGTGGACCGTCGTTTTGTTCAGTAAAGTTTTCAATGTCATTCTTTGTTTTCAATACTATATTAGCTAGGAGATTTATGCTAAAACAATTAGAATAGACTATTCGTTCTCGTTTTCTATGAGTCGAATAGTCGACTATATATTGACTCATAGAAAACTCGACCTCGTACTCTAATTATTAAATACTAATATTACTTTATTTCTGATTTTTTCACCCAGAAATTGACCTGCTAAGTACAATTAAGGAAAACCCAGGCGCATATCACGTATCACCCATAATGAGCACCAAGGGCGAATCCTTCACAATGTCTAATGCCCACAAAATCGTTGCCTCACGAGAGGTATTAGAAAGTACCATCCTAAACATAGAGTCGACAAAAGAATTCTTCATATATGCCGATGTTCAAGTCGTTACGGGAACCAACGGCGCTCTTTTCTCGATTGTTTACTTTCAATCAAACAAAAAGAACTTTCTTCTGGAGGTGACGGTTCGAGGCTTAAGCGAGAAGAGAGCCAAAATGACCTTCAGATACAGGCTCACTAATGGCTCTACTGACGCGGTGAGTTTTCGACATGGCATTTTTGGCTTATACGATGGCAATTACCACATGCTTGCATTGCATTTGTACGACTCAGGGCTACAAAGTACTATGGTGGACTTGTATATAGACTGTAAATTAGCGGGAAGGCAGCAAACATTGACTCCTGTGTCGCTCATATTTTCTTACGAGGGAATAAGACTGTCGCGGATGGAGTTCAGAATTGCGCAGAGGATTCCAAGAGACGCCAAAAACGCAGCAGCTAAAAACACAGCATCGCAAAGATGGAAGGTAAATACTTCTTATTTAAGGTCCGTGTTGTACGTTATGGACCGCAAATTGACCAATTTGCACTGCAAAATAGGCATGAAGCAAATTAGTGCTCTTCTTGATCTTCTTGATACTTCTATTTCCGGAAGATTATATCATGGGAACTTTGATTAAAGGCGTTTAATGCATCAAAAACTACCCTGTCATGACAACGATCTGGCAGAATAGGACATTTCACGGATCCCGTTACAATCAATCAATAAACTTTATTTAAAGAGGGTAAAACACGTACTAAAAACTGACAAACCTGTGGCCCTCTATGAAAGAAAAATCAATATGTAATACACACACACTCTCTCTCTCTCTCTCTCTCTCTCTCTCTCACACACTCTTACTCTAACTAACTCTCTATATATTAAATATTTATTTACATATATATGTATAAAAGCATATGAATATGTTAATAGAATCTTAAAAATTGAAACCTAATAAAATTGAAGTCGTTACTCGACTCAACCTCAGCCTCGCCAGCGTGTAATTATTCTTAGAATTTGACTACAGTCTAAAGAGCCTCGCCAGCGTGTAATTATTCTTAGAATTTGACTACAGTCTAAAGACCCTCGCCAGCGTGTAATTATTCTTAGAATTTAACTACAGTGTAAAGAATATATTACACGCTGACGAGGCTGAGGAGCCGCGGGATCTGTAAAATGGTCTATTGGAATTTAGAACTTAATTTTTGTGTTATCAAAAACAAGTGTGAGAATTCTTCCCCCCTTTCAGGGTCGGATGAGGGCTCTCAAATTTATCTTTAAACGTACCATGAAGCAAGTTCTTTCAAAGTACTGTGCAGCAGGTAAGAATAGTCTGCTTGGGCTAAGGGCTTTCCTTTCCTTTCCTAAAATGTGTCATTCTCTGGCTAATAAGATTGTGAGTGTCATCCATAGTAATTTTTCTTCTCGTGCGCAACCGTACTTAGACAAAATGATACTATGGGGAATGACGCGAGGCCTGAAATGGGAAAACATTACGCCCAGGCCGAAGAGGTATATCAATCATGTTCATGCAAAAATGGTCCAAAATGGGAACAAAAGTGTTTTGGTACTGACGCCACAGAATATTATTTGTTGTATTTGTACTCTATGCATGTCTTGGTTGTGGCGTGAAGTCGGTAGCAGTCTAATTATTATGATTATTATCAATAATCCTTCATTAACCTCTTCGTTTTTTTCGTGTTTTTTTTAAATATTTTTTATATTTTTATTGTTTTTTTTGACAGCGAAACCACCTGTTCAACCAATCGTCAGTGAATATATCACGCAAACCATGATGTCTGAGATACAAGGCCTCATAAGGGACTTACGATACGACTTCTCCGTTCAGGTGGGCATGCGACCTTTCATTTTGCCATTTCAAACTCAAAATAACTTTATATTGCGCGGAATCGTGGGATTTTGAGCTCGTACTTAAATTCTGTACCACAGTCCCATGCACCACGCGACTGTCACCAGTCTTTTGGACGTCGAAAAGGCTAACTGAAAGAAGACAGGAAGCGACCTTTCGATTATGAAAGTTTGGGCACGCGAGATGGGGGAACCTTTTGGTCGAAATTGTTCCCCAAATTGTGTCCCACAATCAAATGTATTACGGGATCGTAGTCTGTTTTTATCTTCATGAATGCGAATCACATCAACAGCACCATAAAGTTATGAGTTAACTATAGTTGAATTTTCAGTGGATTTCTTTTTGGTCTTTGACCATGATTATCTTTGTGTGATCAGGTCGCTGAAATAAAATACCTACGAAATGTTGTGGAAAGTTGTCAGATGTGTAGAGGTAAGAGAAATCAAAATCTACGTCTCACGAATATTTTATCACCAGCATAATCCTGTTAAAGTTTTCAACATATGTTCGGGTTTTTGTTGTTTTTTTTAGTACGAGATTTCTGTAAATTCAAGCCGTGCTTTCCCGGTGTGCCTTGTTTCAATGACCCTTACAGTGATCAGGGATTCGAGTGTGGAGACTGTCCGCTTGGTATGGAAGGGAATGGAGTTAACTGCACCGATATCGATGAGGTCAGTACACCATACAATATTGAAGCTATTGAGGTTAAGAAAACCCTGGGTCCATGTAGCACTGCAGTGCATTGTGGGACTTGTTTAGGGGACAAAATAGATACTATCTTTGAAATAAGACTACTGCAATGAGTGCGTTGAGGAAAAACATGGGTCGATATACGTAGCTTTGCAGTGCATTGTAGGACTGTTTACGGGAATAAATTAGACGCTTACTTGAAAATAGGGTCAAATGCAATGAGTGCGCAATAGTATAGATATAAAGATATACATAAATGCCATGCACAACCGAAAGGAAAGCAGCGCGCAAATATAAACATACCGTGCCGATGCAGTGAGAGGAAGTTGTCCACCATTGTGTTTGGATAAGCAGTAAACTAGCGACCTATGATTGGCTTGACTACTATTGTCAATTTATTGCTATACCATTGCCATGTGAGTGATATAACAATTAGAACCTTAAGTAATGTGGTTATATCTAATGCGTTTACCACTCCTGGGTGGACGGCTTGATGCCCAACAGGCCTTGCGACCCAATTGATAAGGCAGCCGGTTAGCATGGGTACTGAAGATGGTCGCCTCAAAGTCTTCAGTGGATCTTTTACGTCCACCTTATACAGGTTTCTTCTAGTGCACATTTCGTTTGATTAGCCTTTGCTATTTGCATATTTGCATATTTGCAAGTTAGGTATGTGTTTATTGTAAACTTTCAAATCTTTTGAAAAAAACATTTTGATTTCTTTGGATGGGTTTTAAATACAGTATAAACAGATCGTGCCTTGTCCGTGATGGTATGGTACAAGCACTTTCTCTTGCCGAGTAGTGATCACATGCGCATGCGGCCTAAATGAAAGCGTAAAATTCGCTCCGTGCCGTGCCATTGTCATAACAAATCTTCTCTATTCATCTTGCAGTGTCTTCTCCATCCGTGTGCTGACGTCAACGATTGTGCCAACCGTAGCCCTGGTTACTGGTGTCCCCCCTGTCCTAAAGGATACAGTGGCAAAGAGATCTATGGTATTGGAAGAAGGTTTGCACGACAAAACAAACAGGTAGGATTATAAATTGAGAGACATGTTTCTTATGTAAATTCAAAAATAGGGCTTCCTGAGCTGGAACAGGCAGGTAGCCCACAAATAGAATTTGAAGGAATTTAAAATCTATCAGTTTTCTTTGTAATCACAGAGTGGGACAATCACGAACGGAACCCTCAGATCCATGCTAGGTGAAAGCCCAAGATCGAATTGGAATTTAGAAGAAACCGGAGAACCCGGAAAAACCCCTAAGCACAGGAGAGAACCTACAAACAACTGTGCTCACATACAACATCGAGCTCGCATTGGTGAGAGGCGAGCACTCTCACTGATAAGCCACCCATGCTTCCCATTTTTTGGGTAGCGGCGAAGTACGCTATGGGAAAATTTTGTCTAGGCAGAAATTTCATTTAAAAATGTCAATAAAAGGGGAAAAACTACACGTTTCCCCATGGCATAAAATTGTTGGTTAAAAATACTGACAGAGAACAAGCTGATGCTCCCCATCGAGAATCGTGACTTTTCCTTTTTCCCTCACTACTGATGATGGCAGATAAATGGCCGAAACATGTTTGAAAAAAGTGTTCTACATGCTATACGAATGAATGAATAATGAGCACGTGCTAATTTAAATGGACAAGACAAAACAACGACGACAACGATTGTTTATTTGCACCATCCATTACTATTAATTGTAATAATCATTCCCTTTTAGGTCTGTGTGGATGTGGATGAGTGTAAAGAGGGAACAGCTCTTTGTTCGATGCACTCTCAGTGCATCAATACTATTGTAAGTATAGCTCTCCCTTTTCTATTGGTACTTAACACACTTGCATATATACCTTTGTCTTGGTGGTATGTTGTTTTCCAATCCAGACCACGTGTCATTCTCTAGAGTATCATTTCTTTGTTTAAGGGATGCGCATGAGAAGACGCATGGATATGAATGCACTTCAAACAAAGAATCTTAATTCTCAAGAGAATGACACGTGATCCCTGATATGGGAAAACATTACCGCCTAATGAATAAGTGCCACAGGCCATTTGCAACAAACAGTCACGTGCTGATATATCACTTTGAAAACGAATCAATTCAACTTACGGTCCCGTGGGAAATGTCTGCTGTATTTCTGTATCTTGATATCGAAAGTACCTTATAAGGGTGGAATCATCCTGAAAAAGGTTTTGGATATGATAGTTAGTAATCCACCAAAAGTTATTTAAATAAAGGAAGTTCGATTCTTATTATTATTATTATTTTATTTTTTTTGCCATCCAGTAACAGTCATTTGATTATGTACTGCAATTGGCCGGTTAATAGAATTTAAAATGTTTTTTCTTTCTTCCAGGGTAGCTACCGGTGCGCTCCGTGCCCACCAGGCTACACTGGTGATCCTTATATCTCGTGCATTTTCCTGGATTACTGTAACGGTGTTGACCCCAAAACCAACCCTTGCAGTTTGTACGCTGATTGTATACCTGTGAGAGGTGGAAGATCCTTCAAATGTGAGGTATGAATTGCATTAGGAATAAAGAGAAAAGCAGAATGGAAAGAGTGGGGAATCAAGGAACGGCAAGGAACGGCAAGGAACGGCAAGGAACGGCAACGAACGGCAACGAACGGCAAGGAACGGCAAGGAACGGCAACGAACGGCAACGAAGCAACGAAGCAAGGAATGCCGACAAGTTTATATCAAATTTAATTTTTTCTTATTTTGTTCAACAGTGCCATATCCATTATGCTGGTAACGGATTAAAATGCGGTCATGACAGAGATCGCGATGGCTTCCCAGACACCGCTCTGAATTGCACGGCAGACGTTTGTCGAGCTGTAAGTCATTTGTTGCATTTAGTACTGTAATAAGATTTTTGCTATCTGAGTTAGAAATTATAAGATGGAATAATGATGATGATGATGATGATGTATATGTGATGATGATAATGATAATGATTATGCTGGTGGTAGTCATAATGAGCATGGTGATAATGATGGTGATGGTGATGATGATAATGGCGATGACGATGACAATGACGAAATTGAATGAAAATGGCGACGCTTTTGTTGAAGTCGTTGTTACTAATCATGTTGTTAACCTTGTTCTTTCCATGTTCCCCACCATTCCAGGATAATTGTCCAATGATTTCAAACAGAGATCAAAGCGATATCGACAATGATGGCAGAGGAGATGAATGTGATGATGATATGGACGGTGATGGTGTCAGAAACAGCTTAGTAAGTCTAATCTAATGAGATACAATATTCCAGGCTGGACAATAGAAAGTCTAAAGGGTTTTATAATCACTTGATAAGGCAGATCAAAAATCGCATTGGAATTCCTCTAAGCAGGTAGGGAATACCGGAGAACCCAGAGAAGCGAAGGAGAGATTAACAAGATAACAAGCAATTAAATAATAAATAAATAAAATAAATAACTTCATTTAAGTCAATAAATTGGGGACAGAAATTAAATTGAAATGAAGAAATTATCAAAGAAACATAAAGCAATTGTAATCACATGCGACACCTAGTTTGGGAATCGAACCCAGGTCGCATTGGTGAGAGGAAGCGCATAGACAGCGCCCAACACCCGCACTTTCCAAGGTGACCACTATAAAAGATTGAGTCGCGTCTTCAATAGTGCGACCTTGTTTGAGCGAGTTTTTCTGTATCTCATTAATCTATGTCATTTAAATATTTTTTCCCCCAAACAAAGGATAACTGCCTGCGTATTCCAAATCCTACTCAATCGAATAGCGATGGTGATGTGTTGGGCGACGCCTGTGACAACTGTCGTTTCCATAGCAACTCCTTACAGAGCGATCTGGATGACGATGGTGAAGGAGATGTATGCGATAAAGATATGGACGGTGATGGTAAGTATAAGAACTGTTGCACAGGTTGGCAACAGGATTAATGAACGTTTTACTTTTAACTAACCTTTTCTTTGTCTTTTAATTGTTTTGTTTCCTTGCCTGCCTTGTTCTCATTGGTTTATTTTGTCTTATTCTATCTAATATACACTTCTTTCTACCACCTCTTTCTCTTTTATTCCGACGAAGGACTAGCGTCTGAAACGTCAGTACCATTTTTCATCTTTTCACGCTGTATAATTTACCTTTTTATCATTACTGTTTCATTAGAAACACCGACGCAGCTCACACTAGTTTTTAGCTAGTTATCTCTTCTTATTCCCTTACAGTCGGGTTTTAGCCTTTTCGATATTTTTTCTTGCAAAATTATCTCGATTTCCTCTTCCAAAATAGTGTAACCATCCTTTTTTATAAAGCTGTAGTTGCTAAAGCGCATGCTTAAACGGGAGTTATCACCAATGCGCAGGCTTAAACGTGATCGCAGTATTTGGAATTGTGCTAACCAATCGTGTATCAATATTCAGATTTTCTTTCAGTCAAATTATAGTTTACAATATATCTATATATTTATACATATCCAATTGTTTGCAGGTGTCTTCAACAGACAAGACAACTGTCCTAAAGTCTACAATCCTCGCCAGGAAGATGCAGATAGAGACGAGATTGGCGACAAGTGTGATAACTGTCCTAAAATCAAAAACAAATCGCAGGTTAGTATTTAACCCTTATTTATGTCTCAATGAAGCCACTTAGAGGCTTGTTGTTCCTGAGATAGTCTTCAAACTTTTTTAACTGGGTTGCCTGTGGCAGCTCAGTCGTAAAATAACCGTTCGTCTCGCTTCGGTGCGTTTTCTGTTTGTTTCGCGTTACTACAGAATTTGAGGATCAAGTTTACGCAAAAGTGAAAAATTCTTAATAAAATGAACTTAATGGAAAAGAATGGAACAAAATCTTTAAGTGGATGGTAGATGAACAAAATAATATTTGTCTTTGGTGAGAAGGTTAGCAAAAGTGAAATACAGGAAATCCACATCCGGCGAAACGAAGCCTGGGAATATATAAACAAACAATGAATGGTGAGATAATAAAAAAAGCAGCTCACATGTAGAACAATACACATTGTTCATTATAATCCATGCATTATTTTGTCCAATCTCAAGCTTCGTTCTACCAGTTGACACCGACCCAACGCGCGGTCATGTTTGCCGTTTGCGGAAGAAAAAACGGGAATCTTAATATGCGTATTTTAACTTCCATGAGTGTGCTAATTTACGCGATTCTTGTAATGCCATTTCTAGCGTGATCTAGACGGAGATTCCCTTGGTAATGAGTGTGACCAAAACATCGACAAAGACCAAGACGGCGTGGATGATTCTATTGATAACTGTCTTGGAATACCTAACACAGACCAAGTTGATAACGATGGTGATGGCAAAGGTAATGATATAGAGGATATTACAAGGGCGCACGGAGATATAATTTTATCTTCGAGTGTTCATTTGGTATCTCTAAATTGAACACGAGAAGGTAAGATTCGTATCTCCAAGCGACCATGTAATGTTCTGTTTATTATATAGATATCGATGAAACTTAAATAAAACACAAGCTCAAAAATGCTTTATTAAAATAGCAAACCGATTCAACAGCGATATCTTCAGGTGTGAAAGATATGGTATCTTCCACTGGTGAAAGATATCAAGTTTTCGACACTAGAGAAAACCTGGTATTTCATCGATATCTATATACTATATATAAAACATATCTATGAAACATATTAAACTAATTAAGAAACTCTGAACTTATCTTAGGCTTTATGAGTGCTCCTCTGATACTCCAGTGACGCAAATACAGGCCTTTTATATGGTAGCCACTCCAGCGCCTGCGCGTCTTAGCTTAGTAATATTCAAGTGCCTAGGAAATTAGACTAGCTACCAAAGCATGCTGGGTATTATTATTCAAAATGAATAACACCACTTACTTAACATGCGCACGTTCATTACTGACATTATTTTCCCTTTCAAGGTGATGTTTGTGATGATGATGACGATAATGATGGAATTCCAGATATCAATGACAACTGTCCTCTGGTGCCAAACACAATGCAACGTGATCTCAACGGTATGCTGTTGTTGCTGCTGCTATTGTTGCCGCTGATGTTATTGCTGCTTTTGTTGGTGATGTTGTTGTTGCTGCTGCTGTTGATGATGATGATGATGATGATGATGATGATGATGATGATGCTGTTGTTGATGTTGTTGTTGCTGCTGCTGTTGATGATGATGATGATGATGATGCTGTTGGTGATGTTGTTGTTGCTGCTGCTGTTGATGATGATGATGATGATGCTGCTGTTGGTGATGTTGTTGTTGTTGCTGCTGCTGTTGATGATGATGATGATGATGATGCTGTTGGTGATGTTATTGTTGTTGCTGCTGTTGATGATGATGATGATGCTGTTTGTGATGTTGTTGTTGTTGCTGCTGCTGTTGATGATGATGATGATGATGATGCTGTTTGTGATGTTGTTGTTGCTGCTGTTGATGATGATGATGATGATGATGCTGTTGTTGATGTTGTTGTTGCTGCTGCTGTTGATGATGATGATGATGCTGTTGGTGATGTTGTTGTTGCTGCTGCTGTTGATGATGATGATGATGATGCTGCTGTTGGTGATGTTGTTGTTGTTGCTGCTGCTGTTGATGATGATGATGATGATGATGCTGTTGGTGATGTTATTGTTGTTGCTGCTGTTGATGATGATGATGATGCTGTTTGTGATGTTGTTGTTGTTGCTGCTGCTGTTGATGATGATGATGATGATGATGCTGTTTGTGATGTTGTTGTTGCTGCTGTTGATGATGATGATGATGGATGATGCTGTTTGTGATTTTGTTGTTGTTGCTGCTGCTGTTGATGATGATGATGATGATGATGCTGTTTGTGATGTTGTTGTTGCTGCTGTGATGATGATGATGATGATGCTGTTTGTGATTTTGTTGTTGTTGCTGCTGCTGTTGATGATGGAGATGATGATGCTGTTTGTGATTTTGTTGTTGTTGCTGCTGCTGTTGATGATGATGATGATGATGATGCTGTTTTGTGATGTTGTTGTTGCTGTGCTGTTGATGATGATGATGATGATGCTGTTGTGATGTTGTTGTTGCTCGCTGCTGTTGATGATGATGATTGATGATGATGATGATGCTGTTTGTGATGTTGTTGTTGCTGCTGCTGTTGATGATGATGATGATGATGCTGTTTGTGATGTTGTTGTTGCTGCTGCTGCTGTTGATGATGATGATGATGATGATGCTGTTTGTGATGTTGTTGTTGCTGCTGCTGTTGATGATGATGATGATGATGATGCTGTTTGTGATTTTGTTGTTGGTGCTGCTGCTGTTGATGATGATGATGATGATGATGCTGTTGGTGATGTTGTTGTTGCTGCTGCTGTTGTGATGATGATGTTCCTGCTGTTGTTTATCCTTGCTGTCGTTGTCGAGTTGCGGTATTTTGTTGTTGTTGCTGCCTACTGTTACTGCTACATGTTGTGTGTTGATGTGTTGTTGCTGGTGTTATCCTGGCTGTCGTGTCGAGTTGCGGTTATTTCTGTGTGTTGCTGCTACTGTTACTGCTACATGTGTTGTTGTTGATGTTGTTTGTTGTGCTGCTGGTGATGATGATGATGATGATGCTGTTGGTGATGTGTTGTTGCTGTGCTGTGTGAGATGTGATGCTGCTGTTGGTGATGTGTTGTGCTGCTGCTGTTGATGATGATGATGATGATGCTGTTGGTGATGTTATTGTTGTTGCTGTTGATGATGATGTGATGGCTGTTTGTGATGTTGTTGTTGCGCTGTTGATGATGATGATGATGCTGTTGTGATTGTGTTGTTGTTGCTGCTGCTCGTTGATGATGATGATGATGCTGTTGTGATGTTGTGTTGCTGCTGCTGTTGATGATGCTGATGATGATGCTGTTTGTGATGTGTTGTTGCTGCTGCTGTTGATGATGATGATGATGATGATGCTGTGGTGATGTTGTGTTGCTGCTGCTGTTGCTGATGATGATGATGCTGTTGGTGATGTGTTGTTGTGCTGCTGTAATGATGATGATGATGATGATGCTGTTTGTGATTTTTTTATTGCTGCTGCTGCTGATGATGATGATGATGCTGTTGGTGATGTTGTTGTTGCTGCTACTGTTGATGATGATGATGATGCTGTTGGTGATGTTGTTGTTGCTGCTGCTGTTGTTGATGATGATGTTCCTGCTGTTGTTATCCTTGCTGTCGTTGTCGAGTTGCGGTTGTTTCTGTTGTTGCTGCTGCTACTGTTACTGCTACATGTTGTTGTTGTTGTTGCGGTTGGTTTTTGATTTTCTGTCGTTTCACTCTTTAGTCGTTAGTGTCCTTTTCCTTAATCTTTTGTCACATTCTTCCTATTTCTTACTATATCTCTCTTCGTCATTTCCAACGTTTTCCCTCAAACCAAGTTTATTCTAGGACTGACTGCTATTATGATTATTTATGTTGTTGCCTAGGTGATGGTCGTGGTGATTCATGTCAAAATGACTACGACGGAGACAAGATTCCAGATGAGCTTGACGTCTGCCCATACAATAAACACGTCATTGTGACTGACTTTAAACGATTGCAAAAGGTTATGCTGAATCCATTTGAGTTGCCGAGGACGGATCCTGCTTGGATCGTCGATAAGAAGGTAAAGCAAAATCTGATAAATGGATGGATGAGATAGGATGAGATGTTATGGATGGATAAATTGAATAATAAATGGATGTATAGATGATTGGGATTGAATGGAATAGAAAGAAATAGGGTGAGTTGTGATTAATTTGAAGAGATAGGTATAAGGTCTAGATAAAAGCATAGGTTATGTCGATGCATGGATGGTATGAAATAAGATAGATGGATTCTTGAATAAATTGTTCAAGCTTCTTTCCTCACGCTCTCTATTTTATATCTCAGGGAACAACGGTCAGGGAAACTATCAACAGCGACCCAGGAGTTGCGATCGGTAAGTCATTCCCTCTAACTCGATCAACCTCAGGTAACTCTCCCATTCTTAAGTAGCAACGGACTACGTCGACGATAAGGCGGCCATCTTTCCGAAACAAAACAAAAATGAAGGAAAATATATATAGTTTCGTGTGTTTGTCTTTCTTTTGTGGATAAAGGGGATCTATTTATTCATATTTTGTTGTGTTCTCTTGTGGTGAGCTGTTAATATCAATTAACACCACTACTGTAACAAAGCTATATTTTTCCCCTGGATGTCCCATGATGCCTTGTTGTCCAAGAGGACCACCGTATCGTCAAATTAGTCCATTCTCTCTAACGTTCATTTTTTAACAAATGTTTTACAGGTGAAGCGCGATTTAACGGTGTCGACTTCAACGGCACTCTCTTCGTGGACGCAACCCATGATGATGATTACATTGGAATAGTATTCAGTTACCTTGACAACAAGCATTTCTATGCGATGGTTTGGAAACAAAACGATCAAGTGTTCTGGAGAATGAGACCATTCAGAGCCACTGCCATCAAGGGGATCCAGATTAAGGTAGGTACAATCAGTAGGTCAGTCAGTCAGTCAGTCAGTCAGTCAGTCAGTCAGTCAGTCAGTCAGTCAGTCAGTCAGTCAGTCAGTCAGTCAGTCAGTCAGTCAGTCAGTCAGTCAGTCAGTCAGTCAGTCAGTCAGTCAGTCAATCAATTTGCTTTATTAACTTTCTTATTCATTATTTCAGGCCATCAAATCAAGTACTGGCCCAGGTCCAATCATGAGAAATGCTTTGTGGCACACTGGAGATGTGAGAAATGAGGTAACCTGAAATGCCTTTGTTTATACCCCTGGTACCCACCCAGGTTTATTATCATAACTTTATTTTTTATTTTTTACAATCACAAGACGTTTCTTTAAAAAATGATACCTCCTTCAATGACAATGGTACTCCCTTTGATGACAATGGTACCCTCTTTAATAACAATGATACCCTCTTTAATGACAATGACACCTCCTACAATAACATTGATATCCCCTTTGATGACAATGATACCCTATTTAATGACAATGATACCTCCTTCAATAACATTGATACCCCCTTTGATGACAATGGTACCCTATGTAATGACAATGATACCTCCTTCAATAACATTGATATCCCCTTTGATGACAATGGTACCCTATTTAATGACAATGATACCTCCTTCAATGGTACCCCCTTCAATTCACACTACGTGCCATTCCCTACAGTCTTCTTTATTTGTTTAACAGTTGCGCATAAGAAAAAACTTGAATATGGATACAACTCAAACAAATAATCTTATTCTCTAGAGAATGACACGTAGTCTGAAATGGGCAAAACATTACGTCCATGTGGATTTGGCCCATTTACCCTCCAAAGAACAAAACAAATTATGACCCTTCCATACTATAATATTGGAAAATCTTTTAATGTGTTTTTTGAAGGTAAAAATGTTGTGGAAAGACCCAGCCAATCAAGGATGGAAAGACAAGACAAAGTATTTCTGGCAGTTAACTGTTCGACCTGCAGTTGGTCTGATAAGGTTAGTATATCATTAGACAGAGGGGGGTTCTTTCAAGATGTAGGGTTTCATGATGAGGGGAGTGGAGGTGGAGGTGGTGGTGGTGGTGGTGGTTGGGTGGTGGTGGTGGTGGGGTGGTGTTGGGTTGGTGGTGGAGGTGGAGGTGGAGATGGTGGTGGTGGTGGGGTGGTAGGTGGTGGTGGTGATGATGCCATGACGATGATAATAGCAGTAGTAAAGTCTATTTAACGTTGGATTAAAGAGTAGCATTGGAGGAGATGATGACGATGAGGAGGATAATTGTGATGATGATTACTATCATGGTGGTGTTGGTAACGATGGTGATAATGTATGATGGTGTTTGTAGTAGTGATATCATGTTTTGTAAAGGTTATCACATTTTGTTATTGTTGGTGATGGTATTGATAATGATAGTGTTGACGATATTAATGAATAACTTTATTAATGATGATGATGGTGGTGGTGGTGGTGGTGATATTGATTTGTGATAATGACGGTGATTATAATGATGGTAATATCAATGTATAGTAATCAAATATTAATATATTATTTAGATTTATTATATATTATTATATTATTATTATTATTATATTATTATATATTTTCACCATTACTGTTTCATTAGAAACACCGACGCAGCTCACACTAGTTTTAGCTAGTTATACCTTTTTATTAATATATGATGGTGTTTGTGGTAGTGATATAATAATGTGTGTAGTTGCCTGAACAGATTATTGTTGCTGTATATATTATTGTCGTTTAATTCATAATAATCAGTTTGTTCATCGCGATGTTTCTCAACCAATTATTTATGTTAACAGACTACGCGTGGATACAGAGAAAGGTATGCTCGTAGACACTGGTAATATCTGGGATGATACACTCACAGGTGGACGACTTGGGATGTATGTCTTCTCACAAGCCGAAGTGGTATGGGAGGACATGAAATATGCTTGTAATGGTGGGTATAGTCACATATGTCTATATTTGTCTGACAGACAGACAGTCTGTTTTTCTTTCTTGTTAGGTAATCGTATGTTTGTCTGTCTTTTTTTTATATTCTTTCTATTTGCCTGACTGTCTGCCAATCGAAAATTCCGACTCGTACGTCTTTATTTTATATATCTTTTTTTTCAGACACAATACCTTTATATGCTCAAGCAGAAGCCAAGAGAAGAAGGACGGAACAAGTGGAAAAAGTCTTGTAGATTAACCCACAAAATATCCAAAAGAAAGACAGACATAATCACCATGAGAATAGCTGCCTAGCTTTGGACTTTATACACAAACCAATAATCTCTAAGCAGAGCTAAATAATATCTCTTGTAGAAGTCAAAAGATAACTTGACTTACGAAGAGATTAATGTTCATGAAACAAGACGATCTTCTAGGACAGACAGACAGTCAAAAGGACTGTAAGAAAGCGTGTTAAATCAAGGACGTATTTGGTGATGTCATTGTTAATTTGTATAATATTCAATAATAGGTTTATAGTTTATATAGAGCAGGCTAGTAGTGCTCAAGGATAATGGAAGAGATCTTCGTCTTTTCAATAGATATACATTCACTTTAAAGGTAATCTATTTTTTTCCCATTTCAGGACAAGTTTCATTCTCTTGAGTATTATTCATTTGTTTTTCCTTAACGGTTGAGAAAAATACATTAATATGAAAGAAATTCAAGCAAAATATATTTTGAAACTTGAAATGGGAAATATGATATCCAAAGGAAAAGGCGAGCCATTTTAAATTCACGAATGTTGAACCTTGGCCACAAGGAATAATAATAGAGACTCGTCTCTCCCCGGCAAAGGTATCCCGTACTTTGAATTACACCAACATAGGAGGTCGCCACACTTTGATGTAATCTACAAGTGTGTGATGTATGTTTTTGTCAAGCTTTGACGATCTCTTTTCCAGCAGACAACGCCATCTTGAAATGTAACCACCCCTTTTAGCTTTCCAGGTCACGTGTTCACGATAGGTGATCAATTGGAAAAAGCTGCAAATTGATATATAACTTGGTGGATAAAATTAAGTTATAAAGTTATAATATCAGATATCCATACTTTAGAAGGAATGTATATTCAGGGATAGGGTTAATAGTTAAAAATAATAGAAGTTCCACTGCATTTCATGACATGGTTTGTATATTTCTTTTACTTTAAGGGATACTTCATTCAATATGCATATAGGCTATAGACTAGTCCATGCTTTTGCCTCAAAATAGCCAAAAAAGACCTGTTTTGCATCCTTCATTGATAATGCATATTTTTCAAACGGGATTTAGTCCATACTTTTTGCATAAAAATGGCCAAAAACGACGTATTCTTTATTATTCATAAATAATGCATAAATTCCGAAAAGGTGTGAAAATGACATTAAAAAATCGATCAGAACCATGGGCTATAGTCCATGCCTTTTGCCTTATATTGGCCAAAAATGACCTATTTTCTATTCTTCATAAACTATGAATATTGTTTCTAAAATGTGTGAAAATGGCCCAAAATCAATCAAAATCATGCTTTTTGCATTAAAATGGCCAAAAATGACCTATTTTTTATCCTATATTTGAATTGCATATCTTTTCTAAAAGTGTGAAAATGGCCCAAAATCGATCAAAACAACGGGCTATACTCCATGCTTTTTGCATGAAAATGGCCAAAACTAGAAGAAAAGGAAGTATTTTTCATCATTCGTTAGAAATGCATTTTTTTCAAAAGGTGTGAAAATGGCGCAAAATCGATCTAAACCATGGGATATAGTCCATCCTTTTTGCCTTAAGATGTCCTAAAATCACGTATTTTTTATTATTTATAAATAATGCATATTTTTTCAAAAGGTGTGAAAATGGCCCAAAATCGATCAAAACCATAGGCTATAGTTCATACTTTTGGCATGAAAATGGCCGAAAATGACCTACTTTATATCCTTCAAAAAGAATCCATATTTTTTCAACAGGTATGAAAATGGCCCAAAATCGATCAAAACCATGGGCTATAGTCCATGCTTTTTGCCTTAAGATGGACGAAAATTACTTATTTCTTATTATATGGCATCAATGTTTCGCGCGCTCTGATTGGCTGCTTAGCGGGCAAGATTTTCTTGTAATGACCGGTCATTATGGAAATTGTTCTCGGCTTCATTCACGGCTCTTTTCAGTTGCGATCAAAAGCTACGAAACCAAACATTAAATCAACCGAAAACATAAACAAAATAAATTTATCTTTTAAAGAACTGAAAAAAAAAATTGTATAGCTTAGAGATACTTCTCAGTGTACAATGAGCGACGAAGAGAGCCACAGCGAAAGCGAATTTTACTATCCAGAGGAAGAAGAGGCAAAACGTGAGCAAAACAACATGGCTGAAGTAATCAATACCAGCACCATCAGCGACAAATGTCGTACATTTTGAGTTCTTCAAGTCACTCGCAAAATTCCAAACAGATAACTGCTCCTCCAGACAATAGCAGTGGCCAGTTAATAACAAGTTCAGAGCAGTCACACAGCAGCCTGAGTCTCCAAAACACGACGAATTCGCTCGCTGTGAATAATTCAAGCGACCCAGCAGCTTTAAATGGTGTTTTTCCTGGAGCAAATATCAGTAGTATCTCTCAATGTCAGCTCCAGATCTTCAATGGCCCAGTTAAGTTAATCCAACAAGGTGCAAAGCGACGTTGTTAATGAGAACGACGACGAAGAATAACACTTCACTGAAATTACTGCAAGTTCTCCCAACGTGTTCAAAATTCATTTACAATTTGGGTCTATTTTTCTTCTAATTTTTTGAGTTTCTAAGAGTTCAAACACTTGTAAACACAGGTATCTGTGTTTTGTAAAATTAAAGTGTTCGCATTTTCCTAGATCCTGCCATAATAAAGAGAAAAATGTTCTCGCTTTGAACAAAACCGTCTCTGTGAATTTCATTAAATTCGCCAGGATCGCTAGGCTCAGTGAACACGACCTCAACTTTGACCTTGCGTGCGCAAGCGGATGTTGAAAATTACTTCCGGTGTCCATAGTTAGGTATATTATTTATTAGAAATACAGCACTAAAAAAGGCCATATAATAAATAACTTATTAACCTCGTCCGTTCGGTCATTACAGGAAATCTCAGACCTCAGTCTTTTTTGTACGGACCTCGCTGCGCTCGGTCCGTTCTGCCAAGACCTCGGTCTGAGATTTTCCTGTAATGACCTCACTCTCGGTTAATAAGTAGTATTTATTATTCATAAATAATGCATATTTTTTCGAAATGTGTAAAAATGGCCCAAAATCGATGAAAACCGTGGGCTATAATCCATGCTATTTCAATGAAAATGATCAAAAATGACCTATTTTAAATCCTTCATAATTAATGCATATGTTTTCAAAATGTGTGAAAATGGCCCAAAATCGATCAAAACCATGGGCTATAGTCCATGCTTTTTGCCTTAAGATGGCCTAAATTGACGTATTTTTTATTATTCATAAATAATGCATATTTTTTCAAAAGGTGTGAAAATGGCCCAAAATCGATGATAACCATGGGCTATAGTCCATACTTTTTGCCTTCAGATGGCCTAAAATGACGTATTTTGTACCCTTCATAAATAATGCATATTTTTCTAAAAGGCGTGAAAATGGCCCAAAATCGATGAAAACCATGGGCTATAGTCCATGCTTTTTGCCTTAATATGACCTAAAATGACGTATTTTGTTCCTTTAATAAATAATGCATATTTTTCTAAAAGGTGTGAAAATGGCCAATAATCGATCAAAACCCTGGGCTATAGTCCATGCTTTTTGCCCTAAAATGATCAAAAATGACCTATTTTAAATCCTTCATAATTAATGCATATGTTTTCAAAAGGTGTGAAAATGGCCCAAAATCGATCAAAACCATGGGCTATAGTCCATGCTTTTTGCCTTAAGATGGCCTAAATTGACGTATTTTTTATTATTCATAAATAATGCATATTTTTTCAAAAGGTGTGAAAATGGCCCAAAATCGATCAAAACCATGGGCTATAGTCCATACTTTTTGCCTTTAGATGGCCTAAAATGACGTATTTTTTATTATTCATAAACTATGCATATTTTTTCAAAAGGTGTGAAAATGGTCCAAAATCGATGAAAACCATGAGCTATAGTCCATGCTTTTTGCCTTCAGATGGACTAAAATGACGTATTTTTTATTATTCATAACTAATGCATATTTTAGAAAGGTGTGAAAATGGCTCAAAATCGATCAAAACCATGGGCTATAGTCCATGCTTTTTGCCCTAAAATGGCCAAAAATGAACTATTTTGTACCCTTCATAAATAATGCATATTTTTCTAAAAGGTGTGAAAATGGTCCAAAATCGATGAAAACCATGGGCTATAGTCCATGCTTTTTGCCTTAAGATGGTCTAAAACGACGTATTTTTTATTATTCATAAACTATGCATATTTTCAAAAGGTGTGAAAATGGCACAAAATCGATCAAAACCACGGGCTATAGTCCATGCTTTTTGCTTGAAAATGGCCAGAAATGAACTATTTTGTACCCTTCATAAATAATGCATATTTTTCTAAAAGGTATGAAAATGGCCCAAAATCGATCAAAACCATGGGCTATAGTCCATGCTTTTTGCCTTAAGATGGTCTAAAACGACGTATTTTTTATTATTCATAAACTATGCATATTTTTTTAAAAGGTGTGAAAATATCCGAAAATCGATCAAAACTATGGGCTATAGTCCATGCTTTTTGCCCTAAAATGGCCAGAAATGAACTATTTTGTACCCTTCATAAATAATGCATATTTTTCTAAAAGGTGTGAAAATGGCCCAAAATCGATGAAAACCATGGGCTATAGTCCATGCTTTTTGCCTTAAGATGGCCTAAAATGACCTATTTTGTACCCTTCATAAATAATGCATATTTTTCTAAAAGGCGTGAAAATGGCCCGAAATCGATGAAAACCATGGGCCATAGTCCATGCTTTTTGCCTTAAGATGACCTAAAATAACGTATTTTGTTCCCTTCATAAATAATGCATATTTTTCTAAAAGGTGTAAAAATGGCCCAAAATCGATCAAAACCAGGGGCTATAGTCCATGCTTTTTGCCCTAAAATGGCCAAAAATGAACTATTTTGTACCCTTCATAAATAATGCATATTTTTCTAAAAGGTGTGAAAATGGCCCAAAATCGATGAAAACCATGGGCTATAGTCTATGCTTTTCGCCTTAAGAGGGCCTAAAATGACGTATTTTTTATTATTCATAAGCTATGCATATTTTCAAAAGGTGTGAAAATGGCACAAAATCGATCAAAACCATGGGCTATAGTCCATGATTTTTGCCCTAAAATGGCCAAAAATGAACTATTTTGTACCCTTCATAAATAATGCATATTTTTCTAAAAGGTGTGAAAATGGCCATAAATCGATGAAAACCATGGGCTATAGTCCTTGCTTTTTGCCTTAAGATGGTCTAAAACGACGTATTTTTTATTATTCATAATTTATGCATATTTTTTTAAAAGGTGTGAAAATGTCCCAAAATCGATCAAAACTATAGGCTATAGTCCATGCTTTTTGCCTTCAGATGGACTAAAATGAACTATTTTGTACCCTTCATAAATAATGCATATTTTTCAAAAGTTGTGATAATGGCCCAAAATCGATCAAAACCATGGGCTATAGTCCAAGCTTTTTGCTCTAAAACGGACAAAAATGACCTATTTTGTACCCTTCATAAATAATGCATATTTTTCTAAAAGGTGTGAAAATGGCCCAAAATCGATAAAAACCATGGGCTATAGTCCAGGCTTTTTCCCTTCAGATGGACTAAAATGACGTTATTTTTATTATTCATAACTAATGCATATTTTCAAAAGGTGTGAAAATGGCACAAAATCGATCAAAACCAGGGGCTATAGTCCATGCTTTTTGCCCTAAAATGGCCAAAAATAAACTATTTTGTACCCTTCAGAAATAATGCATATTTTTCTAAAAAGTATGAAAATGTCCCAAAATCGATCAAAACCATTGGCTATAGTCCATGCTTTTTGCCTTAAGATGGCCTAAAATGACGTATTTTTTATTATTCATAAACTATGCATATTTTCAAAAGGTGTGAAAATGGCACAAAATCGATCAAAACCACGGGCTATAGTCCATGCTTTTTACCTTAAGATGGCCTAAAATGACGTATTTTGTACTCTTCATAAATAATGCATATTTTTCTAAAAGGTATGAAAATGGCCCAAAATCGATCAAAACCATGGGCTATAGTCCATGCTTTTTGCCTTAAGATGGCCTAAAATGACGTATTTTGTACCCTTCATAAATAATGAATATTTTCCTAAAAGGCGTGAAAATGGCCCAAAATCGATGACAACCATGGGCTATAGTCCATGCTTTTTGCCTTAAGATGACCTAAAATAACGTATTTTGTTCCCTTTATAAATAATGCATATTTTTCTAAAAGGTGTGAAAATGGCCCAAAATCGATCAAAACCATGGGCTATAGTCCATGCTTATTGCCCTAAAATGGCCAAATATGACCTATTTTGTACCCTTCATAAATAATGCATATTTTTCTAAAAGGTGTGAAAATGGCCCAAAATCGATCAAAACCATGGGCTATAGTCCATGCTTTTTGCCAAAAGATGACCTAAAATTACGTATTTGGTTCCCTTCATAAATAAAGCATATTTTTCTAAAAGGTGTGAAAATGGTCCAAAATCGATGAAAACCATGGGCTATAGTCCATGCTTTTTGCCTTAAGATGGTCTAAAACGACGTATTTTTTATTATTCATAAACTATGCATATTTTTTTAAAAGGTGTGAAAATATCCGAAAATCGATCAAAACTATGGGCTATAGTCCATGCTTTTTGCCCTAAAATGGCAAGAAATGAACTATTTTGTACCCTTCATAAATAATGCATATTTTTCTAAAAGGTGTGAAAATGGCCCAAAATCGATCAAAACCATGGGCAATAGTCCATGCTTTTGGCTTGAAAATGGCCAAAAATGACCTATTTTGTACCCTTCATAAATAATGCATATTTTTCTAAAAGGTGTGAAAATGGCCCAAAATCGATCAAAACCATGGGCTATAGTCAATGCTTTTTGCCCTAAAATGGCCAGAAATGAACTATTTTGTATCCTACATTGGAAATGCATATTTTTTCAAAATGTGTGATAATGGCCCAAAATCGATCAAAACCATGGGCTGTAGTCCAAGCTTTTTGCCCTAAAATGGCCAAAAATGACCTATTTTGTACCCTTCATAAATAATGCATATTTTTCTAAAAGGTGTGAAAATGGCCCAAAATCGATCAAAACCATGGGCTATAGTCCATGCTTTTTGCTTGAAAATTGCCAAAAGTGACCTATTTTTTATCCTACATTGGTATTGCATATTTTTTCAAAAGGTGTGAAAAAGGCCCAAAATGGATGAAAACCATGGGCTATAGTCCGTGCTTTTTGCATGAAAATGGCCGAAAATAACGCATTACTTTATTATGCATAAATAATGCATATTTTTTCAAAAGGTGTGAAAATGGCACAAAATCGATCTAAACCATGAGCTATAGTCTATTCTTTTTGCATGATAATGGCAAAAACTGGCCGAAAATGAAGTATTTTTAATCATTCATTAGAAATGGATATTTTTTCAAAAGGTGTGAAAATGGACCAAAATCGATCTAAACCATGTGCTATAGTCCATGCTTATTTTGCCTAGAAATGGCCATTAATGACCTTTTTTGCATGTGTAATAAATAATTTGCATATTTCTTCAAAAGGTGTGAAAGTGGCCTAACTTTGATCAAAACATTGAGCTATAGCATATGGTTTTTGCACGAAAATGGTCATATTTATTTTCTTTTGCGTACTTGAGATATAATACATATATTTTTTTGAATTCTTGTTACATTCTTGATTTAATCAATGACGCATATTTGTAGAAGTGTTCGAATCATTTGAACAGTTTTAATACTCCTTGAGATTTTGATTAACATAAACATTCGTTCGGTTCGTTATGCCTTTCGCGTCATCACGTTCCTGACAGCATATTTATCTCATGGAGTCTAATTTTATTCGTTGAAATCCTTTGAAAAATAAAAAAATAGAAAAATTAATTGATAATAATAATAATATTATAATAACTTTATTCTTATATTGCGCCATTTCCATTCCTGTCCAATGGCGCATTACAAATTAATTCATGAGGTGAAGAATACCAACAACCTAATGTAAAGACTTTGAAATTCCATTCCACTTTCCTTCAGTGGAAGAATATCACACAAAATTGGAAAATTGTGTATCAGAATTTTGCGGACTCAAAGAAAAATTAAACTAAAGATGATTTCAGGAAGAACTCCTATAAAACTAAACACAAAATCCTAATAAAATTTACAAACTTTACTTGGTTTCCGTTGGTATGTTTGTTTATCTTATTGACTAATCAATCTTCGTTGCTATGTCATTCTCAACAGCCAATGAAATTCGATAGAATTTCATGGTTTAGCAGGCTTTTCAATTTTCATCGTTATGAAGAGGCTCTGTGTACCAGAATGCTCAGCAAGGGGTATTGAATCCAGAATCCAATTTATGTTGTGATAGGTTAGTTATATGGGTACGTTAGATTTAGTTATATTTTGTTGTTAGATGCGTTAGATCTCTAAAACAGCACGAACTGGAACTTTCTAACACTCGTTGGAAGAAATCTGTCTCACCGTTCAAGACATACGATGAACAACATTATTATCCAGGTTTGGAATTCCATATCATTTTTTCTTATTATTCTGGAGGATTTTATCATTTCTTTTCGATCTCTATCTTTCTTTTTCTGTAATGTCTTGTTGAATTTACTAATAAAAGTTTTTAAACGTATTTAAGGTGGAACCAAACTAATTCAGAGCGAATTTTGGACAATTTTCTTCTCGCTCGCTTTGCAAAACTATTGCGTTAATTTAACTGTATTTTTCATATGACGTGCTTGGATTATTCTAGATCCTAACAGTATATTTTATTTTAAGATTTTTGAAATGTTTAGCCAATTACGGCCGAAAATCAAACAGTGCTATTTTTACAGGGCTTTTTTCTCCTCATCCCCAGGTACGATTTTTCTGACATTTTCAGAATCTTATCATCTAGTACTATTGCAGCCTGTGTATAAATTTGGATGGAAAATCTTGGGCAGGAAAAAAGTTATGACGCCGCTTGAAAATTTGATCCAAAATTTGAAGCATATAAGACATCGCGCTGTAGAAACACCACCATTGAATGGATTGCCTTGTAGTTTTCACATACCTATTTCCAAGTATTGCGGATAAGCCTTACAAAAAATCAGTATCAAATCTTAAAAGTCCATTGAATAAATGTTTTTTTTTACTAATTACGTAAGCATTGATTGACAACTAAAATGTCTTCAGAGAAAAATAGATCTGCTTCTTTTATTTGCTTGTAAATATGTTTTTGGCAGCTTAATATTGCGGATTCAGCAAGAATATTTTCGGTCACTTCGAATTCATCCTAAATATCTGTACGTGGTAAAAAATATATATACATATTTCAAGGCTGCACAAACCTGTCACCCCATTTGTTTAACAATACATACATAGAACCGATAGCGACCTTTCTATAAATGTTTGAGCCAATAACACTTGCCTATCTACACCATTTTGTACTAACTTAATAATGGAGCTTGATACTTATACGACGCTTTTTGATCTCGAAACACCTGTCCCCCCATTTGTTTATAAATGCATAGTCAGAACCGATAGCGACCTTTATATAATTCAAATGCGACTGGGAAAGTGTGTGATCGCACAAGCCTATCAAGTTAATATTTATATTCTTAAACATTCTTTAAAATTGTAGTGTTAAAAGAAAATATATACTTTTTGCGTTTTTCGTGAACTTGAAAACATTTATCCATATCAAGCATTATTTCATCCAAGAATTTCTTTAAATTAAGATTACAGAAGTTTTATTCTTCTGTAAATACAAATACAATATTTCATGTTAAGCAATATTTTGAAAACGCTCTCACACATTTTTTTCATATTGCAATATGTTAGGTGCCTTGATGAACACTATCGACTGGTGCAAGTCCCTTTGAAAGTTTATGTCTAGTTTTGGAGAAAATAAGCGATAAACGATTTCTATGATGTCATCATTACGTCTTAATGAAAAGTCCGCTTTAAACTAATTTATCATTTTTGAAATCTTTAATCCTTTCCTGATATTGTGTGAAAAGTGCTTGCAGATCGAGTTATTCAAGACGAAGTTGTAGCCGTTTCAATGCGGCTAGGTGTGCCAGACCAAAACTACCCTGAGACTCCTTAAGTATGAAAAATCAGCAAATATAACAAAGAATTTGGCAAGTAAATCTGCTACATGACAATATTGCAGTTTCTTATGATTGTTTTTTTTTACAGATCATTTCAGTGCTATCATTCCTGGTTCATAAAGTGGAAGGTACAAATAAAAATAATTAAAATTATTGAACAAAAGTTTTTGCGGTCGCTTTAAGGAAGGCATATTTTTTATTGGGGGGGGGGGGGGGGGGGTGATTCCCAGTATGACTTTTTAATATTGGTCTTAGCCTTCCTCCCTTCACTTCACTTAGTGAGAAATACATGACCCTCCTATTAAGTCAACAAAGAAACAGCTTTCGGCAAATAGACCCAAAATAAATTGAAAAACCATAACGGCACTGGAAAGAGCACCATTACGTAAGTAATCTCACGAAGATTCATTATGTCAGGTGTTATATCGACCGATAAAACCTATAGTTGAAAATTGACAGACTTTCGTATGTCTTGGGGTATAGCGTATACCCCCAGACATACAAACGTCTGTAAATTTTTCAAATGTCAAAATTTGAAAGTTTCCTCGGTCGATATATATAGCACCTGACGTAAGAAATCTTCGTGAGGTTACTAAAATAAAGGTGCTCTTTCCAGCGCTGGTACTGGTTTTCACTCATTTTAATTTCAACTCATTCGAATATGCGGCATCATTTTGGTAAAGGGTTTATTAAAAAAAGGTTTGACCCTCCAGAAAAGTTCAAAAATGTTTAGACCCTCTCCTCGGAGTCCCAGCACTCCCCCCGATAAAAAAGCGGGACCTTAGCAAACATTCTGATTCAACTATACAGAATTTCTTGAAATGAATATATCATTATGTTCTTGCGTAATTTCTATTTTTAATCATTGACTTACAGGCTACAACATTCTGTCTCACTGGTCCCTCAATGGCACTGAACAAGGACTAACGTAATGGTTATTAAATATACTAGTTGTAACCTCAGGTTTTGAAATGCGGGAGACAGGCAGTTGAACGACTGTTTGTGTAAATTTGGGTTTTTTTGGGGGGGGTGTAGCAAGTTTTATTGTATTCTAGGTTAGGATTTTTGTTTTGTATTAATTGTTTAGTTCCAAACTCATTATTCTCGGCTATTATTTTATTGTCTTCATGGCTCAGGCGCCCTGCAACACCAAGAAAGAGCCGTAATTTGTTTCCTGGTACCTTTGGTGGTAGGTAATACGAAATGTACAGTCTTGTCAAGCATAGCTTGGCACCTTTGATGGAATTGTACTTTTCAGTCATGCATGATTAATAGCAATTGAAAACAGAATGACTCAACAGAGCAATTGAGCACAAACCTTATTTTCCAATATGATATTAGCCTAATAAGTAAATTACTTTCAGAATTTCTTAGGTTCCAAATTAATTTCTGGCCTTTCTAAATTCTTACAGCCTGCACGGTGGACCTACCTTTGTCGAAGGTCGTTCTTCAGGAAGTAAAGCCATCAACTTCAACCAACCATCCAACTGCTTTGCACGTATCCCTAAAATTGAACTTCGTGGAAGAAGTTTCACCATTGCAGCTTGGATTCGAGTCATGAGCCTTGACAGAACTCAACATTTTTTCTCTGACTGGTACAGCCCATGGCAGTTTTATATGGGAATTTTCAAGTTCTGGAAAGTTATGCTTCGAAAGGCATTCCAACGCTCAACCGTGGTTCAGCGTGGTAACAACAGAAGTTATTGAGTTGGGCAAGTGGATACACACTGCAGTCGCATGGGACCAGGACGTGGGCGTTGTGAAGCTATTCATTGACGGTAGAGAATCCGGTAAAAGGGTATTTAGCACAGCAACAGTATGGAAACCACCAACTAAAGGCACGTACGAGATTGGTGATGATGGGCACCCTATTAATTTACAGTTTGTTGGCTCAGTTATGGATTTGTACATTATAGAAGGAGTTCTGAACAGCGAACAACTGAACAAATTGAGGGGTAAGAAATTAATACTAAATTCAAAACATCTCAACAATGATATAACTTCAGACTTTGTCATACTGACCATCTTATTACCCTTTGCAACAAACAGTCACGTGCTGATATGTGACTTGGATAGCGAATCAGTTTAGCTCAAGGTCCCGCCTGAGGAAGGCTCTGCTGGATGACAAACGAACTTTAAACTGCTTCGTATCTGGAAATCGAAATTATCTTATAAGGAGAAAAAAGTATATTTGAAAAGGTTTTGGATACGACATTAGTATACCAGCAAAAAATCTGCCTACTTTTGGAAATTGATTTAAACTTTTTTTTAAACTTCGATCTTCCGAATTGAAATTTAATGCTAATTCCCAAATCTGAAAAGAAAAATAGGGTGTCCCGAGCTTGTTTTCGAGATAATCAGCATTTAATGGAAGCCTACGCCCCGGCTACGCACGAGCTTTTGGAAGTAAAAATTGCGCCACAGGAAGTGATTAGAAAATAATTAAGATTCATAAGATAATAGTTATTTGCAGACTATATGATTGCACAAATGAAGGGCTAGTCAATTATTCTACAATAATACACGGATATTTTCAACAAAAAGTCAAAAAGATACATTGATTTGTCATATTTTGTAGTTCGGTGCTCTTACAAAATTTCATAAAGTCGAACAAAATCCCCAACAATAATCTATTTTTTCATGTGTTGCTGATTTAAACTTTTTCTAAAATGTTGATATAACATAGATTTTTGAGAGTTTTTTCGAATGAGCCATTAAAAAATAGAGAGTCCCGTGCAAAATTTGAGGGTTTTGCCCTGTTGAAGCTCAAAACGCGTATGGTCCTTCAATAAAATCTTGTAGATTTTTCAACGGTTTTTGAGCGCGCGCAAATCGTGGCCTCAAATCGAACATTCAAAAGTAAGCAGCCACCTTAAATGAAGAAAGTCCTTTTTTTTGTTTATCACAATCACGTGTCAATCTAGTGCAAAAGGCCTATTGACGACGATCTTTGAACCAATCTCCCCCATTAAGAATTAATGCTCAGAGTAACTTCTTGGTCATGGCACGTCAAGTCCAGAACCTCAAATATTTATTTGGATAAATGTCCTCTAAGTTGCAGTGCTCTTTTTCTCCAGGATTTCTACAGATCACAAGTTCTATTAACAACACAGTCGTGTATACCAACGAGACAGTAACATGTGAAGCCGATGGCTCACCTATTCCATACGTAGCCTGGGTACGTTTAGGGGTAGTACTAGAAAACAAGACGTCTCCTGCAGAGATCACCATCACTGAGAATAATGGAGAGTACGTGTGTGTTGCATCCAACCGAGAAGGCATTAAGAAATTGATTGTCAAAGCAAAAGGTGAGATCTTTCTCTATTTTTGTTTTGATGTCAGTCAATTATTATGACAAAAAAGAATTCGTTGTCTGAGAAAGCAGATTGTACCCAGTTTTATAACAAGAAGGGGGATGAGTATAAATACTAACTAACAGGATTGTTGGCCGGTTTGTAAGCAGAGGAACTCAGGATGGTTTAATCAGATTTCTATAGCATTTCGTGGCTATTGCGCTAATGCCGTAACCACTATTGCCATATATATCGTGTTCGCGCTACTTTCAAGTGGATGAGTTTGTTACTGTAAAAGTGTTGATGATGATAATGACGACTTCTCACACAATTGGTTTGTTTCCACTGTAGCTCCTCTTCAGCTTTGCTATGACCACCTCATCATCACTGATGTGTCAAGGGCTGCCAATCACATTTTCCAGTCCTCTCAAGTCGAGAGCGATGTCTCAGACATTGACCTTAGCAAGTGGTATCGAATACTGAGCCCAGCTGGTAATCAGTTACCAACCACGTGTGTACCACAGAACAGATGTGGTACCCAGGCCCCTGGATGGTTGAACGGAGCACTTCCAAGCGTCCAAGATGGAATCGTCAAGAAAACTGTCTGTTTTCACTTCAATGGTGCCTGCTGCTATCAGAACGCCACGGTGCACATCAGAAAGTGTTTTGGATTTTACGTGTATAAGTTTAGCGCTGTACCTAAACAGTTACCTGCACCGCGATACTGCATTCAAAACGAACACATCGATACAAGAGGTAATTCAATTTATTCAACATGTGCTTTTTTCAATTATTAGTTCATAGCAATTAAAAGCTCTTTATAACTTCTTCAAATCCAGATTGTCCTTATTTCACTTTCGCTACGAGTGAAAGCAGTCGCGAGGGTCTGGTTGGTCACGTGATGTACTCGGAAGCGGAAGTGCAGAAAGATCTAATTTGTTTGAATTACTGCATCATCTTCAATAATTGCAAGTCATTCAACTACAGCAAGGAGAAAAAGATTTGTGAGATTAACAACGCCACTCGACAAGAATACCCAGAGGCATTTGTCAAGAATAACGCATTTGCTTACTACGAGAAATTGTTTACTACAATTAACTGAAAAAGGGCGATCGCCGTTCGACTTCCATGTGGTGCTGATGTGAATAGTATACAGCTATTTGTGGTTTTTTTTTTTACTATTACTATTTACATCGTTATTTGAAGACGTGGAATGTTCTCCCTTGCGGTCTTTTGTCATTTTTTTCGTTTTACCCGGCTTCCCCAAATTCTGGAGAACAACAAGTGTCGTTTGCAATAACAGTTTTACTTGCCACGAACGTGTACCTGTTATGCTGACATAGAACATGCCTCAGTCATCCGAGATTCCACTTGTTTCGAACTTCTTCATGGCTACAAGTGTATCAAATACATCTGTCTCAGTCTCGCAGCAACCTGCTTGATTATCAAGTTCTCAGACTCAAATAGGAAAAAATGCCAAAGTTTATAATGTGTTCTTGTTAATAACTGGCTTGCAAGGCTTGTTGTGATAAAATCACTGCTGCCTCTAAAGAACAGTGCAAATTTGTGCATCCCGAATTTGATGAAAAACCGCAAGGAAGAGGGCATCAAAACCTCCAGATATATAGCGAAGAAACACTTTAAAAGACTGTCCACCATCTGAAATTAAGCTTTTGAAACAGTGCAAATTTTGTGCATCCCGAATCTGATGAAAAACCGCAAGGAAGAGGGCATCAAAACCTCCAGATATATAGCGAAGAAACACTTTATAAGAGTGTCCTCCATCTGAAATTAAGCTTTTGAAACACGCAGGAAGACAACCCGAAAAAAACTTGCTACAGACTTTAAAGAAAACCCACAATGCTTTGAACAATAACGAGGGTCATATGGACAAAGTTGTCAACGAGTTGAACGTCCTAACTAAACAACTTCACAAAAAAAGACTCGGAAAGAGAGATCTTGAAAGAATAGATTCATGCAGCAGCGGATGTGATGAACCGTTTCTTTCCTGCTTTTGTTTTTCGTGATTTTATTTGTTTATTTGTATCAGCGTATTTGTCCCTTCGCCAGCACAACATCAGGTAAATTGCTCTATTGGACGAGGAGGAAAACTCTTATGTTTTTTTGGCTTCGCAGTACATTGTCGGCTTGAAGCTCAATTCCTCTCAAAACCCCATAAAATATTAAAATAATTCGTAAGCTTACCTTATTTGGTAGTGAACACAGATTTCTCTTTGGTGATTTTCCCGCCATTCGAGGCTTTAAATAAGTCGAAAATATGAATCAAAACCTCCTAGCGAAACAGTTTAATCTAAAATGGCCTGGTTTTCAGAGTATAATATGTGTTAATATGTACTAAAAAATATTCTGAGCGTTTGCTGTCTATTTCACTTCTCTTCGTGGATTGATACGGGTTTTAGAACAATTTTCGGTGAGTTTGCGTTGATTTGACCCCCTCCAACGACCATGGTCCTTTGCGTTTGAACAATAGATTGTCTTGATGTGACGTCAGTAAAATAGAGCAATTCCCTATGTCAATGAATTGTTAAGCATTAGTGTATATGATATTTTGATTAATTAATGGAATACTTTGACGATTAGGTGGCCATATTGGATCGCAAGGCATTATGGGGCGTCAATGGCACCAAAAAACCTTTGTTACAGTAATGACGTCGATTGATATTACCAGTTTAACACAAGAGAATAATATATATATTTAGGCACTGCCTAAAAGCGGAGCTCCCGATACGGAAGTCAAAGGGAGAACAATTTGAATGAAACTGAAAGTTAAAAATAAGATAGGGGGGAAAATCTTCAATTTTTTTTTATTCGAGCTGAAGATCATTTCTCCCATAATAAAAACCATGCAGTGAAATCGAATCGAAATGCACAACATTGCTTTTTTTCCGCGAGTATATACTCTCCCACTTAGGAATTTTGTACACAACTCACCACCACCCCCCGGGGCTAGTTTTGCTCTTGTAAGATTTTTCGACAATTTTTTCCAAAAAACCCGACATTTTTAGGCTTTGAATCTCTTTTATTTAAAAAAAAACGAAAGATAACTACAGATAATCCAATACAATATCAAGTTTAGTAAAATTTACCTCGGATGTCTTTCATTGACGTTGAAATCAAGACCAAAAAACAGACTTGAAAACTGGTTAAAGTTGAGCAAAGTATATATAAGCTTACTTTAATAATTACGTCTTTTACAGAACGAGACGTTTTACATTCAGTTAAACTTGACAAGAACAACTGAGACAAAATAGAAAATAAAGGCAATGCAAAAAGGCAATGCAAAATGACGAATTTCTTGGTCAGTAAATTGGCGTTTGTAAATGTTTTTGAATATTTTTTTACGGCTTTTTAAAGTGAAAGTCTAGGTCTTTCTACAACAACATCTCTCAACAACACAAATTTAAGCTCATTTTTATAATCAGACTTGCTCGAATAGCTTAATAAACAGTCGAATATTTGGTGTCAATTTATATTTCATTCAATACTTAAATAAATTATCTGTAGAAATAAAATTATTAAATGAAAGTCTTCGTTGTTTTGAAGATGGGACCCCGCGATAGGAGGCGAATCTTTCTTGAACGAAAAACATACGATAGTTCGTGGTTAAAAACAACGTTTTACAACGTTAACCGAATTGCTAAAGATTTACAAAGCTAAATAAAGGACGAGTATTTGTTGTAATATGCTCTTCATGTTATATTCACTCCAACATTAAAATAAATTAAGCTTATCTACAGAAATAATAAAAGCTTTGAGGTTAAGTCTTTGATTTGTCGATTCGTCGAGAAAAAATTAAATGCTTGTCAAAAAATAATAAACGATTGTTTGCTAAACAACACACCTGAATTTTTTGGAGAACACTTCTTAATCCATCTTTGAATACATGAAAGTTTTTTAATTGTCTTTGGTCTATAACTTGTCCTTAAGAGCGATTTTTTTTCTGTGCATTTGAGAGTCGCCTTAGCTAGTAGTTTTGCTTCAAATTCCTTTGTCTTTCACGCTCATTTTCTCTTTGTTCATTCGTGAAGTTTTGACTCAAATTCCTTTGTATTTCACGTTCATTTTCTCTTTGTTCATCCGTCAAGTTTTGACTCAAATTCCTTTGTATTTCACGTTCATGTTCTCCTTGTTTATAATCGAAGTCCCGCCTGGATTTGGGTCTCTATCTCTCTCTCTGCTTGCCGCTTTTCTTTGGTGAGTCCTTCCTCTTTGCCTTACATTTTCACGCCACCAGAGTTTTTCATTTTTCGAAAAAACTCTTTTACTTCTGGCCTTTCTTTCTTGGCTTCATTCTCCTCTGAGCTTTCTTTCGACATATCGATTTCGGAAAGGGGTTCCATCGTAAATAGATTGAATATAAATATAAGGTTGAATAAAATATTTAGCTGTTATCTTTCGGTATTTCTATACGTAATAAAAGGTGTAAAACGTTTTTTACAAAAGTTTAATAGCCGGATTTACCTTTATGTGTACCCGGATGTTGCAACGCGTCGACATTCCCGCCAAAAAAAAAATTTAACCAGCCAATCGGAATGCTTGTGTACACGCCCGGACGGACCCGGACGGACGGACGGACGGACGGAAGTGACGTCAGCCAATCCATGAAAAATCAACTCGATAGTTTACCATTTTGTCTTAGGTATGGTGCTCCGCTCGCGCGGGCCTTCGGCCCGCGCGGGAGCTCCGCTAAAAAATGAGTAAATACGGCACATCGGTCACCTTTAACTATAAGACTGGAAAGACAAACTCACGAAACTCTATAATTTCCGTCATCTTTGTTTTGTTGTGACCCACTGAATTGTCGAAGTGGCCTATTTTAGATCTTTTTATTTAGTGAGAATTAAATATCCATTTTCCTTGAAGAAATTAAAGTTAGAGCTACAATCCTTATCCACAATAATATGAAACCTTAGTTGCATTCGCAGAAAAATGCTCAGTGCAAAACCTTTAAAAAAATCTTCTTTTATGTAAGAAGCTTTTATTTTGTATTTTATAATATTATAATATTTATCAATATTTATATAAACTCAATTGAAGAATTGTTGTCGGGTTCAGAAACATAGAACATAGCAGCTGAGACCGAAATGGCACATGGGAAATGACATAATTATATTATAACTTATTCATTTGCGCCATCCATGCAGTCGGATTGGAATGCCAATTGGAGTGCCATTTTCGGTCTCAGCTTCTATGTTCTATGTTTCTGAACCCGACAACGATTCTTCAATTGACTGTATACGTTATTTTATTTTTGATTCAATTTACGACGCTTCTACAATAGTGCGTTTTCACTCACGTGAGAAGGCAGCCACAAACAATAGAAACTAATTATAACTTCACTTTTGTTAAAAATAATAAAACAATTATTGGCCTCAGGCTCAGTGAATATCGAGGAATATTAACCGAGACGCGAGTTGAAATTTGAACATTAATTTAAATTTGTTTGAATTTTAGTCCTAAAAAATATTTTATACACGTATTTCGAAATTTTCGATGCCCTGTCCACTGAATTTATATATTGACTTGTTGGCATTTCTTTTCCGCAAGTAAAATATTTTTCTTCTTTGTTTATTTGATAAGGCAGCGAAATAATGGATGCATTAAATATAAAATGAATACTTAAAATTACCCCCAATATTATTAAAAGTGATAAATAATAATTTGGAAATCCTTCATCATCTAAAACCCCGATATCAACTTGATCATGTGACGTCATTCGCCTGGTAGCAAACGATAGCAATAGTGACTTCATCAAGTCATCATCTTTATAACCAATCAGATTAACAATAACCTAACCCTTATATTAAGCTTTACAGTGTGAGTGACCTTATTATACCTGAGGGATTAACCCTCTAGTATCTGTGAGGTCATCCGCGCCTGAGCGGAAAATCCCTAGTATCTGACGTCATCATCTCAATATCCAATAAGATATCTCGTAGCAATGTCTCCCTATGTAGAACTATTTTAGCTCCATTTATAGCTACCTATAATGGATCTCCTCAAGTGTATTTGTAGAATAAGGAAATACTGCTCAATAGAATGAAGTGGGACATTACGCTCATGGAGAATGGGTCTATCTCGTTGGTAAAATAAAAGGTTGGTTTCTGACTTACTAGTGATGGTATAGCTTCAAAGCAACAATGACAAGGGCAAAGGCAAGTATAAAGTATATGTTAAGCTGTAAAGAGAATACCAATACCGACAGGAGGGTTGTAACGACCATAGCACAGGCGATGAATGATGAGTCTTGTTATGTTACTAGCGTGTTTCATTACAGCTGACATGATCAAACCATTCATAGCCTTGAATAAACAAGAACACAACAGCATTATTACTAGTACCATGACAGTATTAGCCCTACCCTACCCCCAGCAGTATGACATTATCATGCCATTCATAGCCTTGAATAAACAAGAACACAACAGCATTATTACTAGTACCATGACAGTATTAGCCCTACCCTACCCCCAGCAGTGTGACATTATCATGCCATTCATAGCGATGAACAAACAAGAACACAACAGCATTATTACTAGTACCATGACAGTATTAGCCCTACCCTACCCCCAGCAGTATGACATTATCATGCCATTCATAGCCATGAACAAACAAGAACACAACAGCATTATTACTAGTACCATGACAGTATTAGCCCTACCCTACCCCCAGCAGTAATGACATTATCATGCCATTCATAGCCTTGAATAAACAAGAACACAACAGCATTATTACTAGTACCATGACAGTATTAGCCCTACCCTACCCCCAGCAGTAAGACATTATCATGCCATTCATAGCCTTGAATGCACCCTCACTGTACAACAGCATTATTACTAGTACCATGACATTATTAGCCCTACCCTACCCCTAGCAGTGTGACATTATCATGCCATTCATAGCCTTGAATGCACCCTCACTGTACAACAGCATTATTACTAGTACCATGACAGTATTAGCCCTACCCTACCCCCAGCAGTAAGACATTATCATGCCATTCATAGCCTTGAATGCACCTTCACTGTACAACAGCATTATTACTAGAACCATGACAATCATTATTTAGCCCTCTCTAACCTCCAACCCCTTCCATCACTTTGGGATTATTAGGCTATTTTTAAAGCCTAAAACACTATAACAACGATCTGTCAGACGTAAGAGTAGATTTTTCGTAGTAGATTTTCATGAGTGATAACTTGACACAGTCCCTATTCGGATCGATGACCCAATCACAGTGCGCAAAATTACGAATCATCAAAACAACATGTTTGGACATCATCAAGGAACCATTTGTCATATACATCGCGTAGGTTTGTTCGCCCAGTTTTACAAAATCTGATCTTTTTCCATCAATCTATTTGGTTTTTATGTGTAAATGTAATATTGCACCACAAACCTGAGTTATAATAATGAGAAAAGTCCACATTGAATATCCAGTGAAGAAGTCACCTAAACCAGAACTAGTCTCTGCAAAATAAGGATCAAAAGTGAGTCATTTTTTAAGAATTTTGGTAAACCATTTTCTCCTCTCCTACCGCCCATTAGCCATCTCAGTAGTTCGATCTTCACCCCAACTCCCCTCCCCTCCCATTTACATGTTTATCTCCTTTCATTCCCTTTATCCACTTCCCCCTTTCTCCACTATTATCCCTCCAGTCATTCATCCTTCCACTTCTCCCATTCCCCCTTAACTCCTATCCCACATATAACCTATGTTATATCCTATGTTACTATCTCCAGTAATATCTTCCCATCCCTCCCACACACACTACCACCACCATCATCCATTTCCCTCTGACCTAAAGTTCTCCCATGTTCCCACACAACCATTGACAACTCCTTATTGCAACAAAAAGATTTAATATAAGACTTACCATGTGCATTATTTTGGATGCTGTCGTTAATAATAAATACCCAGAAATTGAGTACCACACCATATGTGTATAACAATGAGTTCTGTAGATGCAGAGAAACCTAATCCATTCAAAGCACAGAAGCGTTAGGCATTTGTAATGAACAATGTTTCTAAAAGGCAGATGCCTGGCAGAATTGCAATACTAATGTAGGAATGCATCAATGCATCAATATACCTTGGTAACATAGTATCAAAAGTAATAAAGTGTTTGACTGTTGGTGGATGGCCAGACAAGAAGCAAAATGCTTTACGATTCAAGGTCCCAAATAATGTTTTCTAATTATGCAACGAAAAAAAATTAAAAAGATCTAGAGGTTTCGGACAATTTCTACGTAAAATTGCTCGTTATAAAATATTAAGATATAATCTATGGGATGAAAGTTGCTAAATCAGCGTAAAACACGTTTTGTGATCCGACAATCTACTTTACCAAAGTCCATTACAGTCCATCTATACACGGTTCCTGATTTTTCAAAATAGAAAATCTCTCAGAATTGAAAATTTAGAAGAAAAAATTAAATTTTAGAGGTTGGGTATGTTTTTGATATACATTAAGCTTGTCTTTACCCTTTAAAAAGCTCAAAATTCAACAAAACCATTCGACCCAAGATGTATAGTCAACCAACGTCCAGTACAATCCCTTAGCCTACACAATTCCTGATTTTCCAAAATAAACTACATCTTTAAAATGCAGATTTCAAAATTATCTTTTTTCCTATCAGCAAATCCTAATTAAACTTGCTTAAAATAAAATATTCATCAACGAAATAGAAAACACAAGAGGCAGTTAACGGTCATATATCTGTACTGGACTGCAAAATTTTTGTTTTTATATTAAATTGGTGATTCTCTTTAGCTACTTGTAAAGAACTGAACGAAAACATGTGTATCCAGTGTTTTTCGAAATGCAGTTTTATTACGATCTATCGAAACAGGTTGTAGAAAGTTTGTTTGCAGTCCAGTAAATTTCACCCATGAGAATCAAAGCATTCATTTGTTCATTCATTTGCTCTCAGTAAATTAATCAGTACGTAATTACTGAGCTGCATTAGGGCCTATTGATCTCGGTAAGACATGAGACTTGGTAAGTCGCTGACAGCAAAACTACTAATGGGCCTTGAATTGACTGTTAGCAAACACCGGACAAGAAGCAAGGCAATTCGTTATATGTGGTCTAACTTTTTGAATATATCACAAAATTAAAGTGTTGCAAAAATTTCATGCAATAATGTTAAACAAATTACTGATATTATTTTAATAGTTAACTTGCATTATAATTAAGTAAGAAATTTCAATTACCTTGAACTGTCGCTTGAGAATATATTCTATATATTAAAAAAAACAGGAGGAAAATATTATTTTGTTAATTAGGGACCATGGGAAGATGGAATTCATTTAGCAACCCATACGTGAGAAAGGACTCCCCTCTCTATTGTTGAATGAAATATTGCTCCTCTCTTTTTTCTCTTTGTTTATTATCATAAAAGTACTGTATGACTTGACCTTTGCTTTTTGCAGTTCCCCTCATAAGCCTTATTTTGTTGATGACCCATAACCCTCAAATCCTCTCCCTCTGCATTAAATAAATAACCTTTGGGATAATATTACATCTAGTTGACAAAACGTTGTCAGGTTCACAAAAAGGTTATTTCATCAAAGCTTGACCAAAGGGGAGCATGGGAAGACAAACAATTATGCTAATGTTATGCATATTGCAGTTTTCCCTTCCTGTGCACATTTCATGCATCATGGCTTTAGCATGTTGTTAATCTAGGTAGACCGACTTTGCTCTACTCTGCATTTTTACATGTCTATATGCAAATATAATACACATTTTGGAGTACCCAAAATCCTTTTCGGTCTTAGCTTCGATGATATGACCTTCTTGAACCTGACTACGTTTTTTCAATTGGGTGTATACATGCAAGAGATCCATTGATGATGTCAACTGAAGTGATGACATGGCAACCAAAACAAACCATCATTTTACAAATAAAATGCAAAAAGATTGATTCAAAGTAGATAAAAAAATTTAACATTATTTCCTAGTATATAAAAAAAATGTTCATTGGAATTTCAAATATTGAAATAATTTTCAAAAATCAATTATGTAAACCAAGATCTTTTAAGATATTAACCTACCAGTGTATACCCCTGCCAGTCCAGATATTGTACAGTATAGTACCATTAACAGAACTCCAAGTAGTGTAACATAAATTTTATTTTGAACTTGTTGTTTGTTGTCTTTTATTATTTCATGGTGGGGGTGCACATGAAGACCACCATAGCTATTAAACAAACAATCAATAATTATTGGGGTGGCGATCTACCCTTCTAATGATTCAGGTATCAATCCCTCCATTCACCCATCCATCCAATATCAACCTGCCATCCATATACCTAACCTCCTGCATCTATTCCTTTATCCCTCCCTCCCTACCTCCCACCCACTATCTATCCATCTATTCCCATCCATCCATTTACAATTCACCTATCCATCCATCTATCCCTCCCTCCCTCCCTTCCTCCTTCCCTTCCTCCATCCATTGACCCACTCACTTTATAAGTATTCACCATCATAATCTCACCTGTTTGATATCCCAGCTAATGTTATTAAAAATAAAGAAATCCATTTCTGTCTTGAAATTTTTCTGTAGAATCACATTGAAAAAAAATTCAATAATCTATTCAATAATATTCTAATATATTCTATAATAATATGTATATAATAGTTAGTACCTTTTAATTATAAACCAGTACAACACTGCAGTGGTTGCTATTTTTAAGTTGCTGAGTACCTTAAATGCAAAGGACAAACATATTATAACCACTGTCAAATGACCAGGTAACTTACATTTCATATTGCCTAATGATACCAAATAGTCAATAGAAATAGCCAAGAAGGTCTAGTTGGGTGGGGGGATGGGAGGAGGGGGGGGGGGGTGGGTAGTTGTAGTGGGGATCACTGCCCACCATCCTCAATACGATATCCCATCCTCTCTTCCCTTTAAGATATATGCAAGGTTTTTTTTTTCCTTTTCAATGAGAAGGGAAAAAAAGGAGGCATAGCAATGGTCCATTTGCCTCCCATGTACCTCTGGGTTCTCAGGCTTATTTCCCACACTTAGGATCATATATGAGTAGAGCTTATTAAGTCTCTCCTTTAATTAAAGGATTTTCTTTTGGGTTCAACTTTGGGAGACTAAGTATGTCATGATACACTGTGCATTCTTTTATATCTTCTACCATTACCCAGCTTGCCTACTAAACATTTCAAGGTAGTTGTTCATAAAAAAAGTTGTATTCAAATTACCTGGAAACTTGCAGGATCCAAATAGAGTTGAACATGAACAACAATGTTGTTATTAATGCAGTATAACACAGCCGGTATTGAAAATGCTAAGACAGTCTTAACAGATGGGATGCAGATATTACCAGCCAGTGCTTCAGGGATGAAGAAAAATAGAGAAAATAAAAGCTGAAACAGAAGTGAAAATGTATTTCAACAGAAAAAACTAAAGAAGAGAAAACAGCTTTTTTAAAACAAGTTGTATAAAGGGGTGGCTACAGGGGTTTGGTATGGCATATGATTTAGGTTAACTAAATAAGTATGTGATAGGTGAAAATAGCACAAAAAATAAATAAATAATAAGAGCAAGATTTCATGTGAATTCTAAGTTTTCTGTTATCATGATTCTCCCCTTGAATGATGTACTTGATTCGTGAATGATTGATTCAATTTTGAAAAAAGTTAAAATCAGTTAAAATTTGTGATTTGTTAATGCGCCTTAAAATAATGGTGTGACACATGAATTTTGGGAATCTGAATGAAGAAATGGGATGCCAACTGCCTCTGTGCCTTTCATGGAGGGGAGGGTAGGTAACAAAGCTGATTTGACCCCAGGGTGGGATGGGTTAGTAGAATGACTATATCTACTTTAGGAAGGGGAGAGAAGTAACATGGCTTTACAACATGACCCTTATGTAGTGAGGCAGAGAGAGGGTGTAAATGCAAGGAGCAAAAACGTAACAGACCTGCATCAGGGAGGGTAAGAAATAAGACTGTATCTTTCTTAGGGAAGGGTAGGTTAGTAGCTTGCTTGTTAACTTACCTTAACTAGTTCTATAAGAAGTACAACTGAAGCAGAATTAAATGGTATTTTCCCATCCACTTTGCACAGATTAATTAATATAGAGTGTGATCCATAAGAAAGGACACTGGAAAAAAACAGTTAAAATGTATTACAGCCATTAGAATTTCAAAGTATTAAAAATCTACAGTCATTTGGTTATGATGTATAGACCCATCGCATGTGACGTCAAAGCAGCTCCATCTGGGGGACAAAACAAAGGAATTCCAATCTCCTGAGAATTGGAACCTATTGTTTTGTTCCTCAGTTTGAGCTGCATTCCAAAGTGATGCAAGGGGCTATTGGATATATTTAAAAAATACATAATATCCTTGGGCCTTTTTCCACTCTGAAATTCCATGCAACTTTACTGAAACTGAAAAAATGAGGAGCAATATTAGGCCCTTGAAGTTGAAGATTACATGTCTGTATTGGAGAGCAAAATTTTTGCTTGTACTTTAAATGGGCCGTGATCCTTCTTAGCTACTTGTAAAGAGGCAAATGAACCAGCGTGTTACAAAAAATGCAGTTTTATTACTGAACAATCTCTTGAAACAGGTTGTAGAAAGTGTGTTTGCTCTCCAGAAAAATTCACCCATGGGAATCAAAATGTTCATTCATTTGCTCTAGGTGAATTAATCAGCATGTGATTACTAAGCTGCAAAGGGCTTATAGAGACTTGAAAAGTGGAATATTCTAACAAGCTATTAAAAATAACATCATTACCCTGCAATAAACATTAGTTGCCATAGGATACTCATCAGTGGGTCTAGAAACCGACCATTTTGAGACATCTTTGTTGGAGAAGGCGGAGGTAACTAAGACGATACAAAAAACGTTGATTATTAAATGTGTTAAGTAAAGATATGGTATATCTCGTACCTAAACCTCAGAATTTGGTAATTCAACTGAGTGGAGGGGGCGGTGTTCATATGATGTATCAAAAAATAATTTGCTTGTAAGTTTGTATGATAAGCTCATGCGTAGGTAGAATCAAAAGTGTATGAATGTTAGACTTAGCGTCCTATCTTGGACCTATCATCAGGGGTGAAGATGCAAGTTAGCGAAGGAAATCGATGTGTTTATTTCAAGACTCTTAGGCCCAGGTTGGGACTGAGTTGGGTGTGGGTCATGTTATTTTATGTTCTCATTCTTAGGTGGCCACGTTACTTTATGCATTTGAAAGAACAGGGCCACAAGATAATATGCCAGGGGAAATGAAAATACACCAGCCCACACCCCCCCCCCTGCCTCCCCCTCTAATAAATGACAGGTCCCTTAGGTTCTAGGCATTGTAAAAGGTTATCAAATATATTACATAAATATATATGTGTGGCATGTGTGTGTGTTCCATTGTAACACTCTAATGGTATTAATTTACCTCTTAATCTTGTAACCTCAATGACAAATGAATGCAAATAAATTTTGTATTCATTGTATCGTATTAGTGACATAAATTTGTTCACAAGTTGTATTAAAATTTTTCTCCTATGAATGCAAATAAATTTTGTATTCATTGTATCGTATTAGTGACATAAATTTGTTCACAAGTTGTATTAAAATTTTTCTCCTATGAATGCAAATAAATTTTGTATTCATTGTATCGTATTAGTGACATAGATTTGTTCACAAGTTGTATTAAAAATTTTTCTCCTACTCACCGAGTTCTCTTCTTTTGCTTCAAATTCACCGGTAATATCAATGCTTTCTGATATGAGTTTGTGATATTTAGACATTTCCTAAAATATTTAAATATAAACCCAACACACGTCCACGTATCACAACATATTTAAGCTGATCGCAATAACTTTTGAAATCAAGCTTTATCTAAAAGAATGATTAATTTTTAAAAATCATTTCAAATATGACTATTTTCCGTATTCAATAAATATACAAAATCATTTTAGATTTTAGACTCATCATCATATGACTTCCGGACGATTCCGGACGCCATTGCTGTTATCTGTACCAGTCTTACTCGGGTTTGTACGTGTTACGAGAGGTGAGGTGAGGGGAGGGGAGGGGAGGGGAGGGGAGGGGAGGGGAGGGGAGTGGGTTGGAATGTGTAATATTCTCTTCTCGAAGTTCATGTTGATGTGATCTTCCTGTATAAACATTGTTATCTTTTTTATTATTAAATATTTAGGAATTTATATTTTTTTTTGAACTTGTTGAAGATATTTATTAACATATTGAATTCCATGCATGTGCGGATCGGACTGGTTGAAAAAATTGTATTGGGCTTGGCTCTACAAGTTGGTTTAAAAGTCAAGAAGTCCAGCACGGCTAACTCACAGATATCGCAATATGGATCTAGTTTTGCGAAGGCCGAAACCAGAGAACCCGGAAGAAAACTGAACTCTGGACATCATATCAAAGTGCGAGCGGAGAGAGAGAGAGAGAGGTCTTACAAATTCTACTCACATAAAACTCCCCTAAACCTTGAATTATTATACTTATCTGCGAGTCTAGGTTTTGGCCATGCATCAGCAACTACTACTGAAGCCAATAAATTAAATTACATGTATCTTTTTTAGAATTCTTGTAGTTTATCCAACGCTATCCAACAAGAGAATATGAACTAAGAGAAGGAATCCCCGTGCCCCATCATGTGCACACTTTGATGCTATTTTTAGAATGTATTCTAAAAATATCATACAATGATATCATTTATTTGATCGTTTGATTTTCTGCGCGCGCTACGCTGTTTGCTATGGTTTTTTGTGCTTTTCTTATGTTAAGCAAACAGCGTAGAGCGCGCGCAGTAAATGCGCGTGCAGAAAAACAAATGGTTTAAAAATAGCATCAAACTGTGCACATGATGGTTACAAGGCTATATAGGGGGGATTCCTTCTCTTAGTTCATTTTCTCTTGTATCCAATCATTGGCTTCCAACGACGGGAAGTTATACGTCAGGGGAAAAACCAAGCAGTTCATATTTGGAATTTCGACAAATCAGGTTTTTTTAAAAAGATCTTGGCATGGATTCTTAAACTTGAGTTGTGATAGCAGGATGATGCGATTGGCCTAGAAGTCGTTGTCACCAACTTAATTTGAACGATTCAATTTTTAGTCAGTCTCGAGGTTAGGCGGAAATAAAGATTAATCATGGCGGAAAATGCAAGCGATTTGATGGAACCACTTCTGCAAAAAGGTAAAAAAAAAATTAGAATAATGATAATTAATTAAATCGTTAATTCCGATATAGAACGAAAAGCTAGCGACACACACGATCTGAATTACTCATAATCTTTCATTGCTATCATTTCCGCATGAGAAACGCATAGTGAAATTATTATTGAATACTGATATGTTTTCAAGCTGGGGCTCGTTAGAAGTTACCCGATAAATATTCAGCACGGCAAATTCGCTCTGCTATGTGATTCCAATAACTATGTAGCTTCTTAGTACCAAAACATAAGACTATTAAGCATGTGAGTGCATATATTCAGTTATAACTAGAGTGTCGTCTATGTTCAGCTACTCCTATGACTATACGACGTCTCGACATCGTCAATCGGATTATCAAGTAAACGTATGCTACAGTGTGTACCAATCTTTCAGAGAAATATATCAGTGCCAAATCCACATCAACTCTATACCTCCTCAACATTTACTCCTTCTTCTCAAGGTTGAGCGGTGGTCTAAATTCCATCCGATGGAAAGAAAGATTTCGGGATTTTTTCTCCTTTTACGGATATTGGTACTTCAACTCTGTTTAAGACGTCACCTGCAGTTGAACTTTTAAAACCTCAGTAAATTACTGTCAAATATTCCTTGACATGGAATTGTTCTTCAAGTTGAATAATATTCAGAACATACGAAGACAAATATTTGAATCTCAAGCTTTTTAAACCGTGAGAATAAGGAAGTGTTACGCACAAAGGAAAAGTCCTTAACGGAAATTACATAAGCTAACTTTCGAAACCTCGAGAATAGTTACTTCTTCTGGGGTTACCATTACAGAATAAAGCTTATCGAAAGTAAAACTATTTGTGGTTATAAACGAAAATAATAAATTGATATGAAACGCCATGTCTTTAGAAGACTAAGAAATCAATGCTGCTACGAAATTCGGAACATCATCACGTGATAGCAGCCATGCCACGAGGCACAATAATAGAGTCTGGTAAAATATTTTTTTTCCATGTAAATCAGATAAGACCAGATTTCATTGTTCGTGCCTCCTGTCATGGCTGCCATCACGTGATGGCGAAAAGCATGTGTTTACCCTTCGTAACAAGTATATAGTTAGCTTGGGATATGAACCTGGAAGTTTATTTATTCGAATGACGTCACACTTAGAAACTCTGCTTCGCAATAAGAAGTAACGTGGCAGCTATAAGATGTCTCGATAGGACCGGGAATTTAAAATGCCCTAAATATGATCGCCAAAAGATAAATTTCTCCTGATAACCACCCCTCCCCCTCCCCCACCTTACTATGATTTATTTCATATCAAGCTCAAATTATTATCTAGGCTTATCTAGGCATGAGCAGTGAACTACTTACTACATAAGTAATGAGTAATCTCGTTCCCAGAGCCCTTATTTCTTACTGCGCATGCTCGAGGTAAAATAACAATGGCGTCGAGTATGCGCAGTGAGAAATAAGGGCTCTGGGTTTGAGAATGAGTAATGAGTAGCATCATAGAATGGAGCTCCATAACAATGGTAGCAGCTATAGGATGTCAATAGTAGCTTTTAAATGCCATGCCCAGCTGTTTACCGGGTAATAATGTTTGATTGGACACGGTCATGACACATCTATAGAGTGATATTTTTCGCGATTTTTTTAAAAACGCTATTAATGTTCTATATCTGAATATTTTTTAACAGAACATCAGGATTCAAGCTCAATTTCCTTCTCTAACATGACTTTACCAACAACTACGATATGCGGCACACCTCCTTTCTCTATATCTCCCATATTTGGAACCTCTCCAGATACCCTCTACGAGCACCCTGGAGGAGCTGAAGTGTTTTTCCTCAACTTGAACGAGCACACAGTGTTCGATAAATATCAATCTCGACGAGGGGGGCAGGCAAGAATGCGAGTTATTAATGGTGTAATCGAGATGGTGTGCAGAACTCCCGTTCAAATCATGTGTATAAAAGCGTTTGTGTCACGAGAGCAGGAAGCAGCGAAACTTCACGGCGATGAGAATGGAAGAATAGAACTGCCTGTGGCTATGGGGAAGATTATGGGTGTTGAAGATAGCCCTAGACACTATAACGTAGGACACCATTGTTATTGTTTCCTCCCTTCGCAAAACCTAACACGATGAATCCCAATTTGATCTCCAAAGTTAGCCATGCGTGCCCTGACCTAGACTCCAGGGTTAATTGGATCTGTAAGTGATCCGCGTTGATTTAGATCAGCCCATCCATTCAGGTTCTCACTCGTCATCTATTCATCTTTTCAGCGATATTTTTCTGTCAATTTGGATTCAGTTTACACATACATATATGCATATACATACATATATATATATAAATGAAGAAATTAATAAATGAATGAATGAATGAATGAATGGATGGATGAATGGATGGATGAATGAATGAATGAATGAAATGAAATGAATGGATGGATGGATGGATGGATGGATGGATGGATGGATGGATGGATGGATGGATGGATGGATGGATGGATGGATGGATGGATGGATGGATGGATGGATGGATGGATGGATGAATAAATCAATCATCTAGCGAGCAAATATAATTTCCTGGTAAAATTGTACCACTATCTTGATTAAATAAGGTGCTCTTATCCTTTGCTATACTGCATGCTTCCCACCACTTCCATTGATTCCATTTAGACTCTTTTGATAGGATTTTTACGCTGTTCGAGTCGATGGAATGTCCTGTCTCATTCACATGGACAGCCATAGCTGACTTGTCCTCTTTTTGAAGGCGATCGCGAACTGCCGCCTGATGTTCTTTCTTTCTTTCTTGTTTGTTATCGTTGTCATTAGTCATACTAATTCGTCATTTTTTCCTCTCTTCGCAAAACCTAACACGATAAATCCCAATTTGATCTCCAAGTTAGCCATGCGTGCCCTGACTTAGACTCCAGATCCAGACATTGTTTCAGGGTTAATTGGATCTGTAAGTGATCCGTGTTCTGATTTAGATTAGCCCATCCATTCAGGTTCTCACTCGTCATCTATTCATCTTTTCAGCAATATTTTTCTGTCAATTTGGATTCAGTTTACGAGGGTCCCAATAAACCGGTCTATGAGCTATCCAAGGTCGAAATGAAAACAAGGAATCTGTTTCAGCTATCGATTCAAGTTCAGTACATCGGCGGCATGGGATATCAAGAGTTCAAAAGTGTTCCCTTTCTAATGAGGACCAAACCGAGGACGATGAAGAGGAAGTTTGGTAACTAGTAATCATGTTTGATTTCATTGCGCATGTGTCAAAAATTTAAGGTTCTAAAAAATCCCCCCCCCCCCCCCCCGGGTAAAAAATATGTATCAACTTTAGTTTATCGGCCCAATTCCGTGCCTTAAATTAAATGTTGGAACATTGCATTGATTTGCCGTTCCCATTAATACATCTTGATGCACTACACAGAACAGAATCCTTTTCGTATTTCCTTTGTAGGCTACCGATGGAGTTCAAACTTTAAAATAATAATAATAATAATAATAATAATAATAATAATAATAATAATAATAATAAAAAACTCGGAGGATTCTGGTAGAAGTGACACAAAGACGCAATAAGGGGAACAAAGTTTGAAGAGGGGTATGGTACAAAAACTAATCAGTGAAAATATGTTTTCATGTATTTTAAGAGGATGAAAACAGTCTGCATTCTCCAGATGTCCAAAGAACTCATCATGAGATAGGTAGGCGGCAAACACAAACGCTATTACACTAAGACTGCGGAGTGTGTGACGTCACAGCCACCATGTTGGAATGATATAATAATTTTTTAATAGAAAATGACCGCCTATTTTAAAAAATAATTACATACGTGTTCTGAGAATTGTTCCAGGTAAAGAAAGGAGAGACAGAGAGAATGATAAAAAAAGTATCCATAAGATTAAAAGAGATCTATTTGTGATATGTTCAGCACTTCAAAAAGACAGAAAAGAACAGCTAAGAAACATGCGCTCAGTTTTAAAATAAACAGTCAAAAGTAATAAATTATTTAACGAAACTAACGCTTTTGTTGTTTTTGACTAATAAAAAATCCAAGAAATGGAAAGTCCGCCGTACAGCAGTCTACCAAGTAATGGTGGAGGTATGACAACCATGTCCGTTCTTCTGACATTTTTTCATTTAGCTATAAATGAGCGTATTGTTGTCCATTTCAAAACGCGTGTCATTCTCTTGAGAATAAAAGTCTTTTTGTTTGAGCTGTATCCTTATTCATGTGCCTTCTCATACACAATAGTCTCCTACGCAGTCCGCTATTAGTGTCGTCACGCCACGCTCACTCCCCTTAGGGCGTTGCGTGACGACACTAATAGTGGCTGCGTAGGAGACTACATACACAACTGTTAAGCAAAGAAATGAAACTCAAGGGAATTAAATGGCACATTGCCTGAAATTGGAAGCATTACACTCAAGCTAAAACTGTGCCTTAAAATGTTCATTAATCACTCATAGACCCTCTTACTTTGTTTAAAGAATATTATCACATTTTGTTTATATATAAAAAATAATACAAAAAAATTAAAATAAGTTTTGCTACTACATACCTCAGATCACAGGACTGTGGAGTTCGACAGGGTTCGCATCTTGGACCACCTTGAAGCTAAACGAGCGTCCATTGACCAGTCTAACGTTTCGAGTTATGACATCACCTAAGAATGCCGACATTGGATATCGTTTTGGCCTGAAACACCCGGTTTTAAGGGAGGACTTTGAAGAGGGTGATGTCGTGGGATTTTTTAAAGATAATGAAGGGAAAACGGTCATTGATCTTCTTGATAATAACAACGTTAAAGATGCTTTTATGGCCGGGGTGATTTCGAGGTCTGCTTACATTGAAGCGAAACAAGGTTTTGAAAAAGGTAAGTGTCTTTGACGTTTTGGACGTGGACTAACGCGGTCGTGATACGGCGAGGTATACGCCCGACATGTGCATTGCGCGAGAATTTACTCTCCATCCAATCAAATACCCAGAAACGCCACGAGCGCGGCGCGTCATGTCAAGGTCACGACACTGTTACACCAATCACATTGCGCGAGAAAAAAAACCCAGTTAATCAAGATTATAGAAAACCTCGTGGTCGCGGCAAGGCACGCATACTGCACAGGGCTTTTCACAGTCATAAAAAAAACTGCTCTATGTTGTACATCACTAAAAAAAAACTTTTTCAAATGGTCGCGTTTGTTGAATCACTGGAAAATGAACTAAGAGAAGGAATCCCCCCTATATATAGCCTTGTAACCATCATGTGCACAGTTTGATGCTATTTTTAAACCATTTGTTTTTCTGCACGCGCATTTACTGCGCGCGCTCTACGCTGTTTGCTTAACATAAGATAAGCACAAAAAACGTTAGCAAACAGCGTAGAGCGCGCGCAGAAAATCAAATGATCAAATAAATGATATCATTGGATGATATTTTTAGAATACATTCTAAAAATAGCATCAAAGTGTGCACATGATGGGGCACGGGGATTCCTTCTCTTAGTTCATATTCTCTTGATCACTTGTTATAGGCAATTCTGATGTGGTGTGTGTTATTGGGATCGTCAAGGTAAACTGTGTTGGTCCTATACGTGCTGGAGAGAGGATATACTCCTCGTTTAACTTAGACAAGCCAGGTATGGCTATGGCAGAGTCACAGTTGCCACCGGGTGCCATGGTAACCAAGAGAGGGACTCTATTAGGGATGGCTATGGAGGACAGTAAACCGAGGAACAGTGATGAGGAAAGACTTGTCAAAGTAAGGCTCATAAGACATATTGTGTTTCATCATCATCACCATCAACACTGATCAGTAATCACCATCAATGTCACAATCACTATAATCATATATACATAATAATAATAATATAATAATAATAATAATAATTAAAACTTAGCATCATTTTTTCATCTCATCATCATGATCATCAAATCCTTTTGATAATCATTATCATCACCATCACCATTACAGTCGTCAGTATCAGCATCATTTTTACCATCTTCATCATCGTGATGATCATTATCGTTACATCATTACGTCTCAGCATCATCAGAACGGTTTTATAATCCTCATCATCATCTTTTATATTTATAAGCAAAATCATCACCATTATCACCATAATTGTTTTCCATCGTCATCACCATCATCAATTTTCATCATCTTCAGTAGCATCATTATTATCACCAATAATAAGAAATCCTATGATTTGTTTAGTACATGACGAATATTGTTTGTTTATCCGCAGTGTTTTGTGTGTATTGTGATGGGAATCATTGATAAACAAGTGGCCAAGGAGGTAGAAAGCTTGTATGATCACTTCAACATACAGATGACTATAAGACTGAGAAAAGAGAGGAAACGAGCTCGACAAGGTAGATACTACATGAAGTAATATATCGAAAATCAACACACCTATGACCATAGCCACCATCATATATACCCTCTTGACCTCCTTCTACCTAGTTCCCCTCTACTTCTACCTTCTCCTTCTCCCTCCCTCCCCTCCTCCTTCCCTCCCTCCTCCCCACCTCCCTCACCCTCCTGCCATCGATTTATACCCCTGTCATACACCTCCCTTCATATACTATATAGTATACATGCTCTTTTAGCTGACCTTGTTGTTGTTGCGAGATACAAATACTGATGTTATCGTTTTCGTTCTTCAACAGCTCTCTGTGTCATTTTCTCTGTACTTGGGGTTCTACTGATTGGCCTGGCTGCTTTAGCCTTCGAGCTCTTTTACCCTGGTTCCGCCTTGCGGGTGTATATCTGTAAAATGGGAAGCATCAAAGGCCGTTATTCAACGTTTAAATACTTTCCTAGTCAAAATATGAGGGTAAATACATAAAGTAAAATTATAACGGATGGATCCACTTGGATTCCTGGTGTATTATATTGTGTATGTCAATTATATTGTAAACATATTGAAAACAGCAGAAATGATCAACAAACAGAATGAGTAAAAGTTCTCTTGACTGGAAATGACTAACTTTTTAAATTTTATTTAGACGTTCGAGGTTTATGGGGTGGAATTCCCATCTTGGCCTGCTTTGCAGAAGAAACTGCATCAGCTTAAAAACTTACCACCATTAAATGCTACTAAGGGTAAGCCAAGTTATATCTAGATTTTGCAGTAATGATTTTGATCATTATCATTGATTTATTTTTGCATCTATCCCACATTCCATCCTCCATCTCTCTGTAGTGTCGTTGCTACATGCCAATCATGTAACTAATCACAGGGTGCCTTTTGCGTTATACATACACACGTGCATATACGCACTTCGTTAGAGAATAAAGTAAACCAGAGACCAGAGATGCGGTGTGTGTTTCTTTTTTCATCCAACAACATTATACTCTCCACCCTCAATCCACCTATTTACCCATCCATCAATATTATTTCCAACCACCCATTCATGTACCAAAACCACCTCATCTATCCATCAGCCCATCTCCATCCACTTTCATTCATCCACCCATCCATTCATCCCATATATCCACTACGTGCACTACCTAATTGTTCCAACCATACCATCCACCCCACCTCTTATCCATCCATCCATCCATTCATTCCTTCCATCCCATCCCATCCATCCATCCATCCATCCATCCATCCAGCCCACTACCGACACCACCTCATCGATCCACCCATACCATCCACCTCTCCTCTCATCCATCCATCCATCTTCTATTCCACTCGCCCATCCATCTATGCATTTGTCATTCGTTTTCATTGATTTCTCGTCATTTCCCCCCTATTTATAGTAAACACCACCAAGGTCCACTATTACCTCAATCTTGATCGTTGTTCCTACGGAGGCTCCAAACTAGCGACAGTTCTTAACTTGGATCCCGTCAAGGAAGTGGGCGGACCAATCATTTACGCCATCGACCAGAAGTGTTCCAGAGTGTATTACTATACAGATGTATACCCTGAGGGGTGGAGAAACGAGGAAAGTGTCAAGTATTATCCCAAAAGACTTAACTGTTACCCAAGAAGCAGTTTCAAAACGAATTGATGTCCTTATCAAAATAAGGGTGGAGGATTAAAGAAAGGGAAAATGAAATAAAAGAGAAAAGGGGAAAGGGAAGAGAAAATGATGGAAGTTGAACAAGGAACAGTGGAAAGATAATGAAATGGGAATATAAAGAATGGGAAAATGAAAAATAAATGCGGCATTCCTTGACAATCTGACGATGGTAATTGACATCATCAATCATCAAGTATCATCTCCAATCTCGTACCCAGAGCCCTTATTTCTTACTGCGCATGCTCGACGAAATAATTGGCTCTGGAAAACTCCAATATTTACTGTGCTGTGATTGGTTCTCGAGAACAAAGGAAGATACCGGAAGTTAATTTACAGTACTAGGGAAAATAAACAAGATGGCGTCTCGAATTAAGCACACCAAAAAAGCCTGTAGGGCCGGATTTTTCAAAGTTTTGCCGGTTTTGTAATGGAAATTGTATTGATGTCCATCCAATAGATATTTTCGGAGTTAATTTAACTGAAAACTATCTTCAAAACCTAATTTTCCAAGCGCAAATTCACATGCTTGTTGAACATCGTCCGCCATTTTGAATTTACCTAGTCTGTCATAATGCGAATGTGCGAGAAACCTAGAATCTGGGTCTTCCGGTTTGGAGTTTTCCAGAGCCCAATTATTTCGTCGAGCATGCGCAGTAAGAAGTAAGGGCTCTGGGTACGAGATTGGTATCATCTCCTTCTCCGTTGTTGTTATTAGTGACGTCACTATCTCATGACGTCATCTTGTTTAATACGAATAATACCATCTAAAGCCCCTTCTAAAACCTTTTGAGCTAGTTTTGAATTACGAAACCACTAAAATTGAAATGACCGTGTAGAATAAACAATAACTGATTAAAGATGATCAAGACTGTTATTACAGGAGAGATTGCTGAAGAAAGCTGAAGATTACAATTTATTGCTGAAGATTACAATTAAAAAAATTTACTAAAGAAAAAATTTAATGGACTTCAGACCTCAGATCATTAAACGCATACGTGAGCAATAGCATGACCTCACAAGAAACGAAACAAGTGTTTCAATGAAGTATTTGCTTAGTTTTGCTTTAGCTTCATTGGGCTCCCTGTGGTAGTTCAACAACGTCATAACAGGAAGCCTAAAGCAACGGGTAAACCCCTATGTTATTCAACGTCATCAGAATCAAACTAAACACTTCAGCTCTAGATATCTAGGTCTTATTTCTGATCTCATTCAGCGCTGGTTCTAAGGTTCTTAGTCGAAGGTTTCGAAACCATTCCAATAGTTGTGTTGTTGTCTTATTTGGCTCTATTCGAAAGCTCTGTGTCACGTCAAGGACAAGATCAGTCCAACCTGACTTGCTTAAGCGATTTTATTGCTACCTTCTTGCTCTCACTCGTTGATGAAGATGACGGACGAACTTAGAGAACCTCTTCTTTCATCAGGTAAGCTAGGAGACTGCCTGCTTTCTGGTTAAACTAAAGAACTTCTATACACTTTTTACGAGAGACTACAGCCAAGCGTCTATTGTTCTTCATTATTGCAAGACTTTATTAAAACCTCGGCTCAAATTTCTTACAATGAATTTTAAGATATTTGATATTATAAATTTTGTTTCAAATCGATGCTAAAAGAAAAGTACTTTTACTTTCTAAGGTATAGCAAATCATAGGAGAAAACAGAACAGCGATATTCAGAATAATTTTTGCCAATAAGGAAACTGTGGCTTTTCGGAAAGTTCCGGCTCGAATAAGCTATCTGTGTTAGCTTCACGTCGACATTCGGATCAAATTGGTTTTCCAACTTCTTTTCTAGAACAACAAAAAATAGATACGAGAGTGTGAGACTTTAAATTAACTCGATTAATGCACCTAATGATAGAAACCATGTAGAAAGATAAAATTTATTTCCTTGTTATGTACATGCATGGTTACTCGAGTGTTGAAGATGGTTTTGATGATTGACAAGTATTCAAATGCCATAACAAGGAGAAGAATTTCAAGTCATCGACTGAACGGCGGCCATATCATATCACTAGAATTTCATGTTTTAATTATTAGTGAATTAATTAATTAATTGCTAATTAATTTAGTTAATTATGATATGTATGGTTAATAGTTCATTGACTTTTAGATTCGGAAGCTTTAACTAATTTGAATTTTGATAAAGCTTTGTTTTCTTTTCCGTATGCATTTGCTTTAGGTCATTTTGTCAGTTATAATACCTTGACATATTTACAAAATGATTTCGATTGCAAAGACCTGCAGTGAATGACAATTCTTTATTTATAAACGAATTGATTATGACGAGCTCGAGGTCATCATGATGAAAAACATTGTCGAATGACTGGAAAGATACATGTATACCGAAATCTAAAGAACTACCGTATCTTTCATTCGTGGGTTCGAAACCCCCAAACGCAAGTAGCAACTTTATGTATTTTTTGGATCAACCGAGTCAAACCCCATTTTGTAGCTCAAACTATTTTAACTTTTCTTTTCTCGTATTCCTATGCACCTATCTGTCCGCGACTGTCTAGCATTGATCTCTTGATCACGAACCAAAGGCTGGCATCGTCACCAACACGGCTTGACACCGCCCATACCGCGAGATTTCACACCCATACCTACTCTAAAGCGTATTTCTTTTTCTATAGAGCCAGTGAGAATTCAACAACCTGGAATACCAGTCTCGTACATGCCCCAAATGATGTACACAAACGACACCATGATCGGGTCACTGCCATTTTCTACATCTCCAATCTTTGGTATATCGCCAGACAGTTTCGGTGAAATCCACCGCGAAGCTGAGCTACAGTTCCTTAACTTGGGCGAGCACACGGTTTTCGAGAAAGTACAGTCACGAAAGGGAGGGCTTGCTAAGATGCGAGTGTGTAACGCAGTAGTCAAGATGGTGTGCTCATCACCCTATCAGCTTCTCTGTATCAAGGCGTTTGTGTTTCGAGAGAAAGAAGCTGCCAAGCTCCATGGAGATGAGAATGGGAAGGTCGAAATTCCAGTTGTTATGGGGAACATGGAGGTGCAACAAGGGCAGAGATTCTACAAGGTAAGACTGTGTCCTTAAGAAGTTTCTCAATAATATAGTTATCTATCGCCGGATAAATGTCATTTCGATCTGGTTTAGTGTGGAGTTTTTACCATTGAGCCGAATGGCAAAATTGTTAAAATGTACAAGGATCATTGAGCATATATTTAGAACAGTCTTGGGGGCTTTGATGGTAATTGCTGACTTAAAGGGGGGAGGGGGGGGGTTGAAACTAATAATTAAGTTATGTCTAAAAGGTCACTAGGAAGGGGGGAAAGGGGGGGTAAAAAAAGTTTTTAGATAGAATTGGGGGTTGTGAATTTTTCCAAGGTTTTTTCAATTTTTCCTTCAGCTTTTAATTCAAGAACATTCCCTTGTTGGTCCAAATTGTTATTTAAGAATGAAAGTTCAGCAAAGAAAATGAAATAAGAAAGTGTTTTAATACTCTGTAAGACAATAAAAGTTTTGATGGCTTACCTTGCTGCCAGAACCAACTATTCAATGCATATTTTGTCCCAGCAATTTTTTTCTGTCGACTTGGATTCGGTTTATGATGGTCCCAAGAAACCTGTGTACGAGTTGGCAAAAGTGGAGATGGAAGCAAGAAATAAGTTCCAGGTGTCCATACAGGTTCAATACGTAGATGGGTTGGGTTACCAGGAGTTTACTAGTATCCCTTTCCTAATGAAGACAAGACCAAGAAAAAGAACGAGACTCGGTAAGTCAGTAGCATCAGTATTCCTTGATATGGAAGGAAAACAGTATTGGTGATGACGGTAATACGCTTGGAAAATAATGATGATAATCATGATGGGCATGAAGGTGGCGATCGATAACGGAGACTCATGATGATCAGTGATACAATGGTGATGACAAAATAACTAATGCCATAAGTAACAATGATCGTGATGGTGGTGCGGCTGATGAAATGTTGTAGTTGCTGGTGATCATGATGATGACGATGATTATTACGATTGATAAATATGATGATAATGATGATCACCTTAACATAAGCTACACGAGACGATTCCCAACTTATATTGTTTTCGTGTCACAATGGCGCCCAGTTACGATTTTTGAATGATATTTTGCACCAACATGTTGCAGATTTTTGAACGACCTTCACATCTAAGAACATTGTTCTCGTCGATTTAGGGCTGCGCTAGCCATGTTACACGAGGCCAACTCTTAAACGGAAAAATGTTGCACGTAAGATCATCTCGTGTAACATCGCCATAAGGTTCATAAATATGAATTTAACAAAAACAATTACCTATCTGTCTAGAGTCTGAAAGCGACGTACAATCGCCTGATACATCAAGGCCTCGTAAAGACAGCGGAGGTATATATAAAAAAATGCACAAACCTAACTTTTTTTATTCATGAAACTATACTTGATCTTAAAATTACGTAGTGAAATAAATTATCAGATAACGTCATACTTTAGAAAGTAGCTAGAGCTATATAGAGTGAAGTCATTAAAGTGCTACTACGACGAAAATTGCTCAAACTTGGATTCAGCTGAAACTTCCTAAGAATACTCTTTAAAGGTCCAATAATCACTGTATGAAGTGTTTTCTCGATATTCAGGACGAAAGTATGATATTTTTACGATTATTTTTTGGAGTTTGTGACGTCATACACTCAATATCGAACATTACTCCATACATTTCTTTGTAGTTTATGATCAAAATATCAGTACTAAAGGGAGAAAGAAATACCCAAACACCTCAAAATATAAATTATAGTCACAAGTAATGTGAAATAAGAACATTAGGCACCCTTTGGGCTTCATAGGAATAAAATAAATTAAGGATTTATATACAAAGAAGTATATGTAGCAATGTTTGATGTTGAGTGTATGACGTCACAGACACCAAAAAATAATCGTGAAAATATCATACTTTCGTCCTGAATATCGAGAAAACACTTCATACAGTGATTATTGGACCTTTAAAGAGTATTCTTAGGAAGTTTCAGCTGAATCCAAGTTTGAGCGATTTTCGTCGTAGTAGCACTTTAAACCAGTAAAATAAATATTAGACTATAGCCATATTCGTTGCTTCGCGACCCGCTGTTTCAAAACTTCGATTGGATTTGGTCTTTCCTAGCCGTCAATCATCTGGCGCTTATGCAAATGAACCCCAAACATGTTCATTGAAACCCTTCAACTCTTCTCAGCTATCGACAGTTCGTAATAATGCAAGGAGAGTAGCTCAAAACATTTGTAGTTCTCAAAATATTATTAAAACCACTGAAGTAATTCGCTTTCAAGGACAAAAAGAGTTAATTTGCAGTCAAATGTTTTGAAGAAAAAAGTCGAAAACTAGTTTACCTCGTCTGATTCTTTTAACAATCTTGAAAAATTTTCAGTGCCGGAATCGAATGAGTACTCGTATCTCCAATATCCTGAAGTTATGAGTATGAGCAACAAAAAAAAAACCCAATACTTAGCAGAAAGAATACAGTTACTTGTAAATCGTTTTTTGTTAAGAACTCTCCTTCGAATATCCTCGAGCCGTTCAGATTTTCAAGAAGAGCGGCATAAGTTCAAAGGTAATCTGCATAGGCGCCAGATGATTGACGGCTCGGAAAAGACCAAAATCCAATCGAAGTTTTGAAACTGCGAGTCGCGATGCAACGAATATGGCTGTAATACACATTAGTAGACCAGAATTCCATTTTGTGTGTGTGTGTGTTTTATTTTGTTATTATTTTTTTATGTATATTTGACTATTACATGTTGACTAACATTATTTCACGGGTGAAGTGCCTTCACTCTAACAGTAGTACTTTTTTTTCTTAACAATGATAATAGAATCCTTGGATGTGTCTAGTAGCAACTCATCTAATGGCGCAGACTTAATCTCAAGTACTGGTATGTGTATAATATATCCAACATTTCAATTCCTTCGGGCCACCTTCCTTCATGATTATTCTTTTACATAGTGTGTCGTCGAAAAAGGTTAAAAAATACTTTAAGATACTTAAAAGTACTTAAAAAGATACTTAAAAGGTGCTTCTAATTTCATTTTCATGGATGATTCTCTCATAATTCATATCTGTGCATTTCGTTCCCATTCTCATCACATCTAAGTATTGGATGCGTTTTCTTAAAATGCAGGATTAAAAAGTCCTAGAAAATGAGAGGTTTGAAAGTGCACCCTTAAAATATTAGCTCAAGTGTGTTCAATATTAGGGTGTGTAGCATCAAATGAATTTGCCATGTCAAATCATAAAGTGAAAACTGTGAAATCTAGGGACGCATATAAGATCGAACAGAGCTTAGGCCGCGCAGTTCAACTTTTCTTCCAACACAGTGACTCGGTGATGCGACTCTCACATTGGTCTTCGTTTGAGGACGTTAATGTTATAATTACCTTCTAGAGTACAAAAGTGCAGAATACAATCATGTCAAAGTCTTAGACCATCTTGAAGCCAAACGTGCAACATTCGATCACGTGACATGCAGAGTCATGCAGTGCCAAGACAATGCAGATATTGGGTACCACTTCAAGCTAAGAGACCAAAACGCAGCAGAGCAGTACGATGAAGGAGATGTCGTGGGATTCTTTAAAGATGAAGATGGGAAAGCAGTTATCGAACTCCTTGATAGTGAGAATGCTGATGATGCATTCATGGCTGGGGTGATTTCAAGGTCTGCTTATCTCGAAGCTAAACAGTCTCTGTTAGAAGGTAAGATTAAGGTCAAACGCCGAACTTCACATGAGCCGAACCTAATGACATCAAAGAAGGCCGCCTTGTCGTCCATTGTTTCAATGCAAGTTCGCCTCATGTGAAGTTCGACGTTGGACCTGAGCGTAAGAGTCCCCTTGCATTATTCGCTGTGGTGCAATGTTTTCCCATTCAGACAACCTGTCATTCCCTAAAGAATAAGATTCTTTGTTTGAGTTGTATCTATATTCGTGTGTCTTCTCGTGCGCAACCATTAAACAAATAAACGATTCTTTTAGGAATGACAGGTGGTATGTATTATGATACGACTGACATTTATATAGTTTGTTTGTCGTCTCTAGTAAAGCTTTTTGCAGGACAGAAACATCTAGGGACCTGGCTTCTGCAGCACAGCCGCTGACCGATAGCGGTACGGTCTGGTTTTGCTTGTTGTTGAATCATAATTTGTTTATCAATATTCCAGAGGAGACGGACATTATTTGTGTGATTGGAGTCGTCAAAGTCAAATGTATTGGTTCAGTACGCGCTGGGGAAAGGATCTACTCATCCTTAGACAAGAGTAAACCAGGTACAGCCATAGCAGAGTCACACCTCCCCTCTGGGGCTGTACTGTCTAGCCGTGGAACACTTCTTGGGATGGCACTGGAGGAGCGTAAAACCAAGATTTTTGGAGATGAAAATCTTGTTAAGGTAAAAAAGATCTTTCCACAAGCCTACACAGGCCGCAAAACCCTGGGGGAAAAACAAATTTCAATTCGATATGAGTTACCCTTACTTTGAAAAGGGTATGTTGTTGTATGTGGATAGGTCTTCTGCTTCCACAACCATAACAACCCTCTCCAGCCAACTCGGTTTTGTTTCTCATACCTTACTACAAACCTCTAAGGTTTAGGTCAAACGTCGAAGAAAAAAATGGACAACAAGGCGTTCGTCTTGATGTCATTAGGTTCGGCTCATGTGAAGTTTGACGTTTGATCTTAACCTAAGAATCTAAGATAATAACCTGATCTTGTTTTTAGTGTTTTGTTTGCATTGTGATGGGAGTTACAGACAAGAAGCTTAACATGGAAATAGAGGACATTTACGATCACTTTGAGTATCAACTGTCAAATCGATTGAGGAAAGAAAGAAAACGAGCCAAGCGAAGTAAGGACTTATGAATATATAATTCCACTTTATTTTGCATTTTTCAAATTTATCGACACCCTGGAACGACCTCTGGGCTGATCTAAGTCGGGACAGGAAGAATTCCAAATCAAAGTGGAATTTAGCGTAAATTTAGTGGAATTTAGGTTCTGCTGAGGGAGGAAAGCCTGAAAAGCTGGAGAAGAACCCCTCGAATCAAAAGAGAGACCTTACAAACTCTACTCGTATGATGGGAAGTCCAGGAATCGAACTCGAGACCACAGGCGTGAGAGACTGGTGTACTACCTCTCTTTAGTACTAGGATTACCCTATCTAAACTTAAACGTGAAAAACCGATCAAGTTCTTTTTTTCTGCTTTAGTTTTGATTACAGTATTGTTTGTTCTGGGCTTGTTCCTCGCCTGCTTAGCTTTTTTGTGCTTTGAACTCTACTGGCCTGGATCGGCTTTGAGAGTGTACTTCTGTGAGAGACACAGCTTGGAACATCATACTGCAACGTTTAAATACACACCTGATGGCATCAGGGTAAGTCATGAAACGGCACTCTAAATTAAAATAAAAGGTTTTGCATGCACCTATCATCAGACACCAATCTTGAATGATATCAAGAGAAAGCATTGAATTTATTGGAGGAATTGCATTCTGCCACGCAACATGCATGGTTGCTGGCATTTGTCATGATGAAAATCCCATGATCATCTTTACTTTTAAAAAAAGAAAAGAAATAAAGAAAGAAATTGACCAATAGCGATAAAATGTGTCATTATAAGAAAGATATTTGTACTCGTACTGGCATGAATTGGTTGACTTTAACATTCTTGGTTTCTTTATTCATGACAACAACCAACATGTGGCTGCCATTTCTTGATCCTTTTATTCTCATGGGAAGCGATCCATTCGTCAATTTAGTTCAGTCTTTTTTGTTTTTTTATTCAGGCCTACAATGTTCGAGGCATCGAGTTTCCTTCTTGGGAAACACTTCGAAAGAAAATCGCTCCGATTATTGACCACGTCCCTCCCCTGAACATGACCAGACGTAAGTATTGTGCCATTCCTTACTACAGCCCGTTTCATGCTTCTGTGACCTAACTGACTCAAGACGTCTGGCGTTGTTTTGGCTCCCACCAACCAAATACACGACGGGCCGAATGCATTCTGATTGTGAACAACAGATATATTTAAACAACTTGACAGCCTATTTCCAATGGGAAAATGTCTGTCGAGTCGCGTTAATATTTTGTGCCTTTGATCCACGATCGCACTGGAATTTAAAAGGATCAATTTTTAAACAAAACATCCTCAAAGCTCACAACATTCAAAACAGTCCTACGTCCATTGTGTATACCAAACTCCTTTGGTGAATCTACTCTATTGATTGTGAGCTTATTACAGTGGTGAGTGCCACTAGGCTGAAGTCAAGCGCGCATATTTTGGCGCGAAAGTTCGTACTAATTCCACAGGAAGCTCATCAGTATAAGCCATGGAGAGAACCATTTTTTTCACAAATTGCTTTTCATTTGTTAAGGCATATTGAATATCATAGAGTTTTTCAAATAATTCCTCTTTTTTGTCCAAATTAAGAAATAAAATATAAACCTGAATTTTTCTAAGTGTAGGACGTCAAAAGTCCTCCGGATTAGGGAGTTGGGCACAGGGCTAGCAACACTATCTCGTAAAAAAAAATCGTGTTACGAAAACAGCAACAACGAAAAAGACTTGTTGCTGTCCTAAGGACGTCACAGCTACTTGATAAAATGACTGTTAAAATTCCTTTCTTTTTGTCATTTAGTCAACGTAACAAGAGTTCACTACTATCTAAACCTGGACCGTTGTTCATACGGAGGAACAAGACTCTATTCTGCACTAAATTTGGATCCAAAGAAAGAAGTCGGTGGTCCACTTGTATTTGCCATCAATCAAAACTGTACAAATGTCTATTACTACACGGACGTACCCTTTAATCACTGGAAGCCTTATATAAGCGTAAGCACCTTTCCACAAGCATTTCGCTGCCACCCAGAAAGTGAATTCAAAAACCCAACTTAAACAGTGCTAAGATAAATATTGTGAAGATGAAAAATATTCAGGGTGTCATAACGAAGGTAAGGGAACTCGAAAAAACAAACGAGTAGCATGCCCACCAGTGAGCTATAGGAGAATCTTGGTGAACTCTTGGTCAATTCTTGGAGTAAAACCAAATGACTTCGAGGTATAAATAACAATGAAACAGCAGTCGTTAGGTACAAGCTGCATAGCTTTCATCTAGTCTCAATGCAGTCATTTGCACACACAATTGAATACATCTATAAATGAATATCACACATTCAGTGTGGGTTGCCTCCCATATATATATTTTCATAATTATAACATACCGGCCATCGAGGCAATTTGGGAAGGGTCTACAAGATATCCCGGTTTTTGTTTCTTCTTCTTCTCTTGAAACTCACGGTGTTGCAAATGGTGGCTGAACTTTATAGCGTCCGCGCCCGTTCTGAGAATCGGGCACATTATTTGTATAAAGTTAGTGTAATCGTAATCCAATGACATATATTAATAGTTACACCAGTCCGTGATCCAGTCTGGTGCAGGGCGCCTTATCTATAACGCGGGAGTCACTAAATATTTTGCATTTTACTAGTATTATGACGCTCTTGAAGCCTCCATATCAAGCAATTGCTTTATAAAAAGTGTCGTTTCTGCTCAGCCATTATCTATTTCCATATATGGAAACAACTTACCATATTTGGAGTTTGAGTTATGTTTGTATCGCAAAGAGACCATTTTTCGGGGTAAGGTTTATCCAAACTTACACAAATTCGAGTGAAAACTCATTTTTAAGTCGGCCATTTTAATTTTTGTCCAAGAAAAGACTGGAGAAGAGACACAGGGTGACCGTTGTTTGATAGGCTGTTTACCACAGGAAGCCCGAGAAAACGACACTGATTGTTTGATATGTGACATCCTACGATGTGTCTTTCTCTTTTTAATAAAAATTATTATTATTAGGCGTTGTTCAAAAAGCGATTGGATTCATTCAAAAACAAGCTTTCTAAAAAATATATAAATGAAAGTAAACAAATGTATTAAGGAGCATTAAAAAAATTTAAAAACTGTTTGATCACCAGTCTCGGACACAATTGTGTCGCATTGGTGAGAGGCGAGTCCTCTCGCCGCTAAGCTAAGCCGCTTATGCTTCCCAAAAAGCTGTGATGTGATGTGTACCTGCCTAATTATAAATAACAGATTATAATTATAGTTCAAGATATCACGCTATTGATATTATGCTCCGAATAAAACTGTAATAAAAAACTAAATTTACTACCAGTTGTTTTCTTAAGTTGTCAAAATGTAAATCATTATTTTCAAATCATTTCTCTATTTCTAGCGTCTATTTTTGAACGTGTGATTATTATACGTATCTCTTACTCAGACTATTTGATTGACAGATGTCAATCATACTTTGATTTTGGGATGATTTATTAGTTGCTATGGCTATTGGTAAAAGAACAGGTGCTTTCGCTATTGTGATTTTTTTTTTAATTGCCTTTTATGAGAACTTTGGCTTAGTGTTAATCCCTCACCCCACAATGCGCCCCAGAATGAGAGAATCATGAACTGGTTGTAAGGAAGTAGAATATGTAGACCGCATAGCAATTATGAAATACAGGAGGTTATAGAAATATAGATAAGTTATAGTGCTTTGGAACGAGGTTATTTCGGGCGAAAGGCCCTTGGAATTAAATTCGGAAACATTTATTTTTAATTTTAATTTTTAATTAATTTTTAATTGTTAATTAATTCGGAAAAATTAATTTTTCCGAATTTAATTCCAAGGGTCTTTCGCCCGGAATAACCTCGTTCCCAAGCACAATAACTTATCTATATTTCTATATCTTCCTAAACTGGTTGTATGTGAGCAGACTAGCTTGACAGACTGGCTCTTAGGTTCATCGGTTTATAACTTACTTCGTTCCCATGCATGGTTTCACACTAGTATTGAAATCTTTTTTCGTTGCCAAGACCTCTTTAAAGGAAATGGAATATGTAATTAATTACCAATTTTTGAATTAGCACGCATTGAAATGAACCACATATATCTAAATTGTCTGTTACGACGATGTCATATAATTGAACCTTGAGGCAATGTGACAAGGATAATGGCTTAGAGTACATATTAAACTGATATATAATTAATGAGGAAAACACAATAGAAATCATTGTCGGTACAGGAGGTTGTATATCTGATACAAAATCGTCCTGATTTGTATAAACTTTAACTCCAATTTTCTAAGCCAAATTCAATTTTATCTTTAAAATTATAGATGTAAATCGCATTAAGACCATGTGAAATGTGCTATGTAAGCACCCCATATTTTTAATTAATTATTATTTAATTTATACATTATTATTTTTTTTAATAGTAGAACATGAATGTATACACCTAGACGTTTGATAAGTAATATACAATATTCATGTCTGTGTTGTATCAGATATACAATTACTCGCCTTTGGCTTGTGGTTGTATATCTGATACAACACGGCCACTCATATTGTATATATTACATACATACCTACCTCTAATTGATTATAATTACAAGAAATAAATATATAGATTAACAAAAAATTAGGTACAAGCTACCTATAAATCTTGTTTTGAAAATAACTGATTGATAAATAATTAAATTTAAGGTAGATGACAACTGTAGCAAAAAGCAACTAGAAAACCTGTTCTTAGAAGGCTACTTTCAATACAGAATTTCACAAATCAAAGGAAAAAGATGAGGTGTCCCTAACTACTTTTCGCCGATATAATAAATTTTGAATACTACCATATTGACAAGTTTTGAAAGAAAAAATAAAGGAAATCAAGCTTGGAATAAATTCGGTAGTTGCTATTTGTTCGTTGAAATGTGGTTTTTCATTGACACCAGTCAAAATAAAAGGTACCGATTGATTAGTTTCGATTCAGTGACAGCAGCGAAAAACCAATTTTAGATCGCAAACCGTTTTCAAAAGATAACAATGACATACATGCAGTTGTCTTTTTCAACGATTCACAAAAGGTTGCTTTTTGTCTGTTGTTTTAAGAAATTCAAGTAAATAAACATAGTCCCGATTTAAAGATTTTATCCCATCGAAGTTTCTAATAAAACTTTTAAAGTAATTCGAATAAGAACGATCGCGGGCAAATACCAAGTAAATCATGTCAACTCTTTGAAACTTTGCCAGTTGGTTGAACAACATAAAGCAAACAAAATAAGCCAAAGAAAAGGGGTCACTCGCGTAATTCGGTGAATAAAATGCCGATCATTTAGGCACATATTATTTGCGAGTCATCAAGACTCATTCCGATAAATAATCCTAATAAAAGATCTGTTCCAAAATGGTTCTTTCTCTCATTAAGGCATTAAAACTAACACTCTTTCTCAATGGAAAATCGAATTACATTTCGAAATAAATTCTCGCTTTTTGTACATGTGGTTTTCGCGGGTCGAGAAACAAGTCATTTTTAAAAATAACTCAATGAATGTACATCTTTAGCATCTTCCGTTAAGTTTAAATTTCCGTTTTGAAGAGATATAAGAGCTTGAAGAGGTTTTGTTGAGTATTTAATTTGCTCAACAAAACATTGGAATAACGAAAACTGCGCATGCGCCAAATATGGATTATGCCAGAGCCTTCGTTCTTCGCCGCAGGCCAGAAGAATCACAGGCTCTGTGTGCGAGATTGAGCATTAGCGCACTAAATTCATGCCCATAAAGGATGCGCGCGAACAATAGCCGAGAAAGTTAGGGAAATAAATTGCAAATTACGTGCGATGTAGTAGTGTCACGTGGTGAAATGACTCAATATATCAGGTCATGCGGTATTTCAAAGCGTTAAGGGACCGGTCATTATCTAAGTCGGAGGGGGAGAGGGGGTCGAGAACCCGACCTGATAGCATTCAATTGCTTTGGGAGTTCCCTTCCAGGTTGATTGAAAAATTCAGCACCCCCCACCAATAAAAATGATCGAGAATATTTTACAAAATGGCTATTATGGCAAGTCACAAAAACACCTGGACCTCACTTGTCCACTATCACTGCCAAATGCTCCAACAACATAATCATCATCATCTGAGTCATCATCATTTGAGTCTGTATCTGGAGTGTATCGAATCCGAGACGTGTGGTCGTTTTTCTTTGTCATAGCATAATTTATTGTATTCATTTATTTAATGATTTTATCTTATATTTTTTCTTAAATTCTTTTTGCTTCGGCTATATTATATTGCTCATGTATTAGTTCATATTTTTCTTCTTTTTTTTTGTCTTTGGTACTCCATGTAATTTTGTGTGTGTAAATAGATATATAGACCCCCTCCACGAGCTTTGCTCTTGGGGCAAATATGTGTAGAATATTTTTAAATAAATGAAATAAAAACATCTGAGACCCCAGACTGAAGAGATCGAGCCGCGGTACAACCGCAATGCCATGCACCCTTGATTCGAAAGAACTACTCCAAGCATCAGTTTAATTGGCAGCTATCAAGGGTGCATTGCCAGGGGTCTGTGAGCCAGTAAAAATGGTCTGTATTGATTGGAATTGAAATTTTCTGCTAAAAGTTTTCAAAAGGCATGTGTAGAAGAAAAAGAAAAAAGTGTGCATCCCATCGCAGAGACAGCAACATTAAAGACTGAAAAAATAAATTTGCTTTTGCTTCAGGATTTTCATTCATACTAGTATTGTGTTTTCAAGCACTGATCCTGCTTTTTTCATGAATGACTCATGGGTGATTGGAACCATTTTATGATACATCAGTACCACATTTGATTTCAAATATATTGTATAGGTTATATTGCGATACTTCCATTACCCATCAATAGATCAATGATTTGCAAAAAAAAAAATTGTATAAACAAGATTAGATAAAAAGTTTTTTTTATGTGTTAAAACAAGTTTAGACTAAAACTTTTTTAAATGTCCAGATTCCCATAATGTCCCATGAATTATAGCATTTTTTTTCAAGTGTGTTGTTCATCGCCCGAGGGAATATACATTTGGCTTGAAAACGGGACAAACATGCCAAGCAGAATTCATTCTGTTCTAATAAACTTAACCAGGTATAATAAATAAACAAATAGTTGAATTGAAGCTAGTGGACAAGTGGCTACGCTTGTATGTGGTAGCATAAGGGTCCATGTTTTTTTTAAATTATTTTTTATTCTGTTTATTTTGTCTTGGATTATAAGAATCCTATTCATGTTGGCAGAATCTCAATTCTATTTTATGTGATACCCTTCCAACAGAGGTCACCGTCTGAGGACTAGTACTTCTTATGTAACTCGATGCCCTGACACAATAGGAGCTATACCTGTTCATCGCGTTCCTCTTGAATAAATTATGAAAATGACATCAAAACGAGATGAACGAGGAGTTGTTTCTGGTTCTGTTGAGACATCGCAGTGCCTTCTATAATCTAAGCGGATGTCATAAAGGGTTTTCATTTTTCATAGTCAACTTTTCCGTTTAGTTTTGTTTCGTTTGTAAATATGTGACTCACCGTTCGTCTCGTTTTAATGGTCTATATCATTATTTTTTCAATACAGCAGAGGAAAGCGTGAAGGAGACTATAGGTTCAGTGGCAAATGTTCTCTTCAATTTAAGATCAAAAAATACGACGCCTTTTTGGGCAGTTTTAGAATTTGATTTTCTTTTGATAGTTGACAGGACTTGTCTTTTTGCCTGTAGGTATGAATAATATACTTGAATTTAAAAAAGCAAATGAATTTTTTTTAACATATTGTATGTGAACTAATGACAAATATAAGACGCGTGTTATAAGTGTTTGAGCACCACCTGCTTATCTAAGCATATCTCTGGACTTGTTAAAATGCATTTCTAGTTACTATAGCAAATTCAAAGAAAATAAAGCTATTTTTAAAATGGCAACTAGTCGACCAATATCTATCAGCACACATTGTAATGTTGATTGATGTTAACAGTAGAAGTTGAAAATTTTTTTGGTTACGGCGAACAGCCAACTTACAGAAACATGCTGGAACAGGAATTAATCTACGCTGCGATTGTGGATCAGCAATCTATCGTTATATTTAGACTACGAAATTTAACACGTTATAAAAAGCTGGACAAATTAATAGTTATAAATTTACGTCTATAAAATAGAAACCTGTGTTTGTAATAAGAGACTAATGGTAAGCAGAAAAACGTGTGAATTTAAGATACCAGTTATATATAATAACAGAATTAAATGTGGCTTCAAAAAGAGTTAGTACAGTTTTTACCTGTTTAAAAAGCGACACCTTATGTGCCTTGGTTAGCACTTTTTATGCTTCTCGTGTGGAAAATCTTTAGTCTGTGTTCATTTGTTTAAAGGCTTTTGTTCATTTAACTGTTAAACATTCTTTGATTTACTCATGTTAAAAACCATTGGTGGTTTGCTCGTTTGGAGGAAAATCTTACGTCTTATTTATACATCGTATTGAAATTTGCAACCACTTGACAATAACTCAACCGATTAACAAAAAAACAAACTAAACCCAGAAATGAGGGTTGTTTGGTTAGCAACGTAAACAGGTTTTTCTAACTTGCAAATCGTCAACAGAATCCTTCATTTACGTTTGATAATATTCTGTATGTATATGAACAGCCAAAATATGTTGTATTAAAGTAAATAAAAACAAAGTGTGGGGGAAAATGCCAGCAATAAATCGTTTGGGTTTTCTCAATAAATCTTTTTAGTGCAAGTCTGTGCGGAAGGGGAATTCATTTTGTTTAGTAAAAAGGGTGCATATAACTTCACACTGATTCTTTTGCCATACCGTGCTTCTTTTGCTTCGCTTGCGTTAAGACCGGGTGATATACGAGATGCTGTAATAAGTATAGAAAACAAAAGAACTTCCATTTCGTACATATATTATTATATACAATATTAGTTGTCGCCTAACTATTGCTTTAGCTTGCACGAACTTCGGAGGTACAATGGCAATTGATGCTACAAAGGGGTTAAGAAACGCAGAAAATCTGATAACATTCCTTGGAACAGGGAACTCAAAATCAAAGGATGTAACTGTCAAAATAATATATTCATTCTCAGTAAAATGACATTTGCATCCTGTGGTAAGAAGTGTTAGAAATCATGATAGAGTAAACGATTTTGCAAGTTGTACTTAAAGACCTCGATGTTCAAGAAAAACGGAGATGTTTTAGAGAGATATTAACGGGAAGTTTGGGTGTGTTTGGTAAAGATTGAAAATGTGAATGTTTCGTCAAGCTATTTTTTCTCGGAAACAATTCTGATCTTCACTCGGGATTCGAATCCGTCACGACGGCCTCCGCTTGGATTGCGGATCAGTTTTTTTTTTTCGAGAAAAAAAGTAGCTTGACGAAACACAATTCACATCTTTAAACATGATGTTCAAAAAAGTTTAAATTTTAAATAAAAGTAAAGCCAAATAACGTCTAATAGACCTTATTCGTGGTGTCACAATGTTTTCCCAATTCAACGTGACAAACCTTTGGGGGAATGAAGAGCTATTGTTTTGAAGTTCGTCGGGATATCATCGTTATTCGTTTCGTATCCTTTGGGACACTCATGATTTTTTCGAAGAGTAAAAACAAAAGAAAATGAATCTTCTGGAGGTTCGTCACGCTGAATTGTGAACATTGTCACACCACGAATAAGGTCTATTGCGTCAATTATGATACGACCAGCTGGATAGGTATGCAAACTTTCCAAAGAAAGACAAAGACTCGATGCGCCGATGCTGTATTATGAAAGAATTGTTTCCAACGAGTAACAATGAGAAAGACAAAGACTCGATGCGCCGATGCTGTATTATGAAATAATTGTTTCCAACGAGTAACAATGACCCCTCGTTGTGGAATCAAACAAACAATATTAGATATATATGTTAAGTGTATGCTACATCGAGTGTATAAGCAGAACCAAACTCAGGCAGATTTTTTAATCTGCTTATACACTCGATGTAGCATACACTTAACATATAGATCTTTACCGAGTGACAAAAACACATTTCATAATATTAGATTTGTACGAGAGTTTTGCGAGTTTTACACTCACCTTATAAGCTAATTGCAGAGTTTAAACTATCCCAAAGAAACACCCTCGTCTCTTATCTTGTACCCATTTTAAAAGGCGTTTTGCTATTTTCAGACATTGAAAGGGGCAAAAAAAATCGCTCCTTAAATGGGTTTATGAAAGACTAATATTTGCTGGCATAAAATATGTGTTAGTCAACGTATAACGGATAGCGTAGTTCGGAATCCCTAATACTTTTCCTGTATCATTTTGCAATAATCGGTCAGGACGTTGCAACGTTGTACATAAAACATGTTTGAACATCGCTGGTTATGCATTGCGTGGTCTTTCCGGGGGAAACGAATTTTGCCTTTTATAGCTAACTAAAATGTCCAAACCATCGCGTGATTCTTTCATAATAAATAAAGCGAATTTTGTGTTCTCTCGTTTTCCTGACGAAAAAACATCCATTTCGTTCGTTGGCTTATCAGAGTCACGACTCCGTCAAAACCGGTATAGTCGGTATAGCCGATGAAATACTATTTTCTTATTGCATGGATGTGTAACGTCAAAGAATAGAGACTCGCATATGGTTAGGAACGATTCTTGAAAGTCATGATGTCCTTGCGGGAGGTAATGTTCTTAGTAATGTTAGGATATGGATTCATAAACTTCAGAAGACTTTGAAATAAGTTTATTTTTGCAATGTTATTTTTTTGTCAAAACTGTACAGTTATTTACAATAAAAAAGATATTTGATCCAGGAAAACCAAAAAACTTTCCTCTGATATGATTTTTTTATGGTTCAGAGAATAAGGCTTTATTAATTGCTATTGTGCCATCTCTTAAGTACTACATACTTTCATATATACACGTTGGCTTGTTTCAACTGAAAACACCCTGGGTGTAACTTCAATCTTTATAGCAAAGCAACATAATCCTATATACAAGGCACATTTCAGGGAAGTGGAATAGTGCAAAGCCTAAAACTGATATCGTTCAGAAATAAATCAAGGATTTTAACTTAATCTCGCATACATGTTCCTTCGAGTCAAACTAAGTGGTCCATACGTTTTTAAGAACGGCATACATTTTTGAAAAGCATTTACATAACTGTACAAAACTATATACAAAGTATTTAAATATAAACATGCTTCTATAAACTTCTTAGTCTATTATGGCGTTTTGCAGCGCTTAAGGGAGTAGTTTCTCATCGGTTTACTTTGGATACCACTGAAGGTGTGGCATCGTCGAAACTTTGGTTTTACTGTCTTTTCTTGCCTTATGCAGCATTCTGATAGCATTCGTCTTCTCTTCTGGCATACTTGCCGACTGACATGAGACTTGACTGTTGATTTCTTTCCTCTGCTAAAGAAACAGTATCCACAGGCCCACACGAAGGCTTCTTCAGCAGATCGATACCCGTTAGCTTTTCTTCGACTGGTTTCTTGAAGGTGGTTGGTCTTCATGACTTTTAACAGTCCTGCAAAGTTGGCTTGCTCTTGGATTGAGACGACATCGTTTTCGTCTTGGATTTTTGTCAATATCTGAGAAGATAATGATTAAAGCAATTAATTTAGTATCAGGCGCCAACATCCCCCTTTCGCCTGCCAAAGAAGCCTTCTTTTCCCCCTTCCACTGACAAAGCTCAACATGTTTCGTAAGTTCTAAATCAATCTCATAAGCTAGCCGTTCCCTGAATTTCATAAGTCCAGAGAAAATTGTTCCTAGGGTCCGATAAAAGTTAAAGATTGTTTTTACATGTACTTCATAATGATGTTTACTAAACACATTAACTTACCACACTTTTGTCGAGTGTGCTTCCAGGCGCTAATGCTATCTTCTTTGTTCCATAAACCAAAACACCTTCTGACGTTGTATCATCAGAGAAAACGCTGTCTTGACATGGCAAGGGCTTGAATTTGCTGTTTCGAATGCTTTCTAAAGCACAGGACTTTGGCATTGAATCGGATAACTCTAGAAGAAACGAAGCATATGAATATATGGTTTTTTCTTGGTTATAGATACCGAGAAATTTTAAAAAAAAGAGAGACCATTAAAAGGACAATAACAAACTATTATCCCTAGGGTATTAACAATGGTCATTAGCAGAATGTGTTTAAATGACAAAATTAAAAATATATATATTGATAACTAGTACGAAAACAAAAAAATGAAAGTACATACCTTCAATATTCGAAGAGTAAAGGCTCGACGATAAGCAGTTTGAGCTGGCATCCATACATGATATTGGAACCTGCCTCAGCTTTGTTTTGAAGCCTTTTTCATCTTCTGTTGAAAATATTGTACGTGATCAGTCTTAAAGCTTTAGGACGAACATCAGGATATGCGATTTACTAATCCTCGAGTATTAGATAGGGTACCAACAAATGGTGCATTTCTAAGGAACTAGTAACATATTTCCATATACGTGCATATAAAAGTATATGAATACATTTATGATAAGTAGAAGTATATTTACTGAATATATCTGTCCTCATATACTAAAAAAAAACCTAGTTTAGCCACTAAGGGATTATAGATGTTGATCCCCGTACAAAATCAAAAACTCTAGAACGTCTCTAAAATACTTCTTTTGCACTATTGCTGAAATCAAATAAAATACGCTTTATGGATAAAACTGCCTCGATACGAAACACAAACCTCTCGTTCACTAATCGGAAAACCAAGAAGTAAAGCATTCAAAAAAGGGCGCATCTATAGAAAATGATTTTGCAGAAATATCGTGCAAGATGTAAAAAATATATCTTGTAATAATCTCATCTTATAGATTTGCGTTCACTGAAGCCCAACTGTGCCATCCAGAGCAGCCATGTTGGATAGATCTACGATGATGTCGACTTTTTTCTCTTTCTTTCGTTCTCAGTTTCCGTTTTCTTTTAAATTCGTAATGATGAAAAGGTAAATTATACACCGTGAAAAAGATGAAAAAACTTACTGACGTTTTGGACGCTAGTCCTTCGTCGGAGTAAAAGATACTCCGACGAAGGACTAGCGTCCGAAACGTCAGTAAGTTTTTTCATCTTTTTCACGGTGTATAATTTACCTTTTCATCATTACTGTTTCATTAGAAACACCGACGCAGCTCACACTAGTTTTTAGCTAGTTATATCTTTTTAATTCGTAGGAAAGCGGTTTTGGGCATATCAAGACATGAGTAAAGAATCTATGAATTAATGAAAAATCTCTACAGAGCGAACATTTTGGACAACCTATCAGTGTATGAGGAAATGAGCATTTCTGTCTATAGAAAGTTCCTTTATGAGTCCCACTGTTTATAGTGTTTTAGTTTACTGGTAGAAGCTGAGTATTCGCTTTTCTATCATCCTATTCTTGGCTTGAACGTTCTAATTTTTTGCAAAGATTGCTCCTAGAATTTAAACTTATTTAATTAAACTTATTGTGCATCATTACTTGAATAAATTGGCTGACTGAATACCAATAATAAAACTTACCATATTCCTGGATATTTCTTCGGATCTGGAATGACTTTGAAAAGTGGCAAACAGATCTGCCGTCTTCTAATTGTACCTTGGCAATAAATTGCCAGAAAGATGAGGTGTTTTTAAGACAGTCTGTTGTTTCAGAACTGGGAGGCAAGCACAGAGACAAGCACTTTAAGTCTACAGATAACACTCCTGTTCTTTGGTTGTATTCAGAAGGGAGACAAATTGGACCTGAGTTTGGAAACAAACAGCAAGTTTAAACTTTAAAGAATTCATGTTAGAATTAAAGGTGTTGGTCAGGGAGACGGGTTGTCTTTTCATGTGAAGGAAGCATTTAATCCATTTTGTATCACAACAAACTATAATGAATAATTTTCTTTAATAGTCAAAGCCCCTATGAGGCAAATTATTGCTCAATTTGCATGTACTAATTAGGGTTTCGTGAGCAAGAACATTGTTACCTAGGGAAAAGGAATACAGAGAGATTTAAAAAAGACTGGTACTTACCCTGAGAACAATGTCCAGAAAAGCCATCTTGGAATTCTTTTAGGTAGAGCTTTACACCATTAACTTTGCAACCAGTTTTCACGTATACACAAAGAAAAGAATCCTCGATTCCCTCAGCGTGCTTGAAGTATACATCTTTGATATTGAGAAAATCAACTCGAATGTCCTCTTCCATGGGCTCTTCCTTGACATTAAAGGGGAGGTCATTTGAAATTGCTTGAAAACTGTCTAGGTCTAGCAAATCAATTTTGTTCATGCCATCTATGATGTTAGGCAGGGTAAAATAGCAGCTTGTTGATGTTTCACGTTTGATCAGACAGCTAACGGTTTGTCGTGGAAAATATGTATTATTGATGTCCCAGAGAGAGCAAGAGTCACTTGGGTTACCCTCATAATAAATGGTTGTACCGTGGTCCACAGAAATATCCGGAACCAGACGGTAATTTTTCTGATCCTTAGTTGAGAACAAGGCTGAAATAAAGCACGTAAAATAGGAATATGAAACATAAGGAAAAGATAAAAGGGAGAGCCTTAGTTTATTCCTGTACTCCAATATTCATTTCTACTGTTCATAGTCGAGAAGCAAAGCCAACGTGGCTATTTTTATCACCATTAAAACGTTATCTGTGTTTAAAAAACAACAGTTTCAATATTGCCCTAATGAGAGATAATGAAATAATTTCGTGTAGGAGGGCATAAGTTTTCAAGAGCAAAAAAACAGGTGACCAAGGTAGAGAAGTGTAATGAAGTATGTTCTACACTAATAATTCAAAAGGCATAATTTGAAGAATAAGAAAATGATCGAAACCTTTGCCAAATTCAATTTTAGAGTCTAAGCCAATGAATGCCATTGAAACCAGTTAACTGGGCATCTGGGTCAATGGCAGGTGAGCAAATGAGCAAGTACAACGAGTGAATAACAAATATAATACATCGCTGAAGTGGTAGTTGGAAAGAAGTACTGGAAATTATAATTAGAATGAGTTAAACTGATAGCACAATTGGTTTTATTTAGTAGCATCCTGCTGTTTAACTCAAAGAATTATTATATTAGATAGGAAGTAAACGGTTTACTCACTAATCAGCGTTGAAAGCTCATTATCAGATAGCTGGGGAAAATGAGAATCACCGTCGAATTTAAACACCCTTTATTATTAATGAAATGAAAAAATAGGATTTACTTAATACGAGTATTTATCCTCCAAACACTAGGACAAGGTAAATCTCTATCACATTAACATGTTTTCATATTGGTTCATCACAATGTTTATCTTCTCAGTGCCACTTGACCATGAGGTATATAATTATTGATCAAAGATAGTATTGATATTGGTGAGTTGGTATGCAAAGCTCCGTCAAGTTTAATGCATCAAGAAAAAAGCACAGAAGTAACTATCAAAAACAACTAGATGTTTAAATCAATAAAAGTTAGGTATTTTGAACAATATCCGAAGCTTATATATCGGAAACTACCGAATGAGTTGCTTTTGGCACTAAAATGGTTTCTTTGGATCTAGCTAGCAGGTGCTTATTACGTGTCGTACTCTTAAAAAGGTTGAGTGAATTCTCCATAAAAAGAACAATAGACAATATTCATGTTCTTTTCTAAAGTGACAGTCTTTAAATATATAAATGTTTTTATTGCAGTCTATATTTTTTATTTCCTACTAATAGTTTTGTGTAACCTATGGAACTTGAGTTTCCGTTATAAAGGAAATGACATCGTTTACAGCACAGCATAACTTAATTCAGACTACAACGCAAGTTCGGGAACAATACATGGACAAATTATAATTACAAAGAAATGGAAGAAAAAAGGAAAAAAAAACTTTCTCGTAATCCATAAAAGCGATTAAACATAGATTTTATAATTTGAATACAAACCTTTTTCCTCGAGTTGTTGAGGCATTGAGTCCAGCGTGCTCAAGCTCTGGTCCTCGTTACGGGTCTGGAAGAAGCATCCCGAGTCATTTTCAGAACATCGGCCACAATAAGTCTCGAATCCCGTACTGCAGTTAGATTTGGTGCTTCTGGATACAGAAGAAAAGTCCATTTGATTGTTTGCGGACTCAGCTTTTAAAGCTTCCAGGACAAATTCATTTGCTAGTGACAGTTCCCTATCCAGGTCTGGATCAATCATGTTACAATCTGATAGTATCGTTAACGCTTTCATGAGAATTCAGACGTTTACTTTGACTGGAGAGCCACAACTACTTCTGCCGTTCGCTACGGCTCCGGGGCACTTTATACGTAAAGGTGTGAGCGGAAGTTATCAAGTGTCTTACATTGTGTACCTCGCGTCATTACGTGATTTGACAATGCGTTTCCGGTTGGATGGTTACAACTTGGTTTCGTGTCTTGTGCGGGGGCTAAGGGCAATACAAGGCACAATACTGACACACCAAGACTACCAGCGTGAGATCAAATTTTCAATTCTAAATCTTTAAGTTAAATTGTCAGGAGTTTTTTATTGCAATTGCAATAAAATTAGCTCCATTTCTAAGAAGTTTTGTCTTGGTCTGCTCTATTAGCGACTGTCGTGACTGTCTTAGAGCCAATATTACGTTTCCTATTGGTTGCCGGAGATTTCTATTTCCTATAGCTTGCCCTGTTAATCTGTAACTTTATCCATATGTCTAGCTTTCATAACAGACACAGTTAAAAATTAAATTGAAGTATTCTACATGGATAAACTTTTAATCTTCAAATTATTTATATTTCTGAGGTCCGAAAAGAGCAAGTGATTCAAGCTTGACTACGTTGTTTGGTCTCATGACTAGTTCGCCTGTTAAACCTAGACTTTAGTTTAACGAGATATACATTGTTTCTTTATCAACACTAAGTAACAAATCCTTTGTTTTAAGAAACAGCCAACATCCTTTTCTTACGTCCCCCTCTGCTTTTCCGGCAGACTGGTTTCGATTACCATCAAAGATAAAGCAAGACAAGTTTGACTTGCGGGTCAAAAGAGTGACGTAGCCAACACTCCCATAATTAAGACGTTATGTTTCGCAATGCGAACGACGGTAGCGGTCATGGCGCATGCGCACTATGTATTAAATGACATGAAAATCAATGAAATGTTACCAATACGTAAGAACGGTATGACGTGACGGTCACAGACTCTAAAGGCCTCGCCTAATTTGGAGGTTTCGCAATCTATGCCGACATGCGTCACAGCCGCATAATTAAACTCAATGACCTTACAATGAGCCAGTTGCGAAATCTTCAATGGTTTTTCACGGTTAGCAAGCCTGCCGCGAATATCGAAACCTCAATCCCAAATATATTAGTATAATTATTGTTAATATTTGACTAAAAGGTTTAGATCGGCAGGAAATAAGTCATTTACATTCGACAACGAAAGAAAAAACATTAGATATTAGGCATACTTGAACACAAACCCCTTACTTTCCCTTGTTATCATTTCCTACAACCAAAATAGTATACTGAACTCCCGGAAAGTTTATTTGCACAAACCAAACCAAAACTATCTTTTGAAACTGACCCAATGACGACCAAAGTTACTGTTTTGCTCGAGACCGACCGTTTTTATGTCCGGGTAAAAGCGCTCTAGAGGAGGATACAGTACGTGTGGACATGTATTGCCTTCGATCAAACCGATCAGGGAAGTTCGACATAGTTCTGTAAGTGTAAATGATTCTACAGATAAACTGTATGTTTTTAAAATATTGAACCTAAAAGTGAAAGCATTTAACAAGGAGTTAACATTATTTAGTTCTTGATACAAAGTAATGGTTGTTTAGATTGATTATAGTGAAAAGTTGAAGCTCGTAAGCCCGGGCTAATTTTTTTAGAAGTAGTTTTCAAACCTGTAGCGCTGGTTTCATTTCAAAATAAATTTTTGGGGAATTAAAAGAAGAGATAACTTTATAAAAAAGATTAAGGAATAAAAAGTTCGTAATTTTCACGTTGCAACTTTGTTATAGGATCACATATGTTATGCGGTGTAACATGTCTAAGGTGCATTGGACTATATATTGAATCATGAAGTGAATGTGCAGTCATCTTCATAGTCATTAATAGCCGCTATAAAGTTCACTGCCTATGGTCCACTGCTCTATCAGTATTAGTGAGAACAAAGTTGACATCATATGGTCAGCAAAACGTTATGGTATCAGAACCCAGATCTTCCTGCAGTTTGTAGTTATTCATGCATTTTTATATTTCTATTTTTTTTCATGTGTGTGTGTGTATTTTTTGAGTTATCAGTCTCTAAGTTTTTTTATCTCGAATGTTATCTTAAATGATGCCGTAATCGCTAAGGGTTTCCGAATAACGGACGATTATATGCTGACCAATATCCGTATCAAAATCCAGGCACGTAATGTCCAATAATTCTGCTGCTTTTACGTTCTTTTGGAAAGAGGGGGACCTAATAATTGTAGAGAGAGCAAGAAAAGTGGAGGGCTTTGAATTTTTTGTGATGGTAGTAAAAATTCTACCCCACTCCTCCCCTCTTCGTACTGAACCAAGCGTAGTCAGTATGTACACACAGGAAATACCATACTAAAAAGGTCGAACATTTTATTTTTATACGACATGTATTACACGGTGTAGCTCTCTAATTACCTTTACCTTAACCTTCGCGTGTCTAGAATACTGATCAAGCAGTTTAATGTCAAACTTCAATATCAAAAATATTAAATTTACTTCAGGCTTTATTAATTATTTTTTTATCCATGAGTGTTAATGGTTAATTAGTGTTAAATGAAGATGTCTTATTTAGTAAAGGGCTTCAGGGAATCATTAGTGAACGTCAAGTATCAGTTAACAACGTTGTGACGTTATGATCAGACTGCGTCCAATATAAATGAGCAACCTATAGTTAAACAAGCTCTGCAGGTGTTCACAGAGACAACTAGTTGGATATGTATGTAAAAGGAAACGAATTAAAAATAATCATCACCAATTTATATTATAATTCACGGTAGCACCCGTGAGCAGAATTCTGTATTAATCAGTTGTTTTCTATTATATCAATACTATACATTTAATACTATACATTTACTATACATCTATACAAATGCTTGTATTTGTATTCACTATAAACATGTACGAATATTTGTACACGATTAGTAACTTCAGATATCGAACGCTTCCTTCTTAGTTTCTTTACTTTGTCAATCGATTAACGATCGCGCTTAAACTCATACAAATGAGTTATAATTTGACAGAGCCACCTGCAGTCGCCCCAATAAAGCCTTTATACTCTATTACGTTCTACTGAAATACGAAATAAAAGAAAAGGAAAAAATAAAAGTACAGCACAGTACAGTAAGAACAGAACAGAAAAAGAAGAAAAGTGAGCGATCAAAAAAAAAACAACAACAACAGTACAAAACCATTTTAGAAAACCTCTTTATATTAGATGAACAAAAGATTCGATTTCTCTTTTTCGATCGTGTGGTTTAGATGTTTTTCTTATCTTTTGTTTCTTTCCTTTGTTTGATTCTCATCAAGTAACGAAAAGTCTCATTTTATGAACACCCAATAAACTCAACAGTTTTCATTTTCATTCGGCTTTGAAGTCCCTCAAAAAAACCGACAAGTTGGATAAAGGTTGACATAATCTTTGATCAAACAAGTTTGCTTAATACATTTTACAAGAAAAACGCAATCGACACTCGTACTGTGACTTGCAAGAAAAGAACAACCAACTTGGTTCATACTTTCATACTTTACACGCAAACTCCATCTGTGTTTAACAGCGTGACTCAATCACTGAGGTCGGTTTGAGGTCACTGAGCTTTTCAGATCCTTCTGCTGTACAAAACCACAATCTAACACACACGCACAACGGCCAATATCCGCTTTCCATTCAACTGGCTTGAAGATATTTTGTAAAACCTTGGCGTCAAAGGCAATTAAGAAACGCCCCAAAAGGAATTTTATAAAGAGTTTGGTTTATGCAAAGCTATAAAATTATAATAACACTAACTTTGAAAGACAGGCTTAGTATGTACAAAGTATAATAGACCCGCAATTGCCTCATTGATATGCATATACAATACTTTGACGTAAGTTAAGTAAATGACTACCGGTTCTATTGTCTAGTCTGATTCATGGTTGACTTGATGTCATTATGAACATATTTACATATCAAAATAAACATTCAAGTGACGTATGGACAGAACTATAGAAAATCCTTTGAATTCAAAATGGCTATTATAATGTGCACTTTCCTGATACCTGTTGGTTAAAAATAAACCCTCAGACACGAACAATTATCTTCGAGGTGTGAGTTATACAACCAATGACCTTTCAAATGGAAATACAAGAGATAGATATCAAATTCCATTGTTTCCCAACTGAAATCGTGCGCCTACTCGTCAGTCAATGGCTAAGTTGGGTTACTAAGACTTGTCTTTCGGCAATCTTCGAAAACGATCGGATTTCCGCCAATTGACTGATGGCCTAACTCACTTTGTTCATATAGAGTGTATACTATATATTCGTGAAAACGTCTTGTATGGTGTACTCTAGCATGCGGTGGTGTCAGTGACTGATCAATACTTACTGACTGACTGTTAGAGGGCTTATAAGATTGAAGTAGTGTGTTCAATGCACCAGCTAGTGTAGATCGTTGATGTGACAAAACAGAAATATTAAAAAATTAAAATAAACTTTCACTACCATGGGTCACTAAACAGGGTCCGAATTGGAAAATAGACTTTACTTGATACTCTGATAAATATGTCTTTGACTGGTAAAAGGTGGTTTAATTCAGGAACTGTAATGTGTAGTATGTGTAGGCCCAAAACTTTAGGAACGGAGTAAACGGAAACTCTTTTTCATAAGTATACTATAAAGTATCCCAAGTTAACGCTTACTGATAATTTTTTTCTTTCTGGTAACTTATGATTACTGGATGCGAAAGAGTGTGCTGTTGTCATCAGTAAATGTTCACTTTAATCTACTTTAACTATAAGTCCTTCCGTCGAAGCTTCAAGTTTCAAGACCCTGGCTACTTGGGCACCAGAAGTTCACTTCTGGTTCATTTGACGGGGCTCACCCTGATTCCCCGTTGATAGCAACTGAACGCCTGAGCACCTAAGTATACCGAGTGACATATGATATTCATTGACGGCAAAATAAACCAAGAGGAATTTACTTTATGTGACCAAAAAATCAAAGTTTCGAAATATGATTTGTAAAGTTCGCTACCCACATAAAGTAATCGGGGAGTGGAAGAGGTTGGGCTAGTTCAAGTCCGACGGAACCGGAAAAGGAAGCCACGTTCTGTCAACACGGTGTACAATTTCAAAATACCGTTACGTGACAGTAACGTATGACCTAGACGACGGTTTTGGTAGGCCGTTCTCTCTGGTGCTACTTCAACATACTATACACATTTTAATGACCAAAAACCAGTACTCAAAAATTTCTAAACAATCTTCACTTGAAAAGAATACTAAAGTGGAACAGTAAAAGTGCAAAATCTGTCATTCTAGTGGAGGTCCTGCTTTTTAAAAGATAACGTCCATTGACTGTTATATAGTGGTTCGGGAGTTTTGAAATACGAAAATTTTATTCCTCATACGATCTTAAGCTTTCTATTTGCGGTTGACTATCTTAATCAATATTTCAAAATGATGTGGACATTCTTTTACGACTAAGAATAGCCTAATAGATGAAGGTCCTACATGCAGAATCTTCACTTTTGAGACACAGAACTTCTTGATGTCCGGATATGTTGCAAGTTCCTGATTTCTTTGGCTTTGATCGCATCGAATCCTGGCAAAAAAAATCTCCATTTCATCATTCCTATGCTCAACTGCATAGTTAGGTATTAAGAGAGCATTTCGTTTTATTATAGGAAGTGATATTTTATTAAATTATAAATTTATGTGTGTACTATATAGAAAGTATTTCGCAACACTACGACAGCTAGTGGCTACCTGCGATTACGAAGGTGTGGCTTGCGTTAACAGCTGGATGGAAGAAAGAAATTGGTCGACCAAACAAAAGTCATGACCAAATTTTGGTTCGGCCAAAAACTGTTTGGCCCGTTGTGTTCGCACTACTGAGAGGCCAAATCTACCGAAAACCGCTTATGTCAATCAAAATTTATTATCTGCCTTCAAGATAGCGGATAGCTCCTGTGCTCGGTACAAATCTTGGTACTGAATTTGATAAACTCGACTCTCGATTCAAGACAAACAGCTACTCAGTAACCTTAATGCCTCGATTTTATCGCTTTCACTGCTTTCGTTATTTTACATATCATGAAAAGTGAGTTTTGAAATTTGTCAAAATTTTGGCCATGCTTCTTCGAAGCGGGCCGACGGCATCTTTTAAGAAAGGCAAGACAAAATTTGGTAAGAAAAAAAAAACGTTTTATTTTCCCTGTGTTCTGGTTTTCTTTAAACAGATTTGGTACCTTATCTCGTGGGTGAATCAGGTCAGTTTGTTTTGTGCACTGGTTGAAAGCAAAGCCTTCTACTTATCGTACTCAAGTCCTTTTTAAATCAATCATTTATTATCTTGTGGAGGACCCAAGTTCATTATTTTGTGTACTTAGTAGTTAGCAAGGAAGCAGTACCGATTGTGAAGGCCCTATTTAAAATAACAAAAGTTTATCGTTTTTCGTTAACAAAGAGCCGTGCCACAGGGTTACCACTTTTAAGGTTAGATGTTTCATATGTACTAAATTACAATCCAAGCAACAAAAACGTGCTCCACGAGTTTACATACAATATCCAAGTCATCCGGCAAACTATCCAGCGCTTGTTGCGGCATTCATAGTGAATTTCAACACGGGATACAACTGCGGATGTATTACTTCCTCTGGTACAGAGCATATCTAACTCAATCGTATATATGTGACTATACTATCACAGGAAACTGAATGTAATCTAAAAACTTCCAAAAAAATACATCTGTTGCCATCTCCGATTGTTTGGATCCGGTTCTAGTCTCCAAGCACTACTTTTCTTTGGCTCAGCTACAATTTTTCTATTGAACCGCTTCCATCACACGCGTACTTAAGTCCGTAAGAATAGGAGTAACCAGTATTTGGCACGTGTTTCTACATTTTAGTTAGTTGCTTCCTATTTATTCAATTATTATACGTTCTTTGGCTCATTTAAGGGATCAAATCAGTTCTTAGCGTCCGTATATCAAGTTCTGGATGCACATGCACGGAAGGTTGTTAAGCAGGAAGGACGCGATTTGAACTGAGATACGCGCGAGGCGTAGCCTTTAAAAGATGAAGAAATCCCTATTGAGTACACTATCTACTGCATGCGCCCCACCCATTTTTTAATTATGGTACGTAGTCAGCTAGTCAGAGCCATTCAGTCAGTCAGCCTATACCTAAAAGACGTTTTTTCATATCTTGTAAATGTTTATATTGTCATTTTTTGGTGCCGGATAAAACATTGTCTCGTTATATAATTAGATATATTATTTGTTCATTTGATCCATCGAAAACCCATCTATCCATCCATCCACCTACCCAACCATTTATTTATTTTGTTATCATAGTATTGCAACTATTCATTTACTCATTCACAGTCATTTATTCAGTATTTATCTATCAAATAATTTATCCATCCATCTACCGAGTCGTGTATTCATTCAGACCAAAGTTGCGCTTATTCTATGCTGTCCCGGGGCAGCCAGTATAACTATTGCTAATAATAAGATTGATTGCCAAAACAACCACAATCTCTCGATAAAATCTTATTCGGGCATAATTGCCAACTTATTTTGCGCAAGTTCTATGCGCATGCGTAGTATGCGCCACATAAGCACATGGACGAGCAATGGCGGATTTTTTCAAGGTTTCGTCGCTGCCTATAAAATCATGCTATATAATCAGTTGCCTCATGTAAACCTACGTAGACATGATCGTGAACCCAGCAGAAAACCAGTACGAACTCTGAAAAAGTCTGAAACAAAAGCAGAAACCTGAAAGGGTTTATCTTCAAGTATACCGAAGTCATCCAAGCTTCATTATTGTTATGTGAAGGTTAGAAAACTTGCAAAAAGTGAATGTAAGCTGAATACTAAGAGAATAACCTTGAATAAAGTCACACTACATAAAAAGGTTTTGTTTAATTGCTCTAACGGGGTTTATAAAGGGATAATGAAGTCGAAATATCATAGAGCTAGTCGGTATTCATCTTTATTATACACCAAGTGTCAAAGTTCAATTTTCTTCAATTTCTATTGGTTAGAGGGGGTGTCACGTGAACGTGAAGAAATTCGACTGTTTTCTGGCGACCATTCTGGGAGGGGAATATTATGTTATGGACCGGGAATAACAAAAACCGTAAGTAACGTGATTGAAAAAATATGAAAACCGGAAACCAGAAAGCAATACATTTGAGCGCGCGTTTGCAAAATTCATTCACACGTTTTCTTTCACAAAACATCAGATTAAACATATGGAGTCTTCCCGATTTTCTTGTTCTATTTGACACTTGGTATGATAATAAAGCACTTATTTACTGGGACCTCGGGAAAGCAGTATGTTTTGTGGTTCTCTTTAACACTTGGTATGATAATAAAGCACTTATTTACTGGGACCTCGGGAAAGCAGTATGTTTTGTGGTTCCTCGACCGCTGATGTCATCAGCGGTCTCGGGACCACAAAACATGCTGTTTCCCTCAGTCCCAGTGAAAGCCACACTGGTACTATACATCGAGAGGGTGCCATAGAAGGATATCAGTACTGTACTACTTAGCAAAGAGCCTTTGATTCAGTTATAGCTGAAAAATACACCAATTTTGTGTTAACAATAGGAAGTACTGCAGTTGCTATCTATTTTAATGGTAATGGTAATGTGGGTTCAAAATATTTGTACTTACAAGGACAAACACCTTTCCGAAAGTCTAACAGACTTTGCACCATCTAAAAGGATGAAGATGATGACACTGTTCACGAAGAATTCTTTCGATTTTCATCTATGAAGCCCGAGTTCACGCAGATATGCGTCTAGTTAATGCAAAAAGGACCGCTGGGTACGGTAAGCTTTGTCTAGACGTCGGTACGTCAGTTTACACATAATTGGTTCTCTCCACATGTGCATTTACGTAATGATTACACTCGAGTGCAGCCTGAAACCAACGAACTAAAATGAAATCACTAACGGGAAAAAAAATGGAATATTCGGCATATGCGATTTCAATAATTTTTAAGTCATTGCGTGTATAGTATTAAAAAAAAGTCTTACTGAATACTTCATTAATTAATTTTCGCATTAGCAGACTGGTAGTTGAGATTACAATGTATAACATTGTGTGGGTGTATTTCATAAGTTTCCATGGCAAATCTATGCTCGAAAGTCAATTAAGTAGCTTAAGGTAATTAGTTTGTGCTATGAAAAGCCCCTTCAATCAGCATTTACAGGTACCACCTTCAATTTGCTAAGTTATCATGAAATTACTATCGTTTGCATGATATCATTTAACTATATTGCATTTTGTCTCTTCCTATTATTAAGGAAGGCTGTGTCAGGCTTTGACTTAGAAGTTTTCACGAAATTTACTTATATTATTTTCACTGATTCTATGCAACAGTTACAACTATATCCAAGCTTACTTTAATTTAATTATTTCAAGAACGTTTTTTTCTTCAGAGGACGGTGATAATGAGTGTAAGGATTTCGGATTAAATTCGTAGAGTTTGTTTCAAACATGACGTTTCGCCATGAGGTTTTAAGTACAAAGTGCCTCGTGGTCTGTGACACTTCTATTAATATAATATTGCCCTCTTGAGACAAGTTTTAATCAAGAGTTGTAAAAATAGAATGCGCAGCCTGTAAGTGTCCGGCGGTAAGTGCATGGCTCTCGAAAAACTGGTGATGCGTGGTGATGATGATGGTGATGGTGATGCAGTACGAGCTTCCTGATATGAAAATGAATCACTGGACCGGCTAAAAGGAAAACTGAATCATTTCGCCATCACGTACACAGCCAGGTTTTTCTTAATGCGCAAATGATGCGCCTTGAAAACATAAGAGACTAAGACCCCTTTTTGCTTCAAACTCAATAGACTGAAAATTCCTATTGAGGTTCATGGTTAAGTGGTGTACCATCCTCTGACTCATACTCTATCTCAGAGTATGCATGTCCAGCGTGGCATTCCTCGCGAACACAAAAGCTAAGGGATCAAGTCGAACATATTCAAAGGAGAGCAACTAAGATCACCTTACCAATTTTCTCAAATAATGAACGTTTGCATGAGCTTGGTCTTGTTACTCTTAATGAACCTAGGGAATTTTTCACACGTAATTTTTATGCTTCTATTTTTTTTCTGAATCAGATCGTGTTCATGACCTGTTACCAAATTTGTTTCATCATTGGTATGCTTTAAGATGCCTTAGGTCTATTCCACTGATAAACTGTAATACTAAGCGTTTTCAAAATAGCTTTTTACCTTATTGTAGTAGGACTTGGGACACTGATCCTTAAATTTTTAATAGATTTTATTATATATAGTCTATTTATTTAATCGATATCTTTTTTCATTTTTATTGATTTGATTTGATTTGATTTGATTTGATTTGATTTCAATTCATTTCATTTCATTTCATTTCATTTCATTTCAATTCATTTCATTTCATTTCATTTCATTTCATTTCATTTCATTTCATTTCATTTCATTTCATTTCATTTGTATTGATTTGATTTGATTTGATTTGATTTGATTTGATTTGATTTGATTTGATTTGATTTGATTTGATTTGATTCGATTCGATTCGATTCGATTTGATTTGATTTGATTTGGTTTGATTTAATTCGATTTTACTTATAGCCAACTCTTAGGTTATCAATAGCTAGTGGGTTAAAGAATTGAGACTACAACGAAATGTATCGCTGAATAATAAGATATCAATAAGAGAGGCTAGGAATCTACTACAGGTTTTCCCCAATTACAATAGATCCTATCAACTAAACGGCATGAATAAATGATTTAAACTAAACTGACCTAAATCGGTCCTTAGAACTTAACCTAATAATTCTCCAATCTAACTAAATGGATCCTTGTAACTAAAGAGGGAAAAAGGAACAAATGGTCTATAACGAGTAAAACCTTCAATATATTCGTATATATTTTATATATATTTGTTTGCGAACTTAAGTTTTTCAATTTTATATTGCCAATTAAGTATTAATAAATACTATCTTATCTTATCAAAGTGTGACGATCACAACATTTCACTGATAGGAGTTGAGTACGAGTACTTCGCACGATTTAGGCCGATCTACACACAGAATGGTGCGATTCAGCTCCAAACCTTAAGTCTTTTTTTCCTTCTTCTTAAACTACAACGCGAAGTGACGATAAAACATTTGATCAACTCACAACAAATATTAGCTAGTCTTGTATCTACCTGAAGATTTTCACTTGTCCAAGAAAACTTAATATTAAAATTTATAGAGCTTTTGCCAGAAACAAAATGACAATTTTTTTATTTTTAGTTTCAAAAGTAAGAATGGTTATTTATGTTAAATGCATGGCTCCTGAAAAACTCTAAACAGGCGGACGGTGAGATACTGTATAATTACCCTTTGAGCACAAATTATGTTTCCTCCCTCTCCGTGGGGCTGAGTGCCGACAGGCAGGTCGAGGAGAAAACATGAAAAAAGAAAGGGGTTGATGGAATACAAAGACCTCTGAAAACACGTGATTCGTAAACAACTGCAAGAACCTTGCTAGTCGGCTTTTATGTTCACTATGCCCCATAATCTTGGTCGGTGCGCTTTACATAAATGTAACGATCTGCTCATAAGTAAAGAAAAATTGAAATGTACAAAAATAATAATATAAAGCAGGTAGCAGTCCACACCATTGTACTTTGCGTCATACTTAGTCATTCTATAATAAGTCTGAAGCGAGATGACGTTTTACCCCAGTCTCTAGACCATAATCCTTTTCACACTGCTTTTGTTCTTTAATTATGACTATTGTTCCAGTATTCTCTAAGGAATCAGAAACTTTAATGAAAGAATTTTAAAAATTATTATGGTCTAGAGTCGGGGGTAAAACGTCATCTCGCTTCAGGCTTATTGACGAGTTTTCAAATGCCAGTATTTCTTTTTAAAGAACACGTATCAGGGATTATAATAACGGGTTGGTGCGTATATCAAGGATCTTTTAGCGTAAATGTTAATGACTTAGGAACATTAAAAATATATTGGTTGGGAAGGGTGCTATGTTTTTACCAAAATTTAAGAAATATAAAACCGACTACATCGCTGCATATTAACCAAAAAATATTCTCAATGAACCCGGCAAAAAACCGCTCCGTCGCTGGAGATGCTCCCTGATCCCCTCCAACCTGTTAGTTATAAAACGGGTTTATAATTAATTGCTGAGATTGACTGAAATATTTTGGCCTTTCTACACTAATGCCACAGGGTCATCAGTTTAAGTCCTAAACTGTAAAGTGCAACCCTCTTAAAATAAAGTCTATTGTATTGTATTGTAGTAAACGAGTTTGTACACCTGATCTATTGCACAACCATCTATCAATTTCTAAACGCCTCTCGATCTCTAGGAGCCCCCGCAAACTACTTTAACACTTCCTGCAGATTTGGAATAAAACTGTATCCGATGGGATTCCCCTGTCGGAAACTGAAGAACTCAGGCAGCATTTCACGCTAGCCTTTTGACTCTTATGTCTGTAAATCAGTCTGCTTACAATTTTCTTGTATAGGAAGATACTAAAAGGGAAACGGAACTATTACTCATATACATATATATCCGAATTATATCAAACTCGAGTATTGCATGTAGTGCGTGCCTTCCTTAACAGTTCGGGGAAAACGAGCACTTTAGATACTCCTAAGGTATTAAGTTTACAGTTAATATCATTTCCTATTGCATTCCTATACATGGTAAAAAAAATGTGCGTTTATGTAACGTCTCCGCCCTTGTCGGCAGATTTTCTGCTCTGTCGGTTGGTAATTCATTAACCTCTAGCAGATTCATCATTCAAGAAATATGTATACATATTTCTTGAATGATGAATCTGCTAGAGGGTAGTGATTTTTCCTAGCAGAAAAAGTTGCTTCCGTGCACCAAAGAGTCAATTTTTTAAACACCTATCGTTAGGTCAAAATATTGGATATTAATTTATCTTGATCTGCTTTATTTCTTACCGATTCTTTTTCTTTCTTTATCTTTTCTTCGGATGAGATTAACAGACAGACAGACCATATTTAATAGAGGGTATCGTCCCCTCTATTAACTGTGGGCAGACGAAAGATCGTATGAAGAGGGAAGTAGAAATTGATATAAGTCAACGAAACTAACACACGAAACAAATAACATAAGTAAATACAAAATAAGCAGTAAAAAAATCTTACAACCAACTATGTTCTTTCAATAACAAATGCTTTGGTTGGGTTTCCTGTGTACCCTATATTGGCACTTCAAGTACGGATCCAGGAGGGGTGAATTGGATGGTTTAGCCTGCGTGCAGCCGGACTTTTTTCTCGTATAGTCGGACGGACCTAACAGTTAGTTAGTTCGGCTGCACGCAGACTAACGTTCTCTGGTTCAGAATTAAGTGTGAAAAATCGTTGGGCAAGTGCAGATAGACAGTATAACGCAACCACGAAAAAAAAGATATGTTTAATACTCTAAAAAAATTATACAACCGAAAACCGTTTTGACTGAGCTTGGATTGCCTGTGGAAAGAGAAGTGGATTTTCGGGTTGTTATGCCCAATCCCCCTCGGCGGGTTATCGAAAAAGGCTTTAGCTTGAAAACAATCTACAACATTATGAACATAATATAGAATACAAAGCATAGTTCTTGAAATTATAGCCGAGTTTTGTACAAGGACATGAAAACCTTAGCGTTTACGCTCAAAAACAAAGCAATATTGTGGGAAAAACAATAACAAGTTGAATCAGCAGCACCTCGAGGTTCCTGGGATAGGGGAAGTACCTTGAAGTTACTTCCTGTTACTAGTAATGCTACACAACATCAAGTGAAATTACAATACTTTCGATATGACAGCGTTTTCCCCTCTAGTAATACCGATGGATACACACTAAATATCTTGGATATGGCCGCAGAAAACAATCCTACGGAACAACAGCTCAATGATATCAATGATATTATTGCACCTTTTTTAGACGGTATAGTATAAACTGTATAGTTTGACATATTAAGATTCCTGAATCCTTCTCGCAAATGACAAACATGACCATGTTTTAATCGTTTCCCTACATTTCACTTTACCATTACCAAAGATGTTTATCTAGTACTAATGGGAGATTTTTGCCAAATATACTTTCCACTAACTTAAAGAATCTTTCAGTGCTCAACTGAAGTTTCACGTTTGCCAAATATACGAAAATCTTACCACTGTAAACTCTCTATTAGCACAAATTCACCCTGAAGAGAAAACTAGTCGATGGAGGGATTCCAAACGATTGCTACATGCTGTGTAACAAATAGTCATGCTTTATTGAACTTATGTAAGAAACTAAATTATTGCATAGAATAATGTCAAGCAGTCTTAATGAGAGGTATTATTTGTGAACAATTCCAAGTGGTTTCTTGTAGCAATGTCAATGCCTCAGCAGTTTCCCAACTGTTGAGCTGACTTTCAAAACCATGTTCTATAATCTCGAATTAACTGCTATGGTAGATTAATTATACGTTGAAATTAAATCACTAGAATTATTTCGTCCTGAATGAAAAGATAGGCATATTCTCATTAGACACTAAATTGTGATTGCTTGATCGATATTTTTGAGTATTGACTGACCATAAAAATAATACAGTGAAACCTCTATTGGCAGTTACAATGGCAATTGACTTGGCTACTCTACAGAAGGTGCCTGCTTAGATTATAGAGGTTTGACTGTAGCAGGAATCAGATTATTATTAAGTAAAAACACAAGTGTATATCAGATCTAGTTCACTAATTCTTGTACTTCAATATTTTGATATTTTGTACTATTAAGGAGGCTGTCACTGATAAAGTATTTTGAGGTGAAACAAAAGCTGTCAAATATTCTTGTTTTCATAGTCATTGGTTAATGGGCAAATGCAACTTGTCAGCTAGGTCATTGCTAACTCACAGATTGAACATCCTGAAATATCCTCTTGAGTTATCAAAGTCAGGGTATGGTTAACTCAAAGATCATACCCTACAAACCTGTGGACTGATTACTGGGTTGCCTGTGGCAGCCCACTCATAAAACTGCCTTTGTTTTTGTTTTTCTTCATCTCACGAAATGTACAACACATCTAGGATTGTAATTCACATATTTATTAGTGTTAATACAGCTACTCAGTCGGCAGTATTCTGGCTTCAATCTCATGGGCTAGTAAAGGAAAGTACAAATTTAAGTCTTTCGCTAATATACATGTAAATGCATGAATATATTGGGCATATATATATGAATATATCGTTAAATACTATGCGGTAAATAGAGCTTGTAACTTTTGTCATAAATAGTTTTTGCTAAGGTTTGATTCCTTTTACTAACCAAGTTTCATTCCACCTCATTGGTTTAGACATTTAAATATTATTATTGATTTCAATTGATACAATGTGTTTAGTAGGTCAACATTCTTCTGCTGTACTTCAAAATGGAGAGTAATCACATCAGTAATTGAATATTGTTTCTAAGCACCTGCATCTGTATAGTATTCCTTGAATCAGTTTACTAATTGAGTCTTATTCCTCTTTATTGGTGTGGATGTTTTTAAAAAAAACAACACTTGAATACACAAAAAGGGTAAATTGGCAACCCAATGGACACTCCAAGAGCAACATCTTTTTGATTATAGCTAGAATGTTTGGTTTTGTGGTGGGCAGAAACCATTTTCTAATAGTGACGTACCTACATAATTAATTTTTAAAATATTCTATTTTAATGATGTAAAAATTATATTACTGTCTTTCAAAGGTGGTATAAAATAGATAATTATTATACTAATTCTACATGGAAATTTTAATGGTGCAAAATAAGCTACAACTGACAAGAAACAGAAACTAGTAAATAAACAAAATAATAAATACATCATTATCTATATTTAAAATCTTTCACAATTTAATCAATGTATTTTCATCATAAAGCTATTTCAAAAAAGGTTGATGAGGGTTTTGTTGCATGTTGTCTTTTTATTAGGATTATTATCTTACTGATCAGAATGTGGAAGACAATAGCCGGTAGCAAATCAGTAATTTCTGTGTTCGAATAACTTTTATGTTCTTTTTATATATGATGTTGAAATTATTTCATTTTTTACAATGATGCAGATTATACTTAAAAGCGTGATAATATACATATTTTGCTCAGTTGTAGAGGAGGCTTTGGGGGTATGTCTGGAAGGAGTTTTTATACTCAGTTACAGTAGTATTACGATTGAACATCAAAAACATTTTTTATAAATATTTTAGTGTTGATTGCAACCAAGATAATGCACAAATGAGATTCAATAATAAAAAAAAGATGATAATTGAAGGTAGTGAATGGGTCTATGGATCAGCAAGTTTCATGAATAATTTAGTCTGGGATATATAGAATCAGAGTAAAATTCTAATGGATTGGCAGATCCTGCAAATGCAGTGGATTGCGGATGTATCCCTTTTGGTCCGGATTTTGGTTTTTACTTAATATTATAGAATATGGATCATGGATCTAAATTCTCTTCAGAAATGTTTTATGCTTGTTTTTGTGGACAAAAGACAAAAATACAACCGTCCAAATTATTTTTGAAATCTGATTTTGCAACTTTTTTAGGATTGATAGATTTGGGCATTTTATGAATCAATTAATTTGCATACCCATATTCACACCATCAAAAATTTTAAAGTGTATACGACACGAAAAAATTTCATTGTTTAAAATGTACAGTTTGTTAGTAATATTAAATATTTCGTAATGAAATGTGTTTCAAAATCTTATTCTTTGAGATATTTGAGAAAATTAAACCCTATTTGTGATGTCATTCTGTTGAGACATACTCTAGATTCGGTATTAATGCACTAAATATAAATTGTAATTCGTGTATAATAACAACAAAAGGCATATTCTTTTGGGCTTCATTTGATAGCTTATGTAGAACTCTCCAAATGTTGGGAAACTGAAAAGTGTACTACCTGAAATTAAGATTCTATATTAAGACATATTTTGTGTATTCGCAACTAAATCCGGAGACTTGTAAACAAAATGACGTCACAACTTGTGCTAAATTTTTCTTAATTTCTAGAGAAATACGTTTTTGAAACGAGTTTAACCGTGATATTTTTATTAATACCAATAAACTACGCATTTTTAACATTAAAAATTTTTCGTGTCATATGCACTTTAAGTTCACACATTTTACTTCCCATTTCATCCCACTTTTAAATTCTGGTACATTAATTAAGTTTTACTTACGTTTTTCAGCTTTGTTTTTCTGGAAGGCTAGTCAACTTAATAAAAAGTAGATATTGATGACTGCCAAGCTATTTTGTATTAACATCATGATCTAAAAATCAAAAAACCAAATCATTCAAAAACTTTTTAAGCAATGATATTTGCAAGCAAAATATAATTGATTACTTCATGTTTATTAAAATGTAAATATGTCTGGAAATTTTTTTTTAGCTAGACTATCTATTAAGGCTCTTCTTAGCTATTTAGGGAAATAAATAACAAAGCGATTTTGTAATTAATATCCAAGATCATAAGCTTACGTCCAAAGCGAATAACGTGGCGAAAACTTAAGTCAAAAAATTCGTATTTCTAGCTTTTTTGCTTAGCTTCCAACACCAAGAGGTCTAAAGAAAATAGCTTTGCAGTTTTTATAAAATTTTCTGCATCAATATGGCACAAAACTGAAGATATTACCAAATATTCCCCTCTTTCTTGTTGTTGTTCACTACCGCCATCTTGATTCATCTGGTCAAATACGCGCGCACGCGTCTGAGCTGTGAGGAACGATTTTGGCGGGAAAATAATGTAATTTGATTGGTCGAGCGCGCGTCACACTATAGACTACTAATTTTTTTAGGATTGCTCTTTTTGTTTACTTGTTTGTTTGTCTGTTTGTTGCCGGTTCGTTTGTTCAGTATTTTTGCTGTTTTTTTGTGTGGATAAAATAGAGGGTAATGATTCGGGCGCATATTTCAGTTCGAGTGCATCTTTATTTCATTTTAAATTGAACAGTCTTTCTTTTAACATAGATACCAACCAAGAGAATATTGAAGATCTAAGCCTTTATACCGCGGTTGAAACAGACGTTCAGTTTGAAGTGCTCGATCTCAAAGACATTTATGACAAAGTCCAAAAGAAAACCGCCGAAGGTTCCGAGCAACGAATCGCTAATGGCGTCGTCAATATGGCTGCTACAGCGACGGCACAGATCTCAGCTGTCAGGGTTTTCGTCAGAAGAAATGAAAAAGCTGCTTCGAAAACAAATGACAGAATAGGTAAAGCGTAGCGTTTATGCTTTCGTTGGTGCGCATTTGTCGGTGTTGTTGTATTCTTTATTGTTGCTACTGTTGCTCTTAAATTCTCTCTTATTTTTTTTTTTTTTTTGCTGTCTTTGTCGGTCGTTTTTGTTATTGATACAAAGCTGTTCCAGGTTGTCGTTGTTGGTTTAGTTGTTGTTGCCCTTCTCGTCGCTTCTTTTCCTCCGTTTTCTTTCTTGTGCCTGTTATTCTACTTTTCTCTTGGATGGGATTGCTTCGGCTTATTTCAGTTCAGTGTATCTTCATGACCTTCCCAGGCACTGTGGAACTAGCCGTTGCGGTAAAAACTGATTCTAAGGACTGCAACAAAACAAGATTCTCAGTTAACCTGGATTCTGTGTATAAGAATGAAGATGGTTCTTATGTGTACTGGTTAGACAGAGTTGAAGTAGGAGGAGAGAAATATCTGGGAATTAGCAATCTACGTTGAGCTGATTGATGGGACACAGAAGACGTTTCTGTCAAAAACGTTTCGAATTAGAACAAAACCAAGACCAAGCGCAAAGAAATCTGAACCATCTGCAGAGAGCATCGCAGGACAAGGTAAACCTAATATGAATAAAGCAGTGCCGTAATCACGCCGTGCCGTGACCGTGATATTTTCTAGAATTTTAATTGGCTAATTTTTTTTCTCGCGTAATGTGATTGGTCTGACAGTGAGGTATCCTCGGCGTCACTGTATCCGCGCCGTGTTTATGCCGTGTTCCGGGTATTTGATTGGATGGAGAGTAAATTCTCGATCAATGTGATTGGTCTGGCGTATCCCTTGTTGTGTCATGACCGTGTTTGTGCCGAAAACTGCTCTAGTATATCAGCATTAAGTAACCGCTTGCATGTGATGTCAAAACATCTCGGCGTTCCTGGGGAGAAAACAAAGGAATTTCAATGTCCTGAGAATTGGAGCCTATTGTTTGTTTCCCCAGATTAAGCTGCATTCCGAAGAACTGCAAGGGGTCTATAAGATTTAGCCACATGGTATAATTTATAATCTTCATCATCATTGTCATAATTGTCGTTATTATTACTATCATCATCCATCATTATTATTTTAACCATTCATTACCTCGGCTATCATATCATCATCTTTATCACCGTTAATTAATTCACCAGCATATTATTATATTATTGCGACCATTGAGCTGATTTTCTTAATCATTATTATCATTATCGTCATCATCTTCATCACCATAGCTATCATCATTACCTTCATCATTATTATCATCGTCATTATTTATTGGATTATTTTCATATTATTACATTCCTTTATTTTTTCATGTCCAGCTTTTAACACAATGAATGATTCTCAACACAATGAAGCGTCTCCCCCACCAATGTTATATCAGGAAAGTGACCCACTCTTTGGTACCCCTGGTAACAAGAGAAAGCGATCAAGTCCTAGTAAGTACAAACTACTGCCTTCATCTGAATTTACCAAGATTTTACAAGTATGATATAAATGTGATGTTCTGTGATTAGCTGAAGTATAACACGTGGAAAGTCACTCTCTCTATCTCCATATTTACTTAAACTTATGACGTGATTAGCCATTCTGAGGGTGAGGAAAAAAGCTGGGTCGAGTTGACATTGCAGTGCATTGTGGCCCCGTTCTTAGGGTTTCACACTGCCAAGATGACGGCTATTTCGTTCCTTAAAACAGCCCCCAATTGCAATACTAACTCGACGCAGATTTCCCTCAACCTCGGAATGGCTAATAATTAAGGATTGTTTGGTTGTATTCTTATAGGTGTTGGTAGCTACGGAGCAGTTCATTCGCCTTTCTCTATTCAGTCGGGATCTGTAGCGTCTCCACACTCGGGTAGGTACTCAGGGCGTTGTCGTTTTGAATGTCTCATTTTTACTCCAGTAGCATGACTGTTGTATGTCTTCTCCGCCGAGGAACTATAACGCAGTTTTTTGATTCGTCAAATGAATACATTATCAGGGTACGATTGTGCTACTCTCCCTAAATTCCTTCATCAGTACTGGAATGAATGAGAAGTAAAGCATACCCACGTACCCTTTCAGATTTCTAGCCATAATACGTTTTTAAATATAATATGTTCTTTATCGTTTTTAGCTAATGGCAATGTTGGATATGAACAGTCTGTCAATAGTAACGACGGTAAGGCTGTCGATAATTACCATTGGTGTAACAGCATGCTTGCTCACTGGACAAGAAGGGAGAAACGAGGGATTGAGAAATGAGAATTGTGCTCCATTGCTAAAATATGATGGCTATGTATAAAGTTATAATAGCTAACTTACAGGGGAGTCAGAAGGGCATGGTGGAAAACACTTGCCTCTCATTCTGAATCCGAGGGTTTTTCCCGTCCTCTGTTTTTTTTCCGGATACGACCGAGCCCAGATATTTACGATCATTATTTTCGTTTTTTCTAGTTATTCTTACCGACTATCTTGAAGCACAACGCGCACAGATCCAGCATCTAAAGGTCCAGAAAATGATCTCTTCTCCTAATGCTGATATTGCTTATCACCTGAAACTTGAAGGTCCTTACTACAGAAGCCACGATCTAGAAGAAGGTGACGTCATGGGATTCTTCCAAAACAAGACGACCGGGGAAACTGAGATTTCGCGTCTTACACCATCAAATGCAAGGGAAGCCAGAATGGCGGGAGTCATCAGCCGTTCTGCTTATCTCCATGGAAACGTTCCGGAAGAAGGCATTGGTGAGATATATAGCAAAGAGCTTTTTTTGCATGTTATTCGGCGATTCAATCTTTAAAAAATAACAATTAAACCTTTTCAATTTGTGTTAATTATTTAAAATTTTAGTAAATCGAAAAAAATAACAAAACATAAGAATATCTGGATGCGGTGAGATTTGAACTTAAATTTAGCAATAAAAATACAAAATAAAATCGACCCCACTATAGTTAAAAAGTCTAGTCTATTGGGTGCATTGTTTCCACGGCTATTGTTGTACTAATTTCTTGAGACCGTGGCCAAGTGGAAAAAACTTGGGCATCGAAGATATGTGTCAAGCTAATAAGTGACCTAAAACCGATTATATCTACTCAAGGATTTGTTTGTTTTCTTGTTTTCTTGTTACTTTCTATTTCTCTATCTCCTTAGCTTTATTCATTTATTTTTCTTTCTTTCATACATTCGTTTGTGCTTCATTCATTCATCCATCTGTTTTTCCTAATTACTTTCTTTCCTTTCATCGTTTTGTTCTCCTTTTTTTCTAATTTATTTATTTCTTCTCATTTATTTTTCTCCTTGTTTCTCCATAGAACAAACCGACACAGTTTGTGTCATTGGAATCGTAAACGTCAAGGTAGCTGGGCCGGTACAAAATGGAGAACGAATTTACGCTTCCTTTGACGTCGCCGGCGTGGGAATCCCTGAAACTCAATTACCACTGAGGCCGACCGGGGGAGTCAGTCCTATCTTACTCGGGCAAGCATTGGAAAGCTTTCAATCGCCAAAACTTAATGCCATCCATCCTGTGAAGTGTTTCGTGTCTGTTGTACTGGGAATACAATCTCGTGAAGTGACTCATGCCGTGGATAATGTACAGCGACATATGCAGAGGAAAATCGCAGATGCGATAAAACTAGAGAAGATAAAGTTTTACAAAGGTATGGACGTTAAGATTAGTTTTTCAAATGATTTCCGATCCGTTTTTTGGGCCTTCCGTTTAATTTTTTCAATATCCTGATACAATCTCTGGGCTAATCTAAGTCAGGGCACAGATAACTCACAGATTGAACCCTGAAACACCCTCTGGGCTGATGTAAATCAGTGCACAGCTAACTTGCAGATTTGAACCCTGAAACAATCTTTAGGTCGATCTAATTCAGGGCATGGATAATTCAAATGCAGATCGAATTGGAATTGGAATTGGAATTTGATATGTTAAGTTTGAATCAAGAGAGAGACCTAATATTTTTAATATTTTCAAAATAATCTTCATTTATTCTTTATAAATTTCAAGGTCTCCTTTGGAAAGGATCGATCGTTATCTTATTCTTGGTTCTTCTCACCTACTTCCTCTACGAGATATTCTGTCCCGGGAGTTTATTTCGTTATTGGCTGTGCAAACGAGGATCCATCCCTAACCATGATATGTGGTTTACGTATGATACATTCGACGAACAGGTACAGCTTATTTTATTAACTTTTACCCGCATGAGAGCAGGGACACTACAACACATGGTATAACTATAACCAAGCAATTACTGTTAATACGAACCCTGAAGATGGTCGTCACCAGCGTTTTCAGTGAGTCTTTTATGTCCGCCTTACACAAGGTTACAGTGAATCTGATCATAATACGCTGACCTAACTTGCTAACTTCCGTCACTAGCAGGTGTAGCTCAGTTGATTAGTCCGCGACCTTGGGAGCTAGAATAGACCGTTTTCTCAAGGTTGCGTGCGCATCCAATGCAAATTTAATGAACTTTGCGGGCCACGATAATAGAACAGGAGCATTATGATCAGAATTACCATACATTCCTATGACGTTTTTTGATAATAATTCATAACATTGACCATTTTCCTCTTTAAATATAAAACTGGCTTCTCAATTTTTGCGGAATTTGCGTTTTTCAATTTTGTGGTCCATCAAGTTGGATGCGCACGCAACCTTGAGCCTCAGCTTTGAATACCTTTAAACAGATGAAAGGTAGAGAAGTAAAGTGTGCATCTTCACCTCCCTTGAAGAGTATGTACTATACGCTAAATAAGGCCTTTAGGACCCGCCTTTAAAGTAGGGAGGATGTTTAGATTGAAAAATATATGTTACTAGTTTAGATTATCGAGGAATCGACAGATTACAGCCGTTTGGCATTACTGCTCGGCCACCCCAGACACAAATCGCGTCGTTTAGTTTGCAATAGACTGCCGTCAATCAAACACCTCATTCTACTTGGATGTACTCAAACTCTTTGCAATTGCTTTCGGAACTTTCCTTCGTGATATCTGACTGAGAAAGTTTGATAGAAAAGCCTACTCACTGATCCAAACTTGTATAAATGGCGTCAACATGAATGATTGACAGTAGTTTATTGCAAACTACACGACTCGATTTGTTTCTGGGGTGGCCGCGTAGTAATGCAAACGACGGTAATTCAATCGCCTTCAATTCCCTAGACTCCGAGAGTTCATGGAGTAGAGTTTGAGTGGCCCGTACTGAAAAGGAAGCTTCACTTTGAGTTTAAAAAGATAAACGCCTCAGGTACGTCAAACGTGTTTACTTAAGTAATTAGCTTGTTTACTGAGCATAAAATATGTTAAATCAATTTATTCAATTCACAATTTGTCTGCGATGTTAAATAAAGTATATGTTAGGAAGTGCGGGCGTGAAGGAGAGTGGGATGGAGGAAAAGATAGACGATTGAATGAATGAAAATGGATGACTGGATAAAAATAGGGAGGGAGAGAGAACGGGAGAGCGGTATGTTTTAACAGCCGAGGGAGGGAGAAATAAAGGAACAAAAAAGAATGAGTCTAAGCAATCTTTCTTTGGATGTTCTATTCATTATCCACAGGGATGCGATACTACCTTAACCTGGACAGATGTGCGTATGGAGGTGTAGTCGCTGTAGCATCTCTTATTGACCACAAGAAACAAGTGCGAGGTGCTGAAATATTCTCTACTAACTCCTCGTGTGATGTAGCTATGTACGAGTACGATGGCAGATGGTGTCCTTACAAAACTGGCAGAAATTTTGTTTGCAAACCATAATTACACTCACAACATTCAAACCCAAACACGCCAAGCTGAAGTTGGGTCTGTGATTTAATCAGCCCACAAGCTGCTTCAGGGTTCGCGGATAAGATATACCTCTTTACCTTAAGTGTGTTAAATGTAGTGTTTTCTCATTTCGTGTCATTCTCTTTAGAATAAGATTCTTCGTTTTCGGTTGTACCCTTATTCATGTGTCTTTTCATGTGCAACAGTTGAACAAAGAAATCGATACTCTAGGGAATGACATGAGGTATGAAATGAGAAAGCATTACGCCCAAACTAAAAGGAGGGTGAAATTTTCTGAGTAGCTAGAGCATTTAAGAAAATGCAAATAGAACTGGTGTCCATGTCATCGTAAACTATTAATAATATTAGAAGATAGTTATTTATTTAAAATATTATTTTGGGTGAAATGCCATTAGGTATCATCTTCGTTTTTTTTTTTTCATAAGTGGGAAACGTACGGTACCGCACGTGCACGGTTCGACATGCCGTAACACTGAAATGGCTTCCCATTGTCTTCCAGAAATGTATGTAAGTTATCCAATCATAACGCGTATTTGCGGTTAGGGTAAGATAGGGAACGGCTACAGTACGGCTACGAATTTGCCGTATATATCGTTTCCTACTCATACGAAAACTGCTCCACATGCCAATAGTAAATGTATGGGGAACATACATTGCCTGTATATAGCACGTTTTTAGTGGGGAAACTTCAAAGTGATGTTAGATGGATAAAATATTGATAAAGATATATTTAAAGATATATTTTTTGATAGCGCGCTTTGAGCCTTTTAATCTAATTATTGGAGTCATTGTGAGATTTACATACCGCCCTACTAACTCAAGGACTGTTCTTAAAGTGCTACTACGACGAAAATCGCTCAAACTTGGATTCAGCTGAAACTTCCTAAGAATACTCTTTAGAGGTCCAATAATCACTGTATGAAGTGTTTTCTCGATATTTCAGGACGAAAGTATGATATTTTCACGATTTTTTTTTGGAGTCTGTGACGTCATACACTCAATATCGAACATCGCTCCATACATTTCTTTGTAGTTTATGATCAAAATATCAGTAGTAAAGGGAGAAAGAAATACCCAAACACCCCAAAATATAAATTATAGTCACAAATAATGTGAAATAAGCACATTAGCTACCCTTTGGGCTTCATAGGAATAAAATAAATTAAGGATTTATATACAAAGAAATATATGTAGCAATGTTTGATGTTGAGTGTATGACGTCACAGACTCCAAAAAATAATCGTAAAAATATCATACTTTCGTCCTGAATATCGAGAAAACACTTCATACAGTGATTACTGGACCTTTAAAGAGTATTTTTAGGAAGTTTCAGCTGAATCCAAGTTTGAGCCGATTTTCGTCGTAGTAGCACTTTAAATGTCTGCTCCCCCTCTGCTCGCTCCTACACACATATATTTGTCAAACCTATGAACATGATCTTACCTACCCCCTGATTATGCACTAAAAAATAGAGTGGCTTTCCTTATCAAAGTGTACTAAATATTAGAGTGTAATAGTCACAAAAAGACGCTAAAGTGTATTTCACGGGTTTATGAAAAAAACACTCTAGACAGACAGACATATTTTATTTGGCGTTTTGTACATAGTTGCACATCAACTTAGTTCCAAATATGTTACGAGTATATACGAATGTTTATGTATACATTAATTTTTCTTGATCTGTATCTGTTAGTAGTTTATTAAACGGATGAGAATGCCAGCGACTTTACATCTTGAGCGCACGCTGAAAAGTCTGACTGACTGATATAAGCTTTAACACATGATTGCCTCAATGTAAAAAAGGTTCAGCTTGCATGAAGCTAAACTAAGCTCCAACTTTGATTCGAAATTTTTTTTTTTTTAGTAATTAGTGATTAATTGACAAGCTTTTTCGTTTTTTTTTGTTTTTTTTTTGTTTTTGTTTTTGTTTTGCGTGATTCGAGTTAAAAAGAAAAAGTAAGAGCCGGAAATTTATGGTGTACACAGTAATGTGGATCCTGCCTGTGCATGGGGTAGGCATAAGTGTTGTTGAGAAACTTGTTCGAGATCTCACTGTTATCCACTCTCAATTCATATCCTTTTGTGGAGGGTTAGCAAAGGCTACTTTAACCACTCATTCACGACTCTGCTTTGAATCATCTTCCTGTTAAGCGATGAGGAACCATTTTTACCACAGGAACAGCTGGTGTTATGCATAAACTGGTAACGGTGACGTCACAGGACGCGCATCACGCAACCTCTAGTTCAGCATACACGGCTTCAAGGTCAGACTCCCTGACATTTGAAAAATCTAAATTCTAATTTTAAGATGGTTTAAATAATTTCAGTTTTAGAGCAAAAATAAATATCCTTGTTCCCCCCCCCCCCTCCCCCGAAGATTTGGAACGATTCCCATGGGAACGAGAGAGTTGCTTTTAAGAGCAGTTGTTATGGCAACCAGAAGACTCCTGGCCAACGGATTGCACTGAAAGCGGAACTACAACTCTTGACGCACTTCAGTAAACAAAATCATGATCTCCAGCACACTTTAATTTTCTGTGAGGGGAGGGGAGGGCTGTAGATGATTTGATGGGCAATTTTCATATCTTTCCTCCCCAAAAATGCACCTTTTTATCAATGGTCCTCAAACTACTCAAACTATAGTGAACGGCCATGAATATGAACTCCGTCAAATATCATTATTACTAATAGTATCTAGGAATGAGATTTCTGTAATTTACTTTGATGAACCGCAAAAAAACACTAAAAATTAAATGAAAAAAATACTAGTAAATTTATTTTAGATCGGCCTAAGTTAACTTTTGAGTCGAATTTAAAAGCTTTGCAACTCCTTTTCCGCGGTGTTTGGTGATGCTAGTAATTCAACACGATATGGAAATTTATCCATCATTAGAAAACCAAAAGTCATGAAAATCAAATATAATAATGGAGTGTTTGGGAGATCACTCAAATTCGCCTGCGTTTGCCATGGCTAGCCGATAGCCGAATGACGTATATAATTCCACCGCTGACCATATAAAGTAGTATGACGTCATCACATAAGAGTCAACACTTGTAAAGACAAATGAAGACAGTTTAAAAATACTAGTACAAAAATAAAGTAAAACTTTAAAAACTGACAAAAGAATGTGTGGGGTGCTAGGTAATTTAGTTTAGCTTGTCTTCTGGTAGGTTTGTGGTTGGGAAGAAAACTACAGGCGCACGAAACGTGACTGATGAGTTCAACAAGCGTGCTGTCACCAAGGGATCGGATGTCACGTCAAGTTAGGCATCCCAACATTAACTTCCTGTCGTCAAACAGATCTTGCAGTCTATATTTGAACTTCATCTTGCTTGAAACTAAAGCTCAACTCAACAAGTTACTACAAGAGTCAGAAACTCAGCCAAAAGTTAAGTTGGTTAACTAAAATGAGGGAACTCTGATTGTATTCGAAGCGAATTTTAAGTAATTGAAGTTGCGAAATCTCCACTAATTCCTACCGTGGTCTCAGCTAACCCTCAAAGATTAGGCTTTGAGCTTCGACTGTCCAGATGGAGAGTAAAGTTTTCAACGGAGTTCCGAATCTCGCGCCCTGTTTGGGCGATGATCTGAATGGGACAAGCTTGGATGAATTTCTAGAGAACTGTGTAGAGAGAGAATGGGATGCAACGATACAAACAGGTAAGAATGAATCCTAGGATCCTATTAAAAACCAAGAGATTGTATTTCACATTTAAAAAAAAACCTTGGATTATTCGCGATATTTTGATGATTGCTTGCTAAATTATTCAATGGAACAATAGAACATTCGATTATTAACTGAAATCGACTTTTAACTTTTAACAAGGTCAAATAACTCAAATAAAGATCAATTATGCATAATAAATTCGAACCAAATTTAAAAGAAACAAACATAATATGCGAGTCTATGTCACACATAAAATATATTAAAATAACAAGTAATATATCTGATGTCTTTGATATTTTCTAATATATCTAAATAGATTAAATATAGAATTGTTTTGGTTAAAATAATTGAAATTATTACGAAGCTTTCTTCTTCGTGAAATATAATAAAGAATATCATCTTTGGTCAAGATGGCTGCCTTTCTGTGTCGCCTTTATTTGTACGAAATAAAATTGAATTTAGATTATTTGTTAGCATAGTTATCTAAAACATTGTACCTCGGTAAGAAAGATTATAGCCTCGGCTGTGAGGAAGACTAGAAAGATATGGCCCGCACAGAAATAGTGAACTCAATGACTAGTAACTAAATAACAAATTATTACCATAGCTATATATGACAATTACTTTTAAATCGTATTACTCTCTCGGGAATTGCTTGTCCAAATATGCGTGGAGAAAAAAAATACATTTATTTACGATCTAGAAGCCTTTCAAATAAACTCATAAACTATTCCAAAAACGTTGTTCCTGTTTCATTGTCAGGAATATTGAGAAAGACGTAGCGTGTGGAATCTGTATATACGGAACACAAGTCATGGCTATATAAGGTACTAAGTCACGCGAAGTGATCTTACTAGTCACTCTAAATGATTTTACTAGTCACGCGAAGTGATCTTACTAGTCACGCACGACTTCATGTTTTCCGTGTGGGTAAGGCTTTGTATCGCCTACGAAGGCTTAGGTTATCAAGATAGCTTCATGTTTCAAGAAATTTTAATCAACGACTATAATTTTCTTACCGCGCACCTGCCCGACAAAATCTCATAATCTTTTTCAATCACATTTTACAATTTTTTAAGCTGAAAATTTACTTTTTAAAATTTAAAAGTTGGTTCAATTGTAAAGTCAAAAATTATTAAGTAAGATTTCACAAGATTTATTTTTCTAGTTAATAAATTAAACTACTTTTAATTATTAAAAACAATAATAAATTAAACTACGTAGACAACGAGAATCTCTGTTTCGTATTTTACATTTTTCAGTTTCCAGTGGCCAGCATATTTTATATTTTACACCGTCGTATTTCATTCTTATTTTCACTCCTTTTAACAAGCCCGTATAGTTGGACTCTGCTAATTTGTTGGTATAAATCCCTCTTTAGACTCCTTACCGGCGACTCCCCCACTACCTACCACGTCACGGATATTAATAAATTTACAGATGCTTATCTATCAGATGTTTATTTTCCCTACTATCTCATCTCATTTTTTTCAATATTTAATTAAGTTATCGTGATCCAAAATACACTATTTGAGTGGTTTTGTCACTTTTCTTAAAGTGTTTCTACCTGGGTAAATGGATAGCAAACGTGACTTGAATCAGCCTTCACGATCAATAGAAATTTTCCCGCGTGGTGCCGGATGATTTTATAGTGTGCAATATAAAAATGGTTGCTTTGTTATGGGCTCGCTGTGGTGTGCCAGTCAAAAGCTGATGACGTTATTTTGTTTCTTCTTTTCTATCTTTGTTCTCTTTCTCGCTTTTCTTTTCTCTTTTTAATGTCCGAAATATTCTTAATTTTACCTTCACGATTTTTTAAAGTAGAGTTTCAAAAATCTTTGAATCAGAAGGCATATTCTTTCTTTCACTCCACGCCAATGATAAACTGTCTTATTCCAAGCTGATCACGTACACTACAGACTTGGGATGCGTCAATTATAAACGGAAATGATCGCAGGAAGTAATTCTTGTGAATGTTTTGCGTTCGTTCGTTTCTTAAAAATTAAAGTTTCTAGCTTAGCCTTAAAAATATCTAATGCAGAGTGGTGTATACTATTTTTTAACGATTTTTCTATCCGAGATCCAGGGGCCCGATATCCAATCCAAGCGGGAAGCGTGGAAGCCCCGAGGCAACCGATCATCAGTTTTTTTTCCTTCAAAATTTTTTGACATTTTATCTTATTACTTATAGTCCAAACTGTTCCAGGGTCCCTGCCGCACATACCGGCGCTGGACCCAGCAGAATTGTTCTCCATGAACACACTTTGCCGAGCGCCCAAGATTCCAGATGTAACGGTGTCTGTCCAGGTTACTGGGCTCAAGGATTCGTACGAAAAGGGACAGAGTAGACATAAGGCCAAGTCACAGCAAAGATTATTGAATGGAGAAGTGAGTTTTACAGCAACAGTGTCACATTCGCTACAGGTAATTGAATCTGTAATAGAAATATTATCTCAGGGAAAGTGAATGCTTAATGGCGAATGAATAGATATGAATAGTGGAAGAGAATTCGAAATGGGATAAATATTAAATGAGATAAAGCTTAGGAAATGGGACAGGCAAATGGATTGGATTGGAAGAAAAAAATCTTCACATTTTATCGATACTCTAAAACAATTCATGCAACCTTTGGGCTGATCTAAGTCAGGGCACGGATAACACACACATCAAACCCTGAAACAACCGTTGGGCTGATCTAAATCAAGGTACAGTTAACTCACAGGTCGAATTGGAATTCAACTTGTGGGGTTTTGCGGAGCGAGTAAAACCGAATGAATCAATGACCGACCGACCGACCGACCAACCGACGGACGGACGGACGGACGGACGGACGGACGGACCGACGGACGGACGGACCGACGGACGGACGGACGAACGAACGAACGAACGAACGAACGAACGAACGAACGAACGAACGAACGAACGAACGACTGCATAAATTAATGGATGAATGAATAAGAAACTATGGACATGCATGTTTTGAATAAGCACTGTATTTTTTTGTATAGGATATTTATGTATACGTAGAAAGAGTTCCCGAAGCAGCAAGAATCCTCCAAGATACCACAGGGCGCGTCCCTTTGCAGATAATCTGGAGAAGAGGAGACTCGAATTCTGTCATCTTCTCCGTAGATCTCGACTCAGTCTACGAAACACCGAATGGCGGAAAAGTCTACGAGTTGTCGCGAGTAAAAGGCGAAGAGAGAAATATCTTCCATCTGGTTTTAGTGTTCCTATTTATGAATGGGGTCACAAGAGAGTACTCTTCCAAGAGGTTTAGAGTTAAAAGCAAGGCTGCCTCATCGAAACCTGGTATGTGTTACAAGATATAGTTTTATCGACATCGTCAAACAGGGGTCCGGGAGGAGGCAGTGTACCAGTTTCCCGGCAATACACACGCGTACCCGTTGTACGAGTTTCCCGCCAAATCCACAGGTTTAACGCCACTGTCATAAACATAGAATCGAGGTTAACTCATTTGACTTCGGTTTCAGAATCACGTGATGAGTTGGAGGATAGCACGTGCAGCAGTGAGGAACAAGTATCGTTTTCGTATGATAATTCTCCACCAAATAGAAAAAGAAAACGAGGTTAGTTACACTACTGCAGCCTTGACTCGCGCCGTACTTTTGGACGTTTTATTTAGTTTAGAGGGGAAGTTGGACGCAATTTGATTGGTCATGCAATGCCAGCCGAGCATTTCGATTGGTCCGTTGAAGGAAGGCATTTGATTGGTGCAGACCTATTGCATTGATGCAGATATTGACCTAACACACTATTTATTTTATTCAGCTGAACTTGGTCATGACGAGTTCTCTCCTGGAAGCATCAGCAGTGGAGTCGGTAGTGAAGGTACGTCATGACTTATCATCTCACTGTATGCAAGAGGTCACTTTGGGTGCAATGATTTGCTATGCATATCTCGGAGATTCTATATAGTCCCAAACATTACGAGTATAACGATAGAAACTCTTGTTATTGGTATTCCATCGATTCTTACTTCTCTTCTCGTATTAAACCGAGTAATTCATTAAGTTATTGTATGGAAAAAGTAAAATTATTTTTCTTTAAATTGTTATTTCCAGTGTCAACTAGTTTTTCCGAGGTCATCACCGACCACCTAGTGGCAAAAACTGCGATCATCGGGGAACTCCAGATCAACAAACCAATGCTGACTGAACGAGGTGACATTGCTTATCACTTCCCCTTGGAAAAATCCCTCAAGGACGAAAACGAGGACCTCGAGGAGGGAGACGTGATCGGGTTTTTTGAGGACCCTGATGGCAAGACCTATATTCAGAAGCTCACTTATTTCAATGCTAAGAATGTAAAGCTGGCGGGAGTAATCAGCAGATCTGCGTATCTTGAAGCAAAAGCTAACTTAGAAAGTGCCGAGAAAGGTTGGTAGAAAAAAGATCTGCAATTCGTCTCCCACCTCTCCTCCCACCGTATGTGTTTTCGATCTCCTAGTATACAATTTAAGGATCGAGCTATCCACTGCTGCCACCATGTTTATACACATGACAATAAAACCCTTGTCTATGCCTGAGTAACTTAATTATCGAGCACGACTGTCTTTTAGCTCTGCAGCCTGGCTCTCGTGACGTAAGAATAGAGGAATGGGCGACTGGAGCTAAATTACGTCCAATCAAAGTTGAGAAATGGGAACGGTTCCCTGTTAATAATATTTGAATATTACTCTAAATACTATCTATCTTTACAGACACAGACGAGGTCGTCTGTATGATTGGGATGGTTAAGGTCAAGGTCATGGGTCCTGTCAAGAATGGCGAACGAATCTACGCGTCGTTAGAAAGCCCTGGAGTCGCTGTCCCTCATAGCAGAGTCTGTAACGTCACTTCACAAGATTCATTCCTTCTTGGTCAGTCACTGGAGACTGTGGATTGCAAATCTAACGACATCACATCCCCTCAGTGTTTTGTGTCGATCATATTAACTATCAGTACTGGTCACGTGACTCGAGCCGTTAATGACATGCGCAGTGGGGTGAAGGAGGATGTTAAAAGTGAAGTGAAGCAAGTTAAGAAGAAATGCATGATGGGTAAGTGTATATTATCAATAGGAACGCTGGTATAAGCGTGGAGTCGAGTGGATTTGAGGGAAGGTATGGGAATAAGAATGGACCTGCATTAGACTTAGTAATTCATTCACTAACTATAATATTTTGGCTACTTGTTTCCCAGGTCTTCGTCGCTGGTTATTGGCTGGGTTTATTCTAGCGGTTCTCATTTCTGTGCTGTTATATCAGCTTTTCGCTCCAGGCACGGCCCTCAGGTACTTCATGTGTAACCAAGGAGCCATTGAGGGTAGTGACCTGTACTTCACCTTCACTACTGTAGACAAACAGGTAAGCTATGATAAAAAATAATTATATTCACTGTGATTGGTCCAATACGTTGTTTATTGACTGGTTAAAGAGTGTGATTGGATGTAAGCAATTTCTTTCTTGGTTTTTGATTGGTCCAGGGTTAGAAGCCATTTGAGAACCATGGTTTAATTGTGATTGGATAGTAGACATTTCTTGTTTTTTTAATAGTCCACGGGTAGAAGCCATTTGAGAACTATGGTCTAAATGTAATTGGATAGTAGACATTTACTTTTTAATTGTCGTTAATGGACACTAGAAGACGGAAACCATTTAAGTGTCAACTGCATTAATTCTATTTTCGTACTTATCATTGGTACTTCATATATATGACATTAATATATACGGTATTTGTCTTTCTAGACTCCGCGAGTGCATGGTATTCAATTTCCATTTGCTCAATTAAAGAAAAAGTTGGAGTTCAATTTCAACGAAATAAGCATCAAAGGTAAGCTCTAAACTTCTTCGGACAGTCACTAATGTCCGTCTGTCTGTCTCTCATCTCTGTTGGCAAGCTTGTCTTTCTGTCATGGCTCGAATATTTCATACCTTTCCCCCTCTCCAAAACACAAGTTATTCAAAACATCAACATTTCCCCCAATTTAGAATGACATTAAATCTCAGTGCCTTGTCAGACTGTCTGTCTGTCCACTTATCAACCACCCCATTAATCACCAACTATTTTATTCAGGTGCCAAGTACTACCTCAACATAGATCGATGTGCCAATGGAGGAATTCGGCCAGTCGCCTCAACCCTAGATGGGCTCCCTATGGTGCGTGGGGCGGAGATAGTAGCTGTCAATCACAATTGTTCTCGAGTATATTATCATGCAGAGGAATGGGAACCTTATGACACGGCAAGAGATATCGTATGCACCAACAACGAGGAAGAGTTTGGAGAATAACTTTCCCAATCACGGGAGGGGTGGGTACACGTGAGTTGAGTACCTCCACCCCCTTAGGTTTTTTATTTGACCTCAAAAGCTTGCTGGTTTGAGGTATACATTCCAGGCATCTGCTCTAATAATAGTTTAATATTTATAGAATAATAAGGATTTTAGATTTTGTGGTTGGTAAGTTTACATATGGAATGAAGTGTCATGATTGGCTAGAATGAGGCTTCGTGTTTTTGATTGAAACCGAGAGAAAGCCATCAAAGTGTCACCGTAATTAAATTTTCCTCACTTATATCCATCACCATTACGTTTCCACGCTTAAAAGATTTTCAAATTCAATCTCATTCTTTTGATTCGATGAGCGGACCATTGTTTGACTATATAATAGTTAAATACTCGGTACAATACTAAAACAATACAAACAAAAACAAACAAAAAACAAAAAAAACCAGAAATAATAATAAAAATAAAAAACAAAGAAATTGGACCGACTTTGTCTAACCAACTATTTCCTACACATGTACGTAACCGACCAAATTATGAAATCCGAATGAGAAGGATGTTATTAGACATTTCTAATCGTGTATATAATATTTCTGTACATAGAAGAGGCCATTCATTCAATACACTCTAGCATCACAATTACCTTCAAACACAAGGAACCGTAGACTAAATTTTTGAAAGTTAAAAACTTCTTGATACTTAATGTCCTCTAGCTTTGTAGACTGTCATGAGAATAATTTAAACTTAACTCAAGGTAATTTTGTTAACGCAAGTTTTAGCAATGGCTTTCTTCCGAGGTATTTTTTATAAATTTTGGCTATGTAAACGATGATATCATATAGGCCTGGGGCGAGTTAGGTAACACAAGGCAGTCTTGGAATGTTTGATGTCATATTTGCGAATCCCAGAAAGCCTTGTGCGCATTACTCTCCCCAGTCTTGGATATTTAGGTATATAATATTTTGTAGTAATAGAAAAAATATTATTCATATCATTACAATTCATTCATATTCCCATTATCGAATGTATTTTATACTTGCTTAGATGCTGCTTATTTTAAGTATTTATTGAATCATTGGTCCTAACGTATTTTACTTGACGCTGATTGGCTTTTGACACAATAAGGAAGTCATTTAGGTGCTTCAAGAAGCTAATTAATTGCACATTCAATATTTAAATCACACGATTCCAACATGGAAGGTGCATTGTTGGATTCGTACGGTTATATTAAAGTATCATTAGTTGATTTAAGTTTAAATTTTGACATTTTATCATTGTAATATGCATTGTGAGATTGAATAATACAGAAAAAGCAATTCAGGTGCTCGATACATATTTTATACATTATTGCTTTTAAAAACAGAGTATTATGATTGTTTAATAGAATTGAAGTGCTTGATATATTGAAAGTTAAAAGTTATATGCTGTGCTGTGCATTGTGATTGGGTAATACGAGAAATGCTATTTAAGTACTCAATACATTTATAATTAATAATTGCTTTCACATGCGGTGCATTGTGACTAGAAGCCATTTAAGTGTTGGATATATCGAAAATATTTAGTTATATCATAGTTAATAGAGTCTATTAACTATGGTTATATGATGCTGTGGATTTTCATGAGAAAGATAGTGAAATTCACTCAAGTGTTCAAGACACTTGTTGCTTTAATAACTATTTTATATGCTGTGCATCGTGATTTGAATTTTTAGGTCGAATCGACCATTAAAAGTATAACTGTGAAAAGATGGTAATATCTAAAACAACAATAAAAGTTAATAAATTTGAAAATGAAAATGAAGGGTTTATTTGTTTTCATTTTATTTTATTCGTTATTTAAGAACTTTGAAAAAATTCAAACCGGCTTGTACATAGCTGTTCTTTAAATAGTTTTGAAGCTCGTTTAGGTGTTTTCTCCTAACCCCACTACCTCCTGTTTATCAAGAAATTATTATATACCCTAACTGCCTCGCTTCCATGTATGGGGCTGACCACTAGAACCTTGTGCTACCCTTTTCTAATATTGTCATTACCTTCATTCCCTCTGGTCTTTAATAGATTTATTCTTCTGCGTTTGCACTATTTTTACCAACATGAACTAATTTTCATTAACGATCGAAACCAGCACTGGCTCCAATGTCAAAAAAATAAACATGAAAATGTTCTAAATTTTTTGAAGCTTGTTTTCCACAAATTGTGGATTACTGTCAATCAACGTAAGCATGTGATTAAGCAGGAACCCTTCATTGGTGCAGCTTGATGGCCTAATATTGGATGCAAAGAGGAGGATTGTCTGTGGATTTTGAAACCTTTCTTAAAATTTATCTTCACTTTCTTTAGTGCGTTCTTTAACGAGGACAGCAAACCTGTTAATGACCTCCTCAATGGTTTTTTCACCATGTACTATGTTGTCACGAGTACGAACATTGACTGTGTTAGACGTGGCTTCTTTCTCACCAACGACTGCAAGGCAAAATATTTGTCTGTTAATATCAATCTAGTGGAACGAGAGCCATTTCTTGTTTTGTTTTTGTTTATTGGTTCTTTTTACATACATTTAAACACAAACTTCGTAACCTAGTTGTGATATATTTTGAAAAAGTTAGAAGCTGGAAAGGAAAGGAAAGGAAAGGAAGAACTAAAGAGAAAAAAAAAGACTTCAGACATTAAAGAGAAATATCAAACCAGTTGACCCATTTTTCCTTACCAAATATGAAGTTGTACTGAGCCAGTTGGGCATTTCTTACTTTCTTGTTTAGTGTGGTGCCTTGGTCTAAATCAGCATCTGCTAGAAATCCTGCGGCAAATATCTGGTCCTTGACCTAAACAATGAGAGACAGAAACATTAATACTGGTCTGTTTAAAGAGCAAATGTATTGTATGCTTTGTTCTTGTCGTTGTTGTTGTTGCTGCAGCTGTTTTTCTTGTCATTGTTGTTAATGCTGCTGCTGCTGTTGTTGTTGCTGTTGTTGTTGCTGCAGCTGTTTTTCTTGTCATTGTTGTTAATGCTGCTGCTGCTGTTGTTGTTGATGTTGTTGCTGCTGTTGTTGCTACTGCTACTGTTGTTGGTGCTACTGCTGCTGCTGTTGTTGTTGCTGCTGTTGTTATTGTTGCTGCTGCCGCTGCTGTTGGTGGTGGTGGTGCTGTTGTTGTTGCTGCTGTTGTTGTTGTTGTTGCTGCAGCTGTTTTTCTTGTCATTGTTGTTAATGCTACTGCTGCTGTTGTTGTTGATGTTGTTGCTGCTGTTGTTGCTACTGCTACTGTTGTTGGTGCTACTGCTGCTGCTGTTGTTGTTGCTGCAGCTGTTTTTCTTGTCATTGTTGTTAATGCTGCTGCTGCTGTTGTTGTTGATGTTGTTGCTGCTGTTGTTGCTACTGCTACTGTTGTTGGTGCTACTGCTGCTGCTGTTGTTGTTGCTGCTGTTGTTATTGTTGCTGCTGCCGCTGCTGTTGGTGGTGGTGGTGCTGTTGTTATTGCTGCTGTTCTTGTTGTTGTTGCTGCTGCTGCTGTTGCTGCTGTTGTTGTTGTTGCTACTGTTGTTGCTGCTGCTGCTGCAGCTGCTGTTGCTATCCAACGTTGTTTTTGTTTGCGTTCGTGATACCAGTGCAACCAACATTGAAGCCATCTAATTTTTTTGTCATTTCTTTTTCATAGGAATATTAACAAATTCCATAATCTACTTTCTTTACCTTTTGAGCATATTCATCATATTTAGGTCCAACTGGAATAACAATAGATTGTCTTGGGGACAACCAGAATGGCCTGTGAGGACAATAACGCATCACATAAATAAACCATTGCTATAATTAAGGAAACTATAAAGCTTAAATCGATATTTTCTCACCATTTACCACCAAAGTTTTCAGTCAAGATAGCAATCATTCTCTCAACAGAGCCCAAAATAGCACGATGAACGATTACTGGTCGCTTCTTCTCATCACCTTCACCACTACAATAATCAATAAAATAATTGAAATAAACATAAGATACAGAAATATAGATAACTTGTAGTGCTTGAGAACGAGGCTATTCCCGGAAAATTTTCGGAAAAATTAATTTCCGACCTCGCTGGGAATCGAGCCCACGACCTTCGGGATTGTCCTACCAATGCTCTACCAGCTGAGCTAGAGGTCAGACTGAGAGCAGGCCGGGGTGAAATAGATGTTAGGTCGCGGTAGTTATGATGCAAAGATGAGAATATGTAGACCGCATAGCACTTATGAAATACATGAAGTTATAGAAATATAGATAAGTTATAGTGCTTTAGAACGAGGCTATTCCGGGCGAAACACCCTTGGAAATAAATTCGGAAAAATTAATTTCCGACCTCGCTGGGAATCGAACCCACGACCTTCGGAATTGTACTACCGATGCTCTTCCAGCTGAGCTAGAGGTCAGACTGAGAACAGGCCGGGGTGAAATAGATGTGAGGTGGCGTTCCACATATTCTCATCTTTGAAATAAACATAATTAAATACTTAGTGCTAGTCCCCCCGGAAACAAATCGAGAAAAATTAAGGTAAAGCTGAAAGCTGTACATCTTAAAATAATAAAAAAAGAGCATAAGAAAAGCTAACTGGATATTGCATTCCTACGTTACGTCGGATCCTAAAAATGTCTTAACTTACGTGACATAGTGTAAGTTGAATCTCTCAGGCAGCTGGAAGTCCAGTTGGATTGTAGCACATTGATGATAACGACGCAATGCATCTTGAATCTGGATATCGATCTACATACAACAACGGGATAATGGTCGTTCACCAAGATTCATAATAGTTTGAGTTACATTAGTATATTGCTGATGGATGGAAGCCAAAAACCCCATGGCTTAATCCCAAATTGTATTAGATCTTTTTATTTTTGGTGAGGAAGAAAAACCACAAAAACGGAATAAAATATTCAAAATACGATTTTTATGGGGGGGGGGGGGGGAGGGGGATAGTGCATGGTATCTTTGAATACCAGCAAATGAGATATTACAAAAAATAGATCAAAATAAATCACTTTAATTTAAGTGTCTAGTCGTTCTAGCGCTTTTGCACTAATTGGGGACACTTTTCGCTCACACGCACTACCACTTCATTCAATGTTCTATGCACACAACGCTCAGCTCACATGTTGATTTTTACCGAGGGAGGAAACCGGAGAACCCAGAGAAAACCCTTGTAGCATAGACTGTAGGAGAGAACAACACATCAAACAAACTCAATTCACGAGTGGCGACCGGAGGGCTCGAACCAGCGACCCGACCTGTTGGACTTACAGCGGGTGAAAGACGACGAGTTAGCTGCGAACGCCGCCCATGTTACCCAAATCCTTGGCAGAGAAAAAGACGTCAAAACAATGAAGATAGTGCCGCAAATCAGAGTGTAGAATGTCTTGCTTACCTTAGGGCCATAAAATGCACCATCACCAGGATTTAATACCCATGGTAAACCAAAGTTATTCAATGCTGCTTCTAGCTCCTGGAATAAGCATTACAATGGGCATTATATATCTGAGTCTACTTTTGAGTATATTTTGTTTATGTATTTGAAATTTGATGCAAATGTATTACAGCTTAGGTCACTGGGAATGGGAAATAGAATGACAGCCCGTGGAGTCCTACAGGGTTCATCTATAGGACTCGAATTTAGGTCACTGGGAATGGAAAAGAGAATGAAAGCCTGTGGAGTTCTACAGAGTTCATCTATAGGACTCGAATTTAGGTCACTGGGAATGGAAAATGGAATGGCAAGATTGGAAGTTCTCAACAGCTGATCAATATGACTGTGATTTACGACTACGAATAGAAACAAAAATAACTAAAGGTTTTCTCCAGAGTTCATCAATGGGACCTGAATTTTGGTGAAATTAAGCTGTAAACTGGAAAAAAATTGGGACTCTTCGAAAACCAAGTGTTACAGTCCATTCCCAGCATCAGGTTCAAGATTCTTCCTATATATATTCATGTAGTTTTTAAGCCGTTCTGTAGCATTTCCTCACCTTCTCAGCATTATTCCACAGTTCTAGTTTCCCCATGTATTTATCTGGTCTGGTGGAAAGATTCAGTTTAAAAGTGAAGCCAAAAATACCATAGACATGCCTGAGGAAATCTAGGCAGCCAATTATCTCTTCTCCAATCTAGAACATTGAAATAAATGAACACAGATCGCGGTGTGCATTACAATTAAGTGTATGGTTTTGGAAAACTAAGGCAAACTAAGGCAAGAACACTGAAAGAGGGAGAAAAATGGACAGATGGATGGGTAGATGAATGAATGAGTGATAGACATATGATTGGAAAAAAACACCGGCAATACGATGGAGATGTGGGAATGACATATACAGATAAACAGAGAGAAATGAACAGATGATGAATGGAAAAAGGAATAAAAGAACGAGTAAACACATTAAAGAAAGACACATAGAAAGACAGAAAGGTCTGTGTACTAAAAATACACACACACATACAGTACACTGACAGACAAATGAATAAACTGATAAACATAGATAACCTGGCAAGCAGGCACACACACACACAGATGGTCAGACAGACGGACAGACAGACAGATGGTCAGACAGACAGACAGTCAGACAGACAGACAGTCAGACAGACAGACAGACTATTTACCTGGTCTGCTGTACAGAAGATATGAGCATCATCTTGCTGGAATCGTCGTACCCTTGTTAGACCACTTAGAGTACCAGACAGCTCATTACGATGAAGAACACCAAAGTCTGCCATTCTCAAGGGTAACTCCCTCCAGGAGCGAGGACGATGGTCAAACATCACACTATTAAAAACAGAACATTTGTTCACAATTCAGGGATTACTTCAGTGGTTTTTTCCCCAAACATCACAAGGTAAGGATAAAACTATATACTTGTAGTAGTAAAGGGAGAGAGAATGTGCTCTCCTCAAAGTCTCCTTTTTCTTGTAGATGAATTATAGTCATTTATAGTTTCAACATGAGCTTACCAATGGCCAGGGCAGTTCATGGGCTTGAGGGCATACCGCTCCTTTTCAACTTCAAATGAGAACATGTGTTCCTGAAATATAGGAAAGAAACTGACAGGTTACAGTACATCATGTCAACATGGCTGACTTGTTAAAAAGGTCCTTATTGTCCTTACAGTATTGATGCGTACCCAACAATTGAACCAGTGACATGACCTATACCACTACTGTCGGACTGACAGCAACCATTTTACAACATACAGTAATAGACCTCTTTAGCTAGGGTATAAATGTTTTTTTCTATCAGACCAGAAAGAAACGATACTCTTGGGAATGACATGTGGTCTGAAATGGGACATTACGTGCAAGTCAAAGAGGTCTACATTGGATCATAAATTCCCTACTTTGTAGTGTTGCCAATGTCCTGAAGCCTCCCATAACTTGGTGCTATAGATATTGGGAGAGACAACCTCTTGGAATCCTCTTTTTCTGTACTCCTCCTGTAGCAAATACGTAAAGAATGCCATTATCATTGAAGATCATGGTAGTTTAAGGCAGAGAATTTCGCTCAGTTAATGGAGCATTTTCCAATCTCGGACCATTAATAATAGGAAGTTAATAACACACAATAGTACATAATACAATGATGGGAAGTTATTACAATGTATATAGTGCATTTCACAGTGGTCTCAGTGTGCTGATCTGTGATATCACTAATGGACTTTACAGGTTGCATACTAAGGCATTATTAGCAGCGCGACAATCAAGGGTGAATAATGTTAGTATATTAGAATTATGCCTCCAAATTGGAATAGGTGTGTGGGGTGTGTAGCCTTGACTGACATCATACTGTACTAGAATCTTAGTGAGAGAGTAATATATTAAATGAATGACACATTTGCATATCAGAAGCCTTACAATGTTTCTATGCTCTGCACATCCAAGAGCAAGAGCAAATACCTGAGATCCAAAGCTGCAGATAGCATACCTTGATGAAATTAATAAGAGTATTGTAGATGTGTGCTCCCTTGGGTAAAAAGAAACAGCTGCCAGGACTTAGATCATGGAAAAAGAAAAGTTCTTGATCCTAACAAGATTGAAAAAAAAATTCATACTTTAAATCACTTTGGTAATGGCCCTTTTTCACCATGTTGGTTAAAAAAATAGATTTCACCCCACCTAGCCTCTCATTCAAGCACAAGAGTGGGGTGGCATGTGCTTTTAATGTCTTTTCTCACCAATGCAACCCAGGTTTTCAATCCATGGCTCAGTGTTGTACTGTACATGAGTAAAGTTGCTTGTTGGATTTCTCCTGTGCTCCGAGTGTTTTTTTAAGGTTCTCTGGATTTTCTACTTTTTTAAAAATCAACTTGTCCAAATTCCAATTTGATGTTTAGGTTTTAACCTACATGTGAAGTTGGAGGCTAGCTCTGTCATGATTGTTCCATGCTGTGATACAACAGCCAAAGAGTAATAGATTTTTGATAGACAAGTGTACTTCTTGTTACTTACCCTTCCAATCTTCCTGTGGTCTCTCTTTGCAGCTTCCTCCTGGAATTTTTTCCATTCTTTCATCTGCAGCAAGTTCAAAATGGTTGATAATAAGCAAGGGTGAATGTGTAGTTCCAAAAATATCCATACCCCTCACGGAGGAATATTTTTAAGACAACCCCCTACCACCAGAAATTCCAATTTTTCTCCATACAAACTCTGTAATTTTTGTTCTTTCTTTGACCCCCTACCCCCCCCCCCCCCCCTTCAGAAATTCCAAATTCCTCTGTGGGGCGGGTATGAATGTTTTCTGGAACTACACAAAAGTTGTTATTACCAATAACAATATGTTATTACCATCAGCACAACAACAACACAACAAACATCCTCCTCCAACAACAGGATTCATAAATAACTGTTGTAAGTCTTCCTAACTGACTGGTTGGGTGTATACATGTGTTTTCTGAGAGCACACAGCATGTGCACACACTTATTTTCTATTTAATCGGCAGTAGATCCAGGAGTTTATTAAAGGGATTCTTCTGAATTCAAGGGTTACCCAACCTCAAAAAATGTCAAACTAAAACAAAAATCACAAAATGTTATGATCATCTATTAATCATTCTGCTCAATAAAGGAATCGGAATTCTCAGTTGGGGGGGAGTGGGGTGCAGATCCAAAACCCCACATCCCTCCCCCTGGATCCTCCCCTAAATCTGTGTCCAAATAAAAAAAACCATCAAATTAAATAACATGATTATATGTCATGCTTCTCCTAACACTTCTCTCATGCTAATCCCAGTGTGCTTTAAGACTACACACAAGTGCACATTTGCTATAGAAATTGCCACTTTTAGACTCAAATAGTGTCTGTCAGTGAGTGTTAAAAAGTAAAACAAACTGACCTGTTTATCATTAGGAAACGAAACTCCATAGATTCTCTGTAGAGATTCTGCTTCACAATTACCTTCCCAATACGTAGCGGAATTCTGTAGACAAAAATTATACAGTAAAAACAACCATAACAAAACTCTCAGGCTTATGACTGGGATGTGTTGTTCCAGAAAATATCCATAGCACCACCACAAAGGGAATTTGTACCCCTGCATACCCCCCTGGAACCCTTCTTTCTCTGACCCCCCTCCCCTCCAGAATTTCCAATTTCCTCAGTGTGTGGGGTTCGGATATTTCCTGGAACTACACAATCTAACGTCAACAAAATGAACAGCATCAAATGTCACTGCAAAACAAAGAGAATGCCTTTTCGACTTACCTTAGTGACAGCCATTGACTTTATTTTACCAGTATGTCTGACATGTGGACCTCGACACAAGTCAATCAGAGGACCACATCTTAAAAAGTGAGATGTTTAGAAATAAAAATGCAACTACTGTAATAAGGAAGTTAAGAATAACATCTCAACAACACGATCTGGGTTTGATTTATCTGGGTTAAAAAAAAGGGTTCTTATATGGCACATTATCACAGTCTCAATGAGCTTTTAAATTGCAGTGGAGGACTTTTTCCGGCTGCATATAAAGGCTCTATTAGCAGCCATGCAGCTTACAATCATGACTGATTTATTAGTACTGTTAGTGTTATGCCTCCAAATTGGGATAGGCTGTTGAACCGGGAGACAATCCCCTACTCTTTCACAAATAATTCAACAGGTTCTTTTATGTCTCCCATTTACTGTAGGTTAGGAAGGGTTGGGAGACAGGGCCTACGGTTTAAAGGAGAACACCACCTTGAGAGAAGCGCAATAGGTCAGCAGATGCTCTGTGTGACGTTACTGTGTGCTTCGATCATATCAGTGATGAGAAAAAAAGTTCAAAACAAAGAAGAAAAACACAAAAATAATGAGTTCTTCTTCTGAGGAAAGAAATTCTAGTGACACAGTCTCATCCAGCGATGGTTCTGAAGAATTTTTATGCCTTTCCTCGGAAGAAGAACTCATTATTTTTGTGTTTTTCTTCTTTGTTTTGAACTTTTTTCTCATCACTGATATGATCGAAGCACGCAGTGACGCCACACAGAGCATCTGCTGACCTATTGTAGGCTCAGTGTTGTATTCAAATGGCGGCCTCCTGGGATTCAATTTATCGCTACTTTCAGGCAGGATTTCTTGAAAGCTACGAAAGAGAGGGACTTAAGACCTTAAGAATAAGTTGAGTATGATATAAACTTTTATTCCACAAGCGCTTCTCTCAAGGTGGTGTTCCCCTTTAAAGTCCTTGTCCGAGAAGACTTGAAGGTCTAACCATTTGCAGGTGTAATTACAAAGGCAAGCACCTTCTCCTCAGTTATTTTAAGACCCTGAGTGTTGGTCCAGCCGAGGCTTGAACCACGACCTCCCGCACAACAGACCGATGCTCTTACCAACTGAGCTAACCAGGTGGCGGTCAAGGGCCACAGACTTGTCATAACATGTAACCGCCTGACATGAATGTTTGATATGATTTTATTCCTGGACTTGACTTCACACATAGAGTAGAGTAGAGTAGCAACCCTCAAATCAAGGGAGACCTACAGTATCAATCTCTACTAACATGCCAAGTCAAGTCCAGGAATCAAACCTGAGACCTGAGGTGAGTGCACTACCCACTACTTTGTACACCTCTGTGCCACGCTTTATTCCCAAATATGTAAATTCATTTGAAAACTAAAGTAGACATTGAGTATATGATACCTACCTATAGACAGTAGTAGTTGGAGTATTGACTTTTTCTCTCAAGATTCTGCATTTGAATTCGTTGTACTGTAATTCGAAAGAGAAAGCATAATTAAAAGGAATGATTTCAATGAATTTTAAATATGGATACAAATAACTGACCTTGAACATTTCAAATAAATCTTCTTTTTTCATTTCTAGTCGTTCAAATAGTTGTTTTTCTTTCGTTATTGACTTGGTGAGTGTGTCAAGAGAAGGGAAATCATTGGACGAGACTTGCCTGCAAGATAAATAAAAATTTGTCTTTCATATTAAAGCCTCTTATAAGCCTTTACACAATATTTTTAGAATTGATTCTTTAGATAGTGGATAGTTGATTGTGAAATAATTCGTCATTTGAATGTCGAGTCTTTGAGATATGTAGGTTTATATTTCCAATATGTTAATGACTATGACGTAACATAAGGGATTTGAGTCATTTTGTGACAACTTTTAATACTTGACTGCTGAACATTTTTCTAAAACAAATTCGTAAGAGCCTTTACGTGAGTCACGAGTAAAAGGGTGATGCTTTTAAAATGCTGTATTCCAGAACAAGTGCAGTGTTGTATATTAAATAATCCCTTATGTTACGTCATAGTCATTAACATATTGGGAATATAAACCTTCGTATCTCAAAGACCTGACTTTCAAATGACGAATTATTTTCACAATCAACTATCCACTATCTAAAGAATCAATTCTGAAAATATTGTGTAAAGGCTTATAAGCACTTTAATCTTTTTAATTTCTAATCCCAAATAAACAGCTAAAAAATAAATACAGAAATCTGAAGTTATGACAATAGATCTCCAAGGCTCCCAGTCAGGGTTGAACTTGACAAAATACAGTAAATATGTGAACACATCAACTTCAACCTAAACTAGGTGCAATTGTTTTATGGTCACTTAAGCAAATTCAGTAGGTCTATTATCTGGTATCGTATGTACATGCATGAATGGGGGGAGGCAAATGGACTCAAATAATAGTATTAATAATATAACAGACCTGCCGTCCAGATGCATATCATAGTAGTATCCCTCTTCTATTGGTGGACCATAACAGAGACAACCCCCATAGTGCCGTTCCATGGCTTCACCAAGAATATGCGCACTGGAATGCCAGAACACTGCTTGTCCTAAAAATATCATAATTGGGAGCAACTCGTATTAGAATAAATGAATGAATGAACGAACCAACGGACGGCCAAATGAATGAATAATAAATCCTGGGATAAACAGTGGATTCCACAGAGTGGCTCTTCTTCCACTGGATTCCAATTGGAATTTTGAAAGTAATTTTTGTGGAGGAAGGAAATCCTGAGAACCTGGAAAGCCCTCGCAGCACAGGTGAGAAATAACAAACAACTCAACTCACATACATGTACAACACCGAGTTGGTTGGGACTTGAACCCAGGTTGCATTGGTGAGAGACGATCGCTCTCACCAGCGCTATCACCCGTACAGTATGCCACCCATGCTTCCCATAATATATATTGAATTTTTGCTATCAAAAGGAATTAATGTTTTCCCTAAAAGTATTTATTAGTATTAGAATAGTGCTAATTAAATAGAAAACAATAGAATTGGCATAATTTAGCAGTATTTAGTGGTATTTATGTTACACACTTATAGTGTTTGTACTCTACAAGATTCCACTCAATATACTGTACCTATACTAAATGGTAAGAGTAAAGCAAGTTTTGGATTTTTATCATTTTAAAAAGACCAAAAAGTAGAGGGTTACCTTCAGGATCATCAAACTTCAAGAACTTTAGAGTGCAATCACCCTCTAGGACTCTATCCAAGTCAAACACTTCACCATTGACCTGAAAAGCATAATAAACTATTGTCAGTTTAATTTTAGAATTTATTTAAAAAATAATCTGATACACAGAAGAAAAACCCTTGAGACATGAGACCAAACAAACTCTGACAAATCACACAGTTCTAGTTGTGGTTGTTGTAGGGAAGCAGCTAACAACATTTCTGCATGGGGATTTTTACTTCGATAGGCAAGGTATAAGAAAATGTCAGAAATTCAAATGACAGACAGGTGTTATCCCCGGCTCCTGGTTATTATATTATATATTTCTGTGCTGTATATTATAGTGGTAAAGGTACCTTTGCAACTACTGTATTATCTGCCAAGCCTTGGCTATGTAAATGAAAAAAAAGACAAAACAGTGAATTAAGTACATGCAACTTTGATATAATTTGGGAAAACTCTTTATAACAAACTACGTTGGATGGTAAATTGGCTATCATTATTTTATTATTTAAAAGAATAAGATTGAGGATAAAAAACAACCTGATAGAACAAGCTATTTCATAAGGTGTGGTTTTCCAAGCCAAACCCTCAAGGACCTTGCCGTCAGGAAGAGTAATCTTGATTGGAGTGTTCTCTTGGGCTATCGTGGATAGAAAATAAATTATAAATGAATTAAATAACCTTAAGAATATTGAACAAAGAATAATCATATATTTTATATTAATTTTATCAAAACCTGAAACGACCTCTGGGCTGATCTAGGTCAGGGTATGGCTATTACTCTTGATTTTCCTATATGCTAACCTGCAATTTTGGCCTCATATTCGGACTTTAATCTGTTAAACATCTGAATCCTTTCTTGAATATATGCTGGTGGTGGGTCCAGCTATAACAAATATTGATATAATAATTATTAGAATTATGATATCATGTGACTTGATATACCAATATTAACACATTATTGTGAAGCAACAGTCATTAAAGAAATCTACATATAAGTTTCCTCATTTATTTCAAACTGGGTTTCAACCATGCAGCTGATCCAATCTATTAATATACCTTTCCCAAATTCACTTGGATGACCACAAAATAATGGTTTGAAGTCGAGCCTGAACTTGATTCTTTTAATCAACAAATTCAACCTCAACTTGAAAGCCTTGTTTCTTGGTCAGTCAAGTGAATTCAGGACAGAACTATTGTATCTTATTATCTGTTGATTGCAGGAATAGCCCACTTCCGAGATATGCTTCACTCGTCACACACAAAGGTTTCTGTACAAGGCTAAGACTAAATGAAATGTATTCTTTTTTCTGTCACAAATGACTGAGAATTAACCATTAAGCCTCACATTGAATCTTTTGTGCATGACAAGCGAAGCACATCTCAGAAGTGGGTTATAGGGGGGACAAACAATAGGTTCCAATTTTCAGGAGATTGAAATTCTTTTGTTTTGTTCTCCATATCGAGCTACTGTCACATGCAAGATGTCCATTGAAACAATTTGTAAAATAGTTGATAAGTTGACATTATTTTAAAATAAACTTAGAAATCCAGCGAATCTGGCACCTTGGCTCAAGTTAATAATATGAAAAAAAAAATGTTTTGTTCAATTCTATTATTCTAAGGTTATAAAAAATGTACATGTAACATCAATAAATAATAATAATAATAATAAATAAATAAATAAAAAATTGGGGGTTGCAAATACAGTAGAAGCGTGTTGGTTATAATATTTAAAGCACTGTTTAGGAATAGCATTAATAGTAATATCAATAAATGTTAGAATGAGTAGAAACATCGATATGAATAAATCTTACTATAATTATTATGGAATAGCCACGAAGTAACTTTTGATCTAGTTTTACGATATTAACAAAATTGATCAGATTGATCTTTTTGCACAGTAAACTCAAAAACACTATCAACACATCTATCATCAAAAACACTAATGAAGTCATTCAGAACTAGATATAATCTATGAGTAATCATATCCTCAAAGGTTTTAATCAAGGACTATTAATTTCCTATATGATAATTTTTGCAAATCGTTTCATGTGAAGTCGAGTCGTACCTCCAGAGGCTCAGAGTTCCCTTCTCCTTTTCCCTTCTTTTTATCAGTTTTTTCCTTTTTTCCAGCCTTAGGCTGGGGCTTCTTTTCCTCTAGATTCATATTTTCCATCTTTTCTTCAACTTTCTCAGCCATTTAGAGTGATATTTTGGAATTTATGTCAAGAATGAAAATTTTGAGAATTCAATGAAATGCGCCGCAAATCTGATGAAATTGCAACCCAATACGCATGCGTTCATTACTCACCGCTTATAACTTTGACTGGAGGTTCAAATATGGCAGCCTCTACTAAAAAATTCTAACATTTTTTATTTTAACATGTTCTATAAAATATTTGAGTAGTTATAATTTACAGTAGATAAGGCATATTCTAGAAAATACAGGAAATGGGTGGTCCAGATTGTTACTAAATCAGTTAAAATATAGAATGATTATAATGCGCAAAAGTGAGAAATAGAACTTGCGCAGTTACTAGTCTGGAAACTCTAAAAGCGTGCGTTCTTTTAATGAAGAGTGATGTTGTTAATCTTGTTAGATATCAATACAAATCCTACCTCTAGCGGATAAGATGGTTGGTCATCGTCTTGATTCGAGGAGGAACGGCTAGATACAGATCGCCGGACAGCAACCTGCAGCCACAATCGCCGATAATGATGTAGATAATTCTGATTGCATAAATGAATCCTTCTACATCTCTGGATGTACCATAGCTGAGCTCTAGCAACGCTGTTACTAGGCTTCAATCCTGAGATATTTTTGATTATCCCTATTCTTGTTCTCAGCATCGTAACATGACATCAACTCTCAGAGTAGAACGAGAAAATTGTCTTGATGAACGTTAATTTTACAAAGATCATTGACAATTAAAAATGTGACAAACACAATAAATCCTAGAATATGAGCCAAACAACTTACATGGTAATATCAACTTTCATATCAGCTTTGCAAAAGATTTGTAAACAAAAACATTGGGCATTCTTAGCTTGCCGGAGTCATCTGTTCTAGTGATCTGAAAGGAGCCTGGGTACTAGCTAGCATCATTAGAAATCACTTCCGGTTCAGGCGTATAGGTTTTGGAAATTTTTATATCGGAAAAATATGACGTTGTATGTATAGTAACATAGCCCTTTCTACAGATCCATCCTACCCAACCATAAAAAAATCCCGTTTTGAAATAAATGTATATAACCCTCCCAATAAGCCTTTTCACAGTTTAAGAATCGATTCCACTGCGCATGCGATTTTATCCCGAATTTCTCACTTTCGTTTGTCTAAACCTTCTTTTGTTCTTAATTAAACAAAAGAAGGTGAGAAATTCAGGATAAAATCGCATGCGCAGTGGAATCGATTCTTAAACTGTGAAAAGGCTTATTGCAAATGATTGCTAGATAGGGACACCAAGCGATGGTCTCAGAGGGTGTCCACTGTACTGTCTGTTGACTGCAGTTTAGGTTGTCCAATAAATTATCAAGACTCACCTTGGCCTTACTGTGCTGACAGAACAGGTTAGAGAATGATAGGTAAAGAATGTGCTAGTATAGACAATACAATCATCCTGCATTCAGCAGTAGGGAGGTGAGAAAAAAGTTATAAATCATTTCACTGGACTTTAACTTTTAATTAAAATTTTATTTTGATAGTGAATGCATTGTAATATGTAGCAAAGCATCATTACAACTCTTGCTAATGTGCAGAATTCCTAGTTATAATTAAATAAATTAATGATTTTATTCTATAAAAATTTTATATAAAAATTTATATAAAAACAGATTTAAAAAAATTAATAGATACGTCATATAACACTTGCTTGCATGAGGATATAATAATTGTCAATAAGCATGAATATCGATTATATTTATTTTAGAAAACAAAATTAAAATTAAAAATCAATCTTCCAAAGTCGGGCCACCCACATAATAAGAACATTCAAGTTTTTCCCAATGATATCTGTTTACTCCTAGATGAACCTGGATATACACACCATGTTAATGATTGGATACAGGCTTTAGGGGTCCATTCATTTTTTTTATTTTACAGACATGGGTTAGCTTGTGTCACATCTGGAATTTTCTTTGTAAATAACAGCTATTGAAAATACAATGTACAAAAAGTTTCCTGTCTTGATAGGGGCCATGTAAAAAAATTTCAGGTTGGGAAGTTGCCGTACACTTTTTTAGTTACAATTCACAAAATCCCATCAGCCACCCCATAAGTTCCTTAACTGTAACAATAATTATTGCTGCTTGCAAGCATTAGCATAGTCTCATTACAAATAGTATTCAGTGGATGTATACAAGAATTGTTCATTTATAATTAAATTTTTTATTAAATATTGATCCAGGGGTGGCGAGGGGTTCAACTAGTCACATTCCCTTTAATATTTAAAAATAAAAAATGTGTTTCTATCTGAAACATTGTCAAAAAATATCCTGTAACAGTCAACAACCCCCGGCCCTCCCCTCCCCCTCCTTTTAAAGACCAAGGATCTTGCCCTGACAAGCATGCAATTTGCAAATACCAATCAAATGTGTCTAGGCATGTCATACATCTTTTACCACAGAAAAGTATGGCAGATCTTCTAATGTTACTTTGAATTTCATCCATTTGCCATCAGGTGTGCTATCAATTATATCCTTTGTTCCAAACTCTTTCTTCCACTTGCCTGCAGGTAAATATACACTGTGTATGCCTTTGTTTACTGAATACGGATCCAATACTGGTGCAACTAGATACTTTTCACCAACAAGAAACTCAGTGTCTATAGTCAAGCAGGTTTCATCACGAGGAGAAATCCACCAAAGTGGTCTTATTATTGGAGCATTGAAAATTGAAATATCCTTTGCAGCCTGTATGAGAGTTTCAGATATTGTCGTGCGGAGATCTATTAAGCTTTTCGCAATTGCAATTGTTTGGTTGTCGTAGAGCCATGGAACAAAAGAAAACTGCATGGCAGGAAGAAAAGTATTCATTTGCATCCATCGTATATACAGTTCTTTCTCAGGCTTGCTAGCGTAGTTTACAGATGAACTTATTTCAAACCCGTTACCACCTACCATGTCTGGGAGCACAAATGGATAGCCAAGGATACCAAAGGTAAGAGTCGTAGGGATGACAGATTTCAGACCATTATTTCTGTCCCATGTTGAAGAACGGTCAAGCATTCTGACAAAAATGGGTAAATGTTGAGTGCGAAATCCAACTCGAACCTCGACTAGGCTTCCAAAGTCAGACGCAAGGCGTGCATAGTTCGAGGAATAACAGCTTGGGTTATTGTTAGTCATGTTATACAGATTAAAACCCTTTGGTAGATAGGAGACACTACCTGCATCAAATTTAAATGAATCGATCTTGTACTTAGCCTGGAATGCTTTCAATCGATTGGAAAACAATTGAGTTGACTTTGGAGAAGTGGTATCCAGAACTCCACCAATTCCATTCCACCATTTAACTAAGCCTGGAACTTTTTCATCAGGTCCCCTTACCCAATAATCTATTGCGTCAAGGAATGCATTAGAGTTAGTGTTAGCAAATGGGTACGTCCAGAAAGTTACTCGGAAACCTGAGTTGTGCAAACTGTCAATCATCTTAGTTGCATTTGGAAACTTGTTGGTGTTGAAGTCAAAGTCGCCATAAGCAGTGGAGTACATGTCATCAATTTCAATCTGACTGCAAGAGAAGTTAAACTTTTTGATTTGATTGGCAAAGTCTGTTACATTTTTCTGATTGACAGCTTTGCCATACATTGCCCATGTCGACCATATTGGTTCTTTTATCATTCTCTCATCTGGGATCGTCTTAGGCAAACTTAGTATGCTCCCCATGACATACTGATACAATTCCTTTATACTTACTCCAGTGCATATCCTGTATGTTAGATGCAAAGGGCCATTCCCATAACCATGTAAATCACTTTTGAGCATCAGCATTGACTTAGAGGATATTCCATTGACTCCCACATGGAGAGGCACACTCTCATCAACAATAACCCCAACTCCATTAGAGTTCATCCAGAGACGTTCTAATGCCGGTCCATATACGGTCTTATTGCTATAATACGCAAGGATGGTATCTTGTGGAAGAAAAGGTTGGATATCAATACTAGCTAGTTCTAAAGGCCATAGCTGTACATAAAGCTCTGATCCACCATATATATGCACATCATTTAAGCTGAAGGAATCTTGTAGAGACGTCAAACCACTTGATCCTACAAACCATTTTAATTTGAAACATTTTTCAAACTTTGAATCTTTTTCAATCATTAGATTAGCATTATTGTCCCACTCATAAAACAGCTCTTGAGATGTGATTCTTCGTTTATAAATCTTACCACCAACGATTCCCTTCCCGAGATATCCTTCCAATGCATTTTCTTTCCCGGCGTTCTTAATGAGAAGCTTTCCAGTATCTTCGTTAAAGGATAGAGAACCGAGATTGTCAAATCTTTCCGTTATAGTTAAAAGGACAGTGGAAGTGATCACCAACGCTATGATAACAAACCCAAGAAATACAACGAAAACTTTCAATGCTGCAGTCATGTATGCTCTTCTTCGAAGCTCAGAGACATTTTTCAATTCATTGATATTGTGTTTGGATGGCAATTTGCTTTGATTTTTGTTGTTTTGATACTTTACATCTTCTTCTTGTTTTTTCTCGACCGCCATCTTGACTTCGCAGTCCGATCCTGTAGACAAGAGATGATCCCGTAGACTGACGAGTTGCGGGAATAGTGCGGGACTAGCACAGGCAACCCAATATTCAAACGAAATGAGATTCCGTTCACATGCACGATCTGATAACGCACGGGAGTAGTGTAAGGCGAAGTTTAAGATGCATCCAGTTTCTAAAAATAGCCCAACCGGGAATTCATATGAGGCGCGCGATATTAAGGAGTTTCCCTCTCATGTTTATGTTCTCTTGAGGCTGGTAATAAGATCCATGAGATTCATTCAGATTGATACCAAATATCATAAATATAGTTGATAGCACTTGACAGGCAGGGCGGGGGGGGGGGGGTACTCCCCCAGAATTTGGGTAGCGGTGTTCCACTGGGATTCTGAAAGGGGTACCCTGTTTATGATAAGAGATATAATTTATTGCACTGAGTTCCTGTTTCAATTATGTCATCTGGCGTATCGTTTTTTTACGACCATAATAACCAGTTTCACTCAATACGAAAGTAGAATCCCTGAATAGGACAGGAACCTCAGGAAGAACTTGGAACTTGAGAGAAATTGCATACCCTGTTTATGATAAGAAGCCTGAAAAACCATTCCCTGTATAGTCCATATATGGGAGAATCCCCCCCCCCCCCCCCCCAATCATTGTATGCTGGTAATGAGGTTCATTCAGCTGATTGATACCAAGTAATACAGTTTATATAGCACATGATGGGCTTTGTTTGCTTGTTATTGTAGTCTCGTAATGAGATATGTAATGCTTTCCCATTTCAGACCACATCATTCTCTAGAGTATCATTTCTTTGTTTAAAGTTGTGCAAGGTTGCACCTGAGAAGACGCTCAATCAAAGAATCTTATTCTCAAGGGAATGACACTGGGGTCTGAAATGGGAAAGAATTACAAGCGGAGGTCTATTGGCATTGTTCATCTGTCATTTTTAACTCGCGGATACTTGAAGTGTAGAAACAAGTTATGAGGCTGGTAATGAGATTCATTCAAGTGATTGATACCAAGCAATAGAATGCTCTCTGGTTTATAGCACATGATTCGCAGTTTTTGCCCTTCATTAGTAGTAAAAAAATGGATAATATTTTGCAATTTATCTGGTTCAAAATAATTTATTGAAAACATCCAGACATACAGTAGAACAGAATTCCTAGGATTACAAATGGAAAGATTCCTTCATTATTCTTAAAACAATGTAACACTTCTATTTCATATATATATAGTACTATTCACATCTACTCATGCTACTTCAAGTTTACAATAAATCTTGCTAGAAATAACTCATTCTTTCCTACGTGCATTTATTGCAGGATAAAAATTGCCCTTACTTATATAATATTATGCATTTATTAGCAAATAATGAATGCTTATCTATAACATATATAACAGTATAAAGAGTATTGGAAAACCATTCCTTGTTCAATATTCAGTATTTTTTATATCATGGCATTTAGAAGTCAAACAAGTTTTATTCCAAATTCAGTCTTCAAATTCTATCTGCAAGTCTGAAAACTAGTTTTTACGAAGAAAATGTGATATCAATATTATCAAGTACAAAAAAGATTTAGGTGTATTTAACATGAAAGCCTGAGCCAAAACTAGATTACATAAGCGATTCTTATGTTATCTTAAATACAACAAACTAATAAGCGGAAACTTCCAAAAAATTAAAATTAAGCAGTACATTACAGAAATTGAAGCAAGAATTGATTTTGCAGGGTTTTTGTATTTTTCTGCGAAAAAATAAGTGTTATCTTAATCAGAATAGAAGCCTGTCACCACTTGCATGATCACAGAAGGCATGACAATAGAGTCTTTCTTCCCTAGGAAACTGAATTCTTTCTCATGTAAGTTAGATTAGACTAGATTCAATTGTTCCTGCCTTTCAAACATCCTGTCATGGGGCAAAGCCTCTATCATTTCTAAATAAACACATAATGCATTTGTATAAATTATCTACAGTACTTCAATTTAACAATAATTAAAACAAAATTTCCTAGACAGATCATAATACTACTCTTCTTATTTTAGTTTCTATTAGGGAGTAGGTAATATTACTATGATTCTTATATCATTTTTTCCTGATCAAATTAAGAGCCAAAACCTTTGTTGGTTATAAGTTGAGTATATTGTTCACAGGTAATAGCAACAGTTTTAAAATATCCATTGATCAAAACTTCATCCCCTCCTTACTGTATTATTTTAAGGCTACAGTGTACAAGTGCTGGGGTGTGATAATAGGAGGATTTTTAATGTTGTTTTTTTTTTTTCATTTTGTTTGGTAAAAATCTGAGACCCTCTCTTCAAAGTATGGATATTCTTTTATGAACTGCGTATGTGCAAAAAGGTGAAGCATTCAAACATCAACTCTGACATAAAGTTCTGACTCATTGGAAAGGTTGTTATTATTTCACACTTACTCTCTAATCTAAATCCTCAAAACATGTTGAGAATATACCAAAGAATACACAATTCAAGAGTTCCAATCACATATCTATCAATACCATTTTCAAAGTTATGATACAAAGTATAAAATATACAGACAGATTTCATTGTTATGTTTCTTCGTTGCCAGAGTCTTCACTGTATTCCATGCAGTCATCATCGTCGTCATCAAAATCATTCATATCATCACCATAATCATCATCATAAAAGTCAGCAAAATCGTCACTTTCTGATTTGGTTGGTTTTGTTTTGATGCAATAATCTTGTATCGTTGTTGGAACATGGATGCCATCTTTTTCAGCATCGAGTCTTGACCGTTGAACTTGTTTTCTTTGATAAGAGCAAAAAGAGTCAAAGGGGTCCAGATATACTGAATGAATGGAACATGAGGTGAAAGGGGGTCCAGATACTGAATGAGTGGAACATGAGGTCAAACGGTGTCCAGATACTAAATGGATGGCAAATGAGGTCAAAGGGGGTCCAGATACCGAATGAATGGAACATGAGGTCAAAGGGGGTCCAGATACTGAATGAATGGAACATGAGGTCAAAGGGGGTCCAGATACTGAATGAATGGAACATGCGGTCAAAGTTGGTCCAGATACTGAATGAATGGAACATGAGGTCAAAGGGGGTCCAGATACTGAATGAATGGAACATGAGGTCAAAGGGTGTCCAGATACTAAATGTACGGCAAATATGATTGAAGGAAAATGATATGCATCTTAAGCAAGCTTCTTATGTGGATGGCACCAGTACTATGTGGTCTGCATACATTACAGCACAGTTCTTGACCAATTAGAGTCTACATAGCAAGGCGACTATATTAAAATTTGGTTTATGGTACCTAATGATTTTTTCATATTCGCCATCTTTTCCCTTCGAGTCTCTCCACTTCCGGAACATCACTGATGCGTCAACATTAGCGGGAGAAAATGTATTGGGCTCATTCAAAAGTGAAATAACACTGAGTAATATGGTTCTGGAAGACAAAATATGAGGTTAAGAATAGCAGAGAAAAAGGTACTCTTTATTGACTGAAATCCTATAACGATAATCCATGATTTATACAACTCAGGCAACAATCAAGCAATTCAATCTTTGAGTTAGCCTTGCCCTGACATAGTTCATCCCAGAGGTAATTTCAGGGTTCAATCTTTGAGTTAGCCATGCCCTTGCTTAGATCAGCCCAGAGGTTGTTTAAAGGTTCAATCTGTGAGTTAGCCTTGCCCTGACATAGATCATCCCAGAGGGTATTTCAGGGTTCAATCTTTGAGTTAGCTGTGCCCTGACTTAGATTAGCCCAGAGGTTGTTTCCGGGTTCAATCTGTGAGTTAGCCATGCCCTGGCTTAGATCAGTCCAGAGGTTGTTTCAGGGTTCAATCTGTGAGTTGGCTGTGCCCTGACTTATATTAGCCCAGAGGTTGTTTCAGGGTTCAATCTGTGAGTTAGCCATGCCCTGACTTAGATTAGCCAAGAGGTTGTTTCAGGGTTCAATCTGTGAGTTAGCTGCGCCCTGACCTTGTTTAGCCCAGAGGTTGCTTTAGGGATTCAATCTGTGAGTTAGCCGTGCCCTGACTTAGATCAGCTGATGAGTTCTAGTAGCTCAGTGGTTAGATTTATTCATGTTCATTGTTTGTGTATCTCAATAATAGCAGGGACCGCAGAGCATATTTTGTATTGAGGGCTATTGACCATTGAAGGCTGGAACAGCTAGGGGGGTCCAGTGGTAATGCCCCCTTGGAAATTTTGAAATCACTACTCTCAGAAATGAGGGGCATCAAGAACATATTTTTCTGTACTAAATTTATGGAAACATTGCACAAAAATTAAAAATGGCGGCCAAATCATTGAGGTCACAGTCCCTGAATAGATGTACAGGTATCAATCCCCAGGAATTACATGCAGTCAAATTTAAGTAATCATTTGACGAGTTTGTTTAAAGAAATCCTCTAAAAACAACCTTTAAGCACAATTTATACTTCCCAAACAGTCAAGTAAAAAATGAGAAAAAAACTTTCAATGAAAAAATATTAAAAACAATATAAAATTAATGTTAAGGTATAACTAGATAAAACTAGTGTGAGCTGCGTCGGTGTTTCTAATGAAACAGTAATGATGAAAAGGTAAATTATACACCTGTGAAAAGATGAAAAAACTTACTAAAACTTTTTCATCTTTTCAAAGTGTATAATTTACCTTTTCATCATTACTGTAAAATTAATGTTATATTAATGTTATTTTGGGGAAAGAATGAAAATAGGAATGAAAACTTATATAAAATTGTTGGAAAAGTTTTTTGTTTATATTTTCATAGGTTATGGTTTAAGAAAGATGGGTTAATTGTTGATGTAGCATGAGTATAACATACTGAAGCCACCTGAAAACATTTACAGTGATTTCACAAGCTTTTCCTTTTGGGAAAATTTTTTTCCATAAATACTAAATGATACTTATAGCAGTTAAAACTGAAGGTTAGGTGTTAAGATAAATGGAAGAATTAATAGTTTTTTTACTCAATGGTATTCTTAAACATAATAAAACAACTCATGAATAACACATAAGGAATTTATTTTTTCATATCTTATTTATTGTTAGTCAAATGAATCGAGTCTGGCACGTTGTGAGTATATAAGAGAGAAAATTTATATTATATTTTCATGTTTATATATGACGACTTATCTACAAGTTTTTCTAATTTTCTTACTAAAAATAAAAATACTAAAATTCAAAATAGAGAAAACGGGGAAAAGAGAAGATATAATCTTCGATATTCTGCCAATTCTTTGTTGTCACTAAAAAAAAAGCCCAAGCGAAAAATTTTGAATTTCAGGGTTTTTGATCAAGAAGAATGAACCCAATTCGAATATTTATGTCAGATTTATCTTATTTTACTTACATTTGGTGTTTTTTCTAATTGATTATTAGAATTGTTTGTAAAAAATAGGTTTTTTTACCTGACATTTTGAGTAGGATTCCATCTTTCTGACGGAAGTTCGCCACTTTGTGGATCGTCAACCGGAGGATGTAGGATAGAAATACAGACATCTCCTGACTAGAAAACACAAAAATACTTCATTATTCCACGAACTATCCTTTAGATAAATGAACTTATCAATCAAATCGAATCAATCCACAAACCTCGTATATATTTGGATGGTACATCTTGGTTATAAAGCGAAATGTTGGAGGCGAATATGGATAGTCTTGAGGAAACGACATATGTGCCTAGAAAAAAGGAAGAAAAAGAAACATATCAAAACGAGGTGGATTTGAAAAAACCTTGTGTTAGGTTGTGCTACATGGACTAACCTTGAAGTATCCTCCCTCATAGTGTGTTTTTGGAGGTCCGAATATTGCTACATCCCATTCGAAAAGATTACTCTCATCAGGAACCTTGACTCGAAATCCTTCTACTGGCTCCTCTGTTAGCTTCTTTAACTCTAAATGTAAAGCCCGAACGGCTGAAGAATTAGGCACTGATGCCATTGAACAGCTTGCTATGTTTGTGATGAACTAGATATGAGGTTTTAGGGCCTTACAAAGAGTATTTTAGAGAGAAAATCGAAGAAAATCGAGGAGTTTTTTTTTCCTTTTTTTCTGTGAGCAAAACTAAAGTTTTGTTGTGTATTTACTCGTCACCAGGGCCTACTCCGCCATGTGACGTCACAATCTTGTTACATATTTGGACAAACCACAGGCAATCCACAGCTAGTGAGAATGATATCATAATTGGAAGAAGATGCAGGCTAAAATCCTTTTAATGTCATGAATAAAACCCTAAACCACTTTAAAAACCTATGTTTTTGATTGGTTAAAAGTGGCCGATTATGGTGGATTAAAAACGTTCAACTCAGCAAAGTTTTCACTGGAAACAAGACTAGGCGCACGTTTGACCTTTGTACGCACACATTTGAAGTACAATGTGAATACTGATAAATGGATAGCTGGACGGATAGACTGACGGACGGAAGAATAAATAATAATAATGATAATAATAATAATGATAATAATAATGATAATAATATAATGATAATAATAATAATGATAATAATAATAATGATAATAATAATAATGATAATAATAATGGAAAAGTACAACTTCCAGGAAAGTGATAATGGAAAGCCATGGTACCAACAAAGTCTACCATCAGCAGTACTTCAAAATGAAAAGGCAAAAATATACTGGAATGTACCCTTTCAACTTGAGAAAGCTCCAGAAAACAGTGCCAATAAACCCAGTTTTAAACATAGTTGTACAAGATAAAGAAACTAATGCTTGGACACTATTTGAAGGCACAGTTTGTCAAGTTGGTAAGATTGCGGAGAGAACTGTTGAAAAACAGAGAAAAATACACGGAACTACGTGCAGGCATCAAAAAGAGTGTGAAAGCTCAAGTGTAAATCAGATTAACATAGTGTTTGACTTTCTCGCAGGACATCACGAACAGCTAAGAAAAGACCTAAGAACAATTACAAATACAGACAGGGAAGTGAACTTTCTTATAGAACGATGTCAGAAATGGATTTTACGGCAGAACGTTAATATAGTCAAGAAGTTCTATGAATATGCATAAACTGAAGAAAGGATTGAAAAAAAATAAAAATAATAAAAAAATGATAAACTTAACCAACCTAGACTTAGTAAAGTAGAAATTATGCGTATATAATGAAGTAGAGAAATAAGACAGTAATGATGAAAAGGTAAATTATACACCGTGAAAAGATGAAAAAACTTACTGACGTTTCGGACGCTAGTCCTTCGTCGGAGTAAAAGAGAAAGAAGTGGTAGAAAGGAGTGTATATATGATAGAATAAGACAAAAGAAACCAATGAGAGCAAGGTAGGCAAGGAAACAAAAACAAACAATCAAAAGACAAAAGGAAAGGTTAGTTGAAAATAAAGCGTTCATTAATCCCGTTGGGACTAAGAGTGCCCAATAGGTGAATAAGACGCATTTCTTTGGTCTTGCGACAATCATTGTTGCCGTTAAGCAAAGAAAGACCGAAAACAATGAAGTCAGAAAGAGAATGGTTAGTTAGATTAAAATGGCGGGAAACTGGTTTGGTAGGATCGTTATTGCGAATATCATAAAGATGATTGCAAATGCGATCACCAAGACGGCGGCCAGTCTCACCCACATATAAAAGATTACAGCGGGTACATTTAATACAATATACAACATTAGAAGTGGTACAAACAAAATGGTCAGTGATTTTAACAGTAGATTTGGGACCGACAACAGAAATGTGAGAGGCTATGTGAGGACAAGTATAACAACGTTTACGAGAACAGCGAAAAGTACCAGGTTCTTTGTTAGAGGGAAGAACTCCCTTGACCAAGAAAGAACGGAGATTACGATCACGTTTATAGGAAAAGAGAGGGCGGTTGTTGAAAATAGCAGAAGTGCGGGTATCAGAGTCAAGCAGAGAAAAATTGCGGTTAACAATGGGCTTAATGGAAATGTTAATAGGATGATACGTAAGAGTGAAAGGAATGCGGTCATTAGAGGGACGAGTGTGAGATGTGAGAGCGGTGGTGGTTCTCTTGATCTTTTTGTCAATAAGTGTCGCCGTGATATTTCTAACCTCAATCTTAACCGTAAACTCAGTTACTCTAATCTTTCTAAGGACGAGTGGTTGGCTTTACGTCAATTACGCAATCGTTCTGACATTGTTATTAAGCCCGCTGACAAAGGCGGTGCAGTTGTTGTCTGGCGTTCTGACCTGTATGAACAGGAAGCTTTACGTCAACTCTCTGATACTAATTTTTATTGTGAAGTGGATAAGGATCTTACCCCTGACAATCAAAAATTAGTTAAAGACACTGTTAACTCTTTCATTTCTGATGGCTCTTTACCTTCCACTGCTAAAAACCTCTTTGTTATTACTCTTCGTACTTCTCACGTCTATTTTCTTCCTAAGATTCACAAAGCTAACAACCCTGGTCGTCCTATTGTTTCTGCTTGTAGTTGTCCTACCGAACTCATCTCTAGCTATCTAGATTCTCTCATGTTGCCTATTGTTCAGTCTTTACCTACTTATATTAAGGATACTAATCACGCTCTTAGTATTTTTAATGATTTTCGCTTTCCTGATAACTCTTCTAAGCTTTTGTTTACTATGGATGTCAAATCTTTGTATACTGTTATTCCTAATGATGATGGCCTTCGTGCTCTTCAGCATTTTTTCGATCTTCGTCCTGTCCTCGAGCCCAGCACTCCCACCTTGTTACGCTTAGCTGAACTCGTTCTTACTCTTAATTGTTTTTCTTTCGGTGATCGGTATTATCGGCAAATAAACGGTGTTGCTATGGGTACTAAGATGGGCCCTAGTTATGCCAATTTGTTTGTTGGTTATATCGAAAACCTTGTTTTTCAACAATATACTGGACCTAAACCTGAGTTTTTTGGACGGTATATTGATGATTGTATTGGTGCTACTTCTTGTTCGCGTAATGACTTAGATTCTTTCATCTCTTTTGTTAACTCTTTTCACCCTGCCTTAGACTTTACGTGGGAGGTTAGTGAAACATCAGTCACTTTCCTTGACATCTTGCTTAGTGTTAATGACGACCGTCTTAGCACTAGTGTCCATTACAAACCTACTGACTCTCATTCTTATTTACTCTACTCGTCTTCTCATCCTAAGCATACTCTTAACGCTATTCCGTTCTCGCAATTTCTTCGTCTTCGTCGTCTGTGTAGTGATAATCTTGATTTTTCTGTTAAATGTTCTGAGATGCGTTCCTTCTTCCTTAAGCGTAATTATCCTGCTCATGTTATTGATCGCGCTATTCGTAAAGTTTCTACTATTGATCGTACCACCGCTCTCACATCTCACACTCGTCCCTCTAATGACCGCATTCCTTTCACTCTTACGTATCATCCTATTAACATTTCCATTAAGCCCATTGTTAACCGCAATTTTTCTCTGCTTGACTCTGATACCCGCACTTCTGCTATTTTCAACAACCGCCCTCTCTTTTCCTATAAACGTGATCGTAATCTCCGTTCTTTCTTGGTCAAGGGAGTTCTTCCCTCTAACAAAGAACCTGGTACTTTTCGCTGTTCTCGTAAACGTTGTTATACTTGTCCTCACATAGCCTCTCACATTTCTGTTGTCGGTCCCAAATCTACTGTTAAAATCACTGACCATTTTGTTTGTACCACTTCTAATGTTGTATATTGTATTAAATGTACCCGCTGTAATCTTTTATATGTGGGTGAGACTGGCCGCCGTCTTGGTGATCGCATTTGCAATCATCTTTATGATATTCGCAATAACGATCCTACCAAACCAGTTTCCCGCCATTTTAATCTAACTAACCATTCTCTTTCTGACTTCATTGTTTTCGGTCTTTCTTTGCTTAACGGCAACAATGATTGTCGCAAGACCAAAGAAATGCGTCTTATTCACCTATTGGGCACTCTTAGTCCCAACGGGATTAATGAACGCTTTATTTTCAACTAACCTTTCCTTTTGTCTTTTGATTGTTTGTTTTTGTTTCCTTGCCTACCTTGCTCTCATTGGTTTCTTTTGTCTTATTCTATCATATATACACTCCTTTCTACCACTTCTTTCTCTTTTACTCCGACGAAGGACTAGCGTCCGAAACGTCAGTAAGTTTTTTCATCTTTTCACGGTGTATAATTTACCTTTTCATCATTACTGTTTCATTAGAAACACCGACGCAGCTCACACTAGTTTTAGCAAGTTATACCTTTTTAGAGAAATAAGAGAAAAATATCATATGCCCTTGGCAGGATTTGAACCCACGTCTTCGGTATTCTAGTCCGATGTGTTAACCACTACACTACAAGGACCAACCACGCTGGTAACGCAGCCAGAATATGAAATGTTGGGTATTCGTGAGGATCCCAGAGCGATAATTTTTCTCTATAGGTAAGTTGAACACCGTAAATGTACGCAGATAATAGACATAGTAAAGTAGAAATTATGCGTTCGGTGTGTATATAATGAAGTAGAGAAATAAGAGAAAAATACCCTACATTTCATATTCTGGCTGCGTTACCAGCGTGGTTGGTCCTTGTAGTGTAGTGGTTAACACATCGGACTAGAATACCGAAGACGTGGGTTCAAATCCTGCCAAGGGCATTTGATATTTTTCTCTTATTTCTCTACTTCAGCCTAGACTTAGTCTAGGTCCGCTGGTCAATGTAAACATGATATATACAAACAAATAAAACTTGCCATAATAATAATAATAATAATAATAATAATAATCAACTTTATTGAACACGAAAGCTCGCACGCACGAATGCTCGCACGAATGGATGGATAAAGAGATGGACAGACCCACATGTGCATTCTCTACTTTCACATCCCCATAATGCCTTGCATCTTTGGGGAGTAACCAATCAACGAATTGAAAAGTTTTTTAATTGAATTTATGCTATACCTGAGTTTTATCTGTACATTACTGATTATCAGTTTATTCCAAGTTATTTTTGCGTGTACAGATCATCAAGAGTTTTGGTCTCACAGAAAATGTATTGACTTACGAAAAAATGTTTAAAATTTACCTTAAACTTCTTCAAGCTTCTGTTTTTTACTTCTTCATTTTATCTTTGGATACCAAACAAAGTATTGTCAACATTGTCTGATCAGCCTTCAGCAAAATAAGTGGGTTTTTACCCTCTGGTTAACCCCCAAAGACGCAAAGTATTACGAGGATGTGAAAGTAGATAATAGGCTATTTACCCCTCAGGCTACATGTGAATTAGACAATTAGCATCAGACGACTATAAAGACTACATTGATAAGGATGGCAGATCTAATTGATGTATTTCAAACAATAAGAAACAAATGAGAAAATTAAAGCTAAAACGCGAAACATGCACGCGTTAATCTCAGTGGCTATATTGGCGAACGGCACTGAGTAGCCAATGAATAATAATAATAAAAAGACCGTCCTTTTTACACGAGGGTAGCACTTAATAGCCAGTGGCTAACAAACCTGTGGCCCGCGCTCCATGATCGAATTGGAATTTAGGAGTTGATTTTTGTGAAGAGAGGAAAACCGGAGAATAACCCGGAAAACCCTCGATGCACAGGAGAAAACCAGCAAACAACTCATATGCAACACCAAATCCCGGCGGGACTTCTCAGTTTTTAAACCGTATTTAGTCTCATATGTGCCATTCCTATATCATCTCGCACGAGACTACACCAGCTCTCTTGTTCTCGCACAGGGTTTACAAACCTTATCGAAACAACCCGAGATAGACATAGTATAAACAATTAATTAGTATTCGCCAGGTAATTATGCCATGTTTTCTCAAATGATATTCCGATCAAAATAAGTCACTTAGTAAATATATTTTCCAGCCATATCTTGACAACATTGAAAAAATTCGCTTAAAATGTTTTCACTTTAATTAACGGTATAATATTATTTGTAAACCATGTCACCACTTCTAAAACTAAGATTGATGTTTCTGGCAGTTTAGGTTAACGACGAGATATTATGATTTCGTTAGTGTAATATTGGCTCGTTTATATGTAGAGCTTGTGTCTTTTTTGCATAAATAAATCAATCAACTTCTTAAAAGACCTAACGTTATTAAACATCTTTAATTTCGCCTTCCCATATGTGCTATAAAAAGAACGCGCGCTATTGGTTAATGCGTTCATCATTTTAGTGCTTTTCGAAAAAATATTATTAAAACTTTAACTAATTATTCACAAACAGAGGAAGAACTGATAAAATATGGTGAACGTTGGCTTGGATATTAAATGAGTACTCGTTGATTTAAACAGCGTAAATGAAGTTAGGAAAGAGCTATTTAAGTTTCGTGTTGGCTGTCGGTTTTGTTTTGTCAGGAAACTGGAAAGAAAATCATGCAAGGCAAGTCAAACTTGGTGTTTTACTGCCTTGGTCAGGAAGTTGGCCACTTGCTCAGAGAATGGCTGAAATCATCCCGAGAACTATCGATAATATTAACAGAAATAAGAGCTTTCTTGGCAACAATAATCTGACTTTTGTATGGAGAGACACGAGGAATCAAGCAAGCCAAGGATTGTGGGCTATGGTGGATTTGTGGAAGAACGAGAATCCTTTAGTAGATGCCTTCATTGGACCGGTGTTCAGTGTTATTTGCGAGCCTTGTGGACTATTAGCAGAACGATTAAATCTTCCAATGATTTCCTGGGGATGTTCAAGTCAAAGGCTCTCAAACACAAATTTGTATCCAACGTTCGCGAGAACGAAGACTTATGGTCGTACTAACCTTTTAAACACATCTCATGCGATGGCAAGGGTGTTAAGGCATTTTGAATGGAAACGAGTGTCTTTATTTCATTCTTCTGAAAGCGTGTGGACTGATCTGGCCCTAAAGATGAATAGTGAACTTGAAAGGTTCGATATAAAAGCCAATAAGCTGATGTTTTCACCATTTTTGCCACAAACTTATGATCGTCTTTTAAAAGACGCAAAGAAAAAAGCTAGAGGTATGACCAGATATTATTAGGCATCGCCTTCATCGGTGTTCCAAATTTATCAATTTGAAATGATGAGTTGTATTGAGTTCCCTTTGTTTTGTCACTGTTAAACGATTTTTGTTATTGTCACTGCCGTTGTCATTGTTTTTGTCACTTTTTCCTTAGCTCAGTTACAGTTTTTTCAATTGTTTTTCCCGCTTTGCACCGGCTTTTGTTCTACTGTCGTTCTCTAAGCTTGTAGAGGATCATTCTCAGTCCTGTTTTCAAACTAGCCCCATCCGACAACACATTATATTAAGTCAACAAAACAATAGCAAAATCGACAACGCAAAAACCAAAATATTTATAACACAGATCAAGTATAATCTATGTTTATACTTATTAACCAATAGCCCTTTCTATTGGGAATCCGAGCGAAGGGTAGCGAACTGTGCTCTATTTCGTATCTAGGTGCTCTGTTGGTTCTCTCCTGTTACTAGTGATTTCTTTCGGTTTCCGTCACCAGTGTTCGTCCTCCACAATAGTCAACTTCTAAATTTCAATTGACCATTAAACGAGTGCAAAAGATTTGTTAGCCACTGGCGGTCGTAAAAGTGCAACCCACGCAAAACAAGGTGGTACCAAAAGATAGATCAGCATATTGCATTAATGTTAGAGTCTAAGCTTACAGCAAACAATCCGGAATTGAAGTCAAACGAAAGCCAGTATCTCCGGTGATGTGGTGCGCCAGGTTTTATTGAATTCTCTGTTGGACGGGAAGTTAGCGATCCTATTTCGATAAGAGTTGTTTGCGTTCGCTGGACTAAAAACACTTAGAAATCGTTCTTTTCCCCCCAGCTTGTTGTTTTACTGATGTCAAGATGGTGAACACTGGAAAAAAAAAATGGAATAGCTATAAATAGAGAATGACGACAAGTGAAAGCACCTGTGCATAAGCTTCTCAAAACAAAAACAAAAAAGAGCTAAGGAAAAGAAATCACGAAGTAAATAGAAACGATAAAACCAGCCAAAAATAAAAAAAAGTTACAGAATAAGTATAAGACAACTAGGGACTTTCTTTACAAAATAAAAATATAATTATAGATGGAAACCGCCAGGTTAATTACCAGCTCAAACAAGTTATATGCTCGACGCAGCTCATCGATAATGCGACAGGACATCTTGAAATTGCTATGATTATTTTGCTAATAAAATTCGTGACTTCAAAGTTTTGCGGCCATTTGGGATAAATGTTTTTTTCTCTGACTCCTGTTCTAACCACTAACACTAATTATTCAACAATACGCTGGGGTACAATAATCATTTGCTATCGCTCCCCAGCGATTGCTGTTTTGACGGGTCGCGCTTGCATCGATCCTTAATTAAACCCCCGGAGCGAAACCAGAGTTTTTTGGAGCTCAGAGCAATATACTAACGTTCGAATGTAGCATAGCGCTTAGAGTTTGTTATTTAGCATTAGAAAGAGGATGTATGATGGCAGAAAGCCACAGGGTCGCCCTAGGTGAGTCTGGCTCAATTACATTCGTCATAATATCGATGAGCTCTAGAAACAATCCATCAAGTATTGCTGCTATTACTACTTATCTTTTATTAGAAATGTGGTGGACCTCATTTGATGATTAGAGGTTTTATGGTAGTATGAATGATGCTCGTGAAGTGTTCATTAAGTGTTATCATCTTTCTAGTCTACTTTCGTTTTTTTTTCTTCTTTGTTTCATCCTTTAATAATTAATGGTATAATTTAGTGATAAAGACGGCGTAGATTCTAGATAGTTTTGGGGTATTCAAATGTCCCTTAGAAAAACATAGCTTATTAAACATAGCCTATTAAAAGCAGCATCATGTATGCAGTGATAAATATTGTAGAAGTTATGAAGATAGATGTTTAATTAGAGAACCCATCCATCCATCCATCCATCCATCCATCTTTATTCTCATTTCCCATTTTTTTTCCCCAGTGTTCATCCTGCTATGCTACATGGAACAGGTAAAACAAATCATCATGGCTGCCAAGAATCTCAACATGACCAACGGTGATTACGTATTCGTGACGTCAGACTTCACCATGGATACCACGCATAGCAACCTAAGTGCCTTGGAGTATTACCATGCACACAGTGACGTGTTGGATGGAATCATTGACGTCAGTGTCAATCTAGCAGATGATGTTGAATTTCAGCTGAATGCACAAGCTATTGAGCGAGCAATGCAAACACCGGGTTCAGCGTTTTACAATAATGAAACACGTGTCCACGAGGTAAGTTGTGATTGGTCAAGTACGTGTACCAGAACAAACTGCAGTAATTGTAATTGGTCCGTGCAGAAACAAAGTTTTATAGTTTAGATCGAGTGACACTCTTAAAACTACTTTCTCATGTGTAATATATAATAAACATGGCAGTGCTGTTAACCAGAATTAAAGCAGAAAAAAGTCACGATTTGCACTGCAGTACAAAGTCAAATATTGTTTGTACATTGTTGTGAGTTAATGATATTATTAAGTTAATAATATTGAGTCATAGGCCTTGAAGGCGAGAGGACTAAGTGTTTGAGCCAAATCCAACTAGTCGATCAAATATTTAGACGCAAACAAGTTTTGAATTAAAATTAAATTTTCAATGCTTTGGTTTTCAAAGCCGGCTCTTTTAGTACGAGGATATACCTTCTAGCCTATAGTAGTAGCTCATCCAATACGAACGCAGCATTGATGCTACTGGCCGATACTGGGTTTGATCATGACTATAACATGTATTATGTTTGAATGAAGGAATGAATGAATGGATGAATGGATGAATGGATGAATGGATGAATGGATGAATGGATGAATGGATGAATGGATGAATGGATGAATGGATGAATGGATGAATGGATGAATGGATGAATGGATGAATGGATGAATGGATGAATGGATGAATGGATGAATGATATGAATGGATTGAATGGATGAATGGATGAATTGGATGAATGGATGAATGGATGAATGGATGAATGGATGAATGGATGAATGGATGAATGGATGAATGGATAATGGATGAATGGATGAATGGATGAATGGATGAATGGATGAATGGATGAATGGATGAATGGATGAATGGATGAATGGATGAATGGATGAATGGATGAATGGATGAATGGATGAATGGATGAAGGATGGAATGGATGAATGGATGATGGATGAATGGATGAATGATGAATGGATGAATGGATGAATGGATGAATGGATGAATGGATGAATGGATGAATGGATGAATGGATGAATGGATGAATGGATGAATGAATGATGAATGGATGAATGGATGAATGGATGAATGGATGAATGGATGAATGGATGAATGGATGAATGGATGAATGGATGAATGGGTAATTAAAAATTAAAAACCGGATTTCCTTAACGAAGGAATACAATGACTCAAGCTTACCATATTTATTCAGCAATGTTTATTTTTGGAACACAAGTACTTTTTTCATGATTTATTGAATTTCTTCCGCAGATATCGCACTTTTTCGCATATGCCGCAGACGCCATCACTTTGTATGCGTTAGCGTTTAAACGACACCCTTGCACAAGGTGGAAATATCACCGATGGACGTCATATCGCTAAAAACATGTTTGGCAAAACATTCAATGGTAAAATATATGCATCGGAAACGACTATATAGTTTCTCATCTAAAGAGGATAACATTTAAAGAGTATGTTTATCAATTTTCAACCATGTGTCATTATGTTTAGTGACATTCATTTCCGTGTTTTCAAGAAGTTTTAAATCCAATATTAATGTGACTCAATAGAAGAGTCTATAAAACCTAAAGTGGAACCCAGGTTCGTTGTTGGATAAATCTTTTAAATTCTCAATTCATTCCATTCTCTTGTATTTTTCTACCCATTTTTATTTTGCATTCTCTTCTTTGACGGTTATTTCCGCGTTTGAAAGAAGTAATAATACAGATAGGAGCAGTGGTGGATCCAGGATTTTTCAAAGGGGGTTCCGTTCTTAAACTGTGTATAATTCTCCTTTGTTTAGTCGATGTTTGACAAAAAAGGCTCTAATCACCTAATTTACTACCTAACGGAAGGTAAAAATAACAGCAAATATATATCATTTCGTGTTCAACATTATCTTTGTGGATACTTTTAAGCAAAATTTATATAAGACATATTTCTATTACCTAAAAGATCAAACCTTCAAGGGGGGTTTCGTGGACCCCTTCGACCCCCCTCCCCCTGGATCCGCCACTGAGGAGTCAACAAAATAGGTATTCTACCTAAAAGAGTTTATCGTGGTTTGTCGTGGAATAAATATTCAATTTCATAACGTTCCTAATTGATTCCAACTTTACCTATATTTTTCCCTAAAAGTGCATTTATCATGCCATTTGCTGTGGAATAAATCTATTCATATTCTCTTGATCTATTTAAAGACGTTCTCAATTGATTACAACTTAACTTTACCTATATTTTCCTCATTTTTATTTTCTTCTCTAATATATATATCTGATATATTTGTCTGATGAGTGCGTAAGCACGAAACTCGGAGTTACAGTGAACATGTTTCGTCTTTAATCCAATCTTTACTATATATCTATTGCTCTGCATCCCTACGCATCGAGCACTGTTTCACCAGTATAGACCACATTACATACTTAATTATATATATATATATAAGCATGACTCAATACTGAAAATATAGTTAAATTCAAAAGCATTTAGCGTGGCTTGTTGTTAAATATATAAATCTCGTAGAAAAAATTCTCAATTTATTCTCTCTGTTTCTTATTTCCCTGTCCATAGGTTTATCAGGTGTAGTGTCAATAGATGACAATGGAGATCGCATTCCATTCTACGTATTGCGTAATTTGAATAACAACTCATTCGTCAAAATTGCATCGATTCTGCCGAATGGTTTGCAGGTTGTTGAGGATCGAAAGGTGGTTTGGTTTGGCGGCCAAAAAGAGGTTCCTCTAGATGAGCCTGTTTGTGGATTCAATAATGAACACTGTGGTAAGATCATTATCATCCTTCACTTACATTATCTTCATCACCAACACCACCATTATGCATCATCATCATCATCATCATCATCATCATCATCATCATCATCATCATCATCATCATCATCATCATCATCATCATCATCATCATCATCATCATCACCATTACTGTAATTGAAAATGAATTTTTGTCAATGTCAGTAACTGGAGTTGTAAAAGCTTTGTTGTAACCCAGTAGTTACAGTAATTGTAAATGAATCTTTGTAAGCCAGTAACTACTCAGTTGTGCAAGCTTTGTTGTAACCCAGTAGTTACTGTAATTGTAAATGAATCTTTGTAAGTTAGTACCTACTCAGTTGTGCAAGCTTTGTTGTAACCCAGAAGTTACAGTAATTGTAAATGAATCTTTGTAAGCCAGTAACTACTCAGTTGTGCAAGCTTTGTTGTAACCCAGTAGTTACTGCAATTGTAAATGAATCTTTGTAAGTTAGTAACTATTGTAGAGTTGATGAGCTTTGATATTTTAACCAAGTAGTTACTGTGACTCTAAATGGATTTTCGTAAGCCAACGTCATCATCATTATCATACTCATGCATGTATCATCAACATCATCATCATTCTCCTCTTCATCATCATCATCCTCGTCATCATGCATCTTCATCATAGTCATCATATTGTCGCCATTATCATGAGCATAACAAATTATGACTATTACGAACCGTGAAAACTATTATGACTCATTTTTGCCATCGCCAGACATGTAAATTTTCCCCTTGTTAGAAAAGGACATGAATTACTGTCGTGATAATGATGTCCATTAATCACATATCTGTTCCATCACATGCTTATCATGTTTTTATTGCAGACGGCGATTCCACAAAACTCGACAGAAAATTATGGATAGCTATCCCTATCGTCAGTCTTGTCCTTGTACTCGCTATGATTGCTATTCTACTTTCATATAAACGGTAAGTAACTAGTATTCTCCGGATTCCTGATCCGATCCATATTCTACAATTGATATCTTGCTCACACGTGTGTAACAATTAATTGTGAGATTACGGATAAAACGCGTAATTAAAAAAAAAACACATGAAGTTTCGGCTATAATTAGTGATAGCCTTCATCAGAATGATGATGGAAATGTGTGAAGCGCGTATGTGCAAACAAAGCGTGGGAAGAGGCAATGAAGCGTTGAGCGAATCGTTCTGTTTCTCCCTTGATTCGAAGGTTTTTCTCCAGCTTCTCCAATTTTCGTTCCTCTGTAAAAGCTAACCAGCAAAATTTCAATCGAACTGTGAGTTAGACGAGCCCTTGCTATGGTTCAAATCTCGTCAGTGAATTTTGACAATATTAAGATCTTAACATCAAATAATGTGTTTCACAGAAGAAACAAGATCAGAAGTCTATCGAGTGTTCTTATCAGATACGAGGATATTGATATGATAGGATGTATTGGGACAGATAACAAGGGAACCTCTTCTATCATGGTAAGTCAGGTATCACTAGGAGGAAACGTTTGCGCATGCGTGCCTTTCAGCACGTTTTCTAATTGAAGAATTTTGAAGAGTTTGAGTGAGAAAATAAATGTTTGTTTTCTCCAAGTATACAAAACATTTCGCAGGTACTTTTGTGAGACCAAGATACTGTATTAATGAAGTCAATATAAAAAAAATAGCCTTAAGCTTCAAGCAATGACTCTAAATATTTTGTGAAGTCCGTTTGTCAGACATGTTCGAAAGTTACTCTACTCTACTTAACTCTATTAAGCTTTCGCTTTTGTATCATAGCGTGGGACAATCACAACAGAGCTTGGCTCCAAACTAGGTGAAAGCCTAAAGATTGAATTAGAATTTAGAAGTTGATTTCTGAGGAGGGCGGAAAACCGTCTCGTACCCAGTCCTTTTTTCTTACTGCGCATTCTCGACAGACTTGCGCAGTAAGAATTAAAGGCCTGGGTACGAGATCGTATGAAGACTTTTCGACTAATTTGGATACGGACTTGGAGCATGCGCAGACGTTTACTCCTTGTGTCAGTCACCGCAACACTCTACCAAGGAGTTATACCTCATTACAAAAGATACATATATCTAAACCTAACTTTTGCATATCTATAGCATAGCCTGGTTGATTTCTCTACTCGATCAGACCGATCTTCACTTCATGTTCCATCAGAAAGCTATGCTTTTATTGGAAGATACAAGGTAGATGTTTAGAACACTAGTTGTAGTTCTTTTATTCAACGAGTATCAAAACCTACAAGGGGCAGATAAATCCAGGATTTCCTAGGATGTTTCATCATTATTCGGTGTAGTAGAAATCTTTACCTTGGGCGTAATGTTTGCCCATTTCAGGCGCGTGTCATTTCCTAGAGTATCATTTCTTTGTTTAATGGTTGCGCACAAGAAGAGTTCTATTATTGCAAGCATGCGGTACTTGGGGAGGTGGGAGGGGAAGGGTGATTTTTTGTGACGGAGTGTTTGCCTCAATGGGCCTTCCCCCCTTAGATGAGATCTAACGAGCAACATGAAAGATCTTAGCATAATTATACTTCTTTTTTCTCTTCTTTTCTTTTCTTTTCTTTTTTCTTTTTTATGTTTAGAACAGGCAAGTCTACGTAAGGAAGTTAGCACCGCAGAATCTAAACTTAAATCATCAAATTGTGAAAGAACTTTTCCAGGTAAGTCAAAGAATATTACTGTATATTTTCAAGTGGTATAGAACTGAGTGACGGGAATATATCAGTAATATGAATGAGTGAGAGGAGAGGAGCTTAGAGAACTATGGATCTTTAGCACACGGCGCCATGTTTATTCCCACGAGCATCAAACATTTGTTTAGCCACGCGTAAGCCTTATTCTCAAGCGCTTAAATGCGAGGATGAAAGCAGGAAAATCCTATTGTTTCAGTTAACATGGCTGCCCCGTGATTAAGGTCCATAAATTCACATAAAGATCTAATCGAGTTTTTTTGGTTTGTTTTTAGGTTCAACGAATACTACACGTTAACGTTAACCCTATTCTTGGTGTTTGTACGACAACACCGAACATGTGTATTGTATCCGAGGCTTGCAGCAGAGGAAGTTTACTGGTATGTGAATCTTTCTGGTAATAAGATGGAATGGGAAGGGAGTGACAAGGAATGGGAAAGGATGAAAGGGATGGGATGGGATGGAAAGGGATGGGGAGATAATGGATATCATGATCACAGGAAGGGAATGGAGGGAAAACGAAGGAAGAGAAGAGATAAAGGCACTCCACACCGGAGATAACAATGTTATGTTTAACAATAGAAAAGGAGGTTCCTCGCTCGTCATCGCCACGAGTACAGCAGCGGAGCAACTCAACGAACTGGAAGCATGGGTTGTATAAAACTAGTGTTTTCAGGTGCAAGAATGAGAATGCCAAGCTCATTAGCTTTGATTCTATTTTATAGGATATTTTATCCAACGAGGACATCAAGCTCGACTTAACTTTCAAAATGTCTTTTGCTACTGATATAGCATCTGTAAGTATAAGCAGTTAACGATTCATGAAAATTTATAACATGTGAAATACGCAGTCAAAGATTGCCCTAGAATTGTCAAAACGGTTCTTCGAACAATTTTTTTGTTGATTCTCTTAGGGAATGAAGGCGTTACACGCCAGCGATATACGTTACCATGGCAGTTTGACGTCATCGAACTGTTTAGTAGACCGTACGTGGGGATGTAGAATTGGCGATTACGGGTTACGTCACCTTAGAACACAAGAGAAGAAGTTCGAGGGAAACTATGCATCACCTGAATACAAAGGTATACTTTGAGAGGGAGGGGGGTAGGGGAAAGATTCATTATCCCCTTGCCCACGACCCCTCTCCACTGCGGGGGTCGTTCTCTTCATAACTCTGCGTTGTCATTGTAGTTCTTCTGTGGACGGCACCTGAACACATCTTGGAAAGAAAGCAAGGCTTCTTTACTGGGTCACAAGCTGGAGACGTGTACAGTTATGGTATAATCTTAAACGAGGTGTTCACTCGAAAAGAACCATTTGCGCAACTACGCACCCTCGTTTCCATACAGGGTAGGTCACGTGATGATAGTCTGATTCACATCCATGCATGCATTTCATCATGCATGTATCCATGCATTTATCCACCCATCCAACCCATCCAATTTTATCGATTCTATTAAATTCTATTCGATATAATCCCCCATCAACTCAATTCCAACCATTCCATTCATCAGTCCATTCAACCCATCCCTTCAACCATTTTTTTGCTTCTAGAAATTGTCCGTCGCATCCTATCATCAGAAAAGCCTAATTGTCTACGACCTCCCACGAACAACGACATCTGCGAAAAACTCATTCATCGATGCTGGGAAGATGACCCATCGATTAGACCACAATTCAGCTCAATAAAAAATACATTGAGAAAGCTCAATGGAGGCAGGTGAGAGGAGATCGATGATAAAAATGGACGTCCTAATAAAAATAACTTTTTAAATTACTGATGATGATGATGATGATGAGGCTAGACCATAGTGATGTCAGATGCTGCTGCTGATGATGATAATGCGATGTGATGTCAAGATGCCAATGCCGTTCATGAAGATGATGGTGATTATGGTGGTGATGATGATGATGCTGTTAATGTTGATGATGATAACAGTTTATGACTGATGGAAGTGGTGGTGATTATGGTGGTGATGATGATGATGCTGTTAATGTTGATGATGATAACAGTTTATGACTGATGGAAGTGGTGGTGATTATGGCGATGATGTAACGGTGCTATTAACGTAATGTCGATGAAGAAGAATATGTTGGTGATAACTGATGCCGCCGTCAAAGAAAACAATGATCAAGATGATGATGATATTTCAGATCTCATCGACTAGTCGACACCATGTTATGTAAGATGGAGATATACAGCAACAACCTTGAAGAACTCGTGCAGGAAAGAACACGACAACTCGAAGCAGAAAAAGCCAGAACTGACGAACTTCTATTTGAAATGCTCCCAAGGTAAGTAGTAGAATGACCGTAGGAACACATGCTTCTTGCACTGAACTGTGGGGTAACTAATTCAAACTGGTTAGAGCTGTGCTCCGAGGTCATACATGGACTGCATAGCAGCTGCCAGAGGCGCCTTCAAATGCTTTCAGTTCAACCCAGTTGAGCTGCACCATTGCTGTACTTTGCGGTGACAAGTTTTGATGACAATTGTGAACGCTTATGACTTTCAAAATCATTGTCAGACCTGTTGCCGAGCAGCTGAAGGCAGGCAAGAGTGTTCAAGCCGAGTGCTTTGATCAAGTGACAGTCTTCTTCAGCGATATCGTGGGATTTACACAACTCGCTTCTTCAAGCACTGCTTTCGAGGTAAGAGATATGGCCGCTATGTTGGTTCATACTTATAAGCAGATAAAAAATGTTAGTTACTAGATGATAAATAAGAAACCGTTCTAAAGGGTGATTTCCTTTACAAAAAGTGTTAATCCATATAATATAGGAATAATTACTAATTTTATGGGGAGGAAATGTGTTTATTTTTTTCCGGTCCGGTATCCTAAAAAATCGTGCGTTCTGATTGGCTGTTTGAGCGGGCGGTATTTTGTAAGTATCTGCCCGCGCGCGCGGTCCGGTATCCTTTGCCGCTAAACGACAACACAAAACGATTACTAAAGCAAGTAAAAAAAATACGGGAAAAAATAAATAAGTTATTTACCGTCCTATAGTCGGTCCGGATAGAAAAAAACTGTGCCCTCGGTCTTGAACACGGACCTCGGCCTAACGGCCTCGGTCCGTATATTCAAGACCTCGGGCACAGTTTTTCCCTATCCGGACCTCCTGGCCGGTAAATAACATATATATATTCTCTAATTACTTCGAGAAAAAGGAGCAACTTTTCCCTCTCTATGCACGTTGAACGTCAAATAATGGATAAAGACGGGGGGGGGGGGGGGGGGAACCCTAGAACAATATGTTGCTAAACCATTACGTTCCTTCGATCATTGTTGGTTGATACATGGCAAATCTATGGTTCAAATGATGGCGGCTATGACGTCACACCTTCTAAAAGTGATTCAGTCTATCTTCTTATTTCAGGTAGTGACATTCCTCAATGACTTGTACACGTACTTTGATAATATCATCCACCATTACGATGTTTACAAGGTAAAAAAAAAACAGATACAGAAATGTCTCCAGGCAACGAAAAACGCATCCCACATGGAAAAGAGTGATCATGCGTAACTATACGTCATTGAGACAAGTGACATATTGGGTCTACTAGTCATAGCAAGGGGTTAATCATCTACGGTCTAGGGGCCGACTAACCTCTCCCTTAGGCTTCGGCCGAGCTTCCTGATCAGTCTGTAAATCCAGGGATAGCGGTGTCGGGGTCGAAATCTCCGGCGTAGCCGTAAATGCTTCGCGCTGCCATACGACGGTTCAGCACTCCATGTCTGGAAGTATGGTCCTAAATTTACCAATCATTGAAAATGAAACAGTCTGTCTACTTTGCAGATAAACTTTCAATTGCGCGTACGCATTCATTCTCAGGTAGAAACCATAGGAGATGCTTACATGGTAGTGTCTGGATTACCAGAAAGAAACCTTGACCGTCACGCTGGTCAAATAGCTACAATGGCGTTACATTTGTTATGTGACATTCGTCTCTTTAAGATAAGACATCGACCCGATACTCATCCTGAGATGCGAATCGGTATTCATTCAGGTGATAATTTGTTATTTCCCTTCATTTGTTTTTTTTATTGATCGATCGCTTGCTCTTCAGCTCCCTTTTTATTCCCTCGTTCATTCATCAACTCATCAGTCAAATCATTTAACGACTTTATCGTCCTTTATCTTTAAGTTTTCTTTACTCAATTTCGATTCCACTCCACTCGTTATCTCACACATTCGTTCTTTCATTTCTTTTCTTTCAATTGTTCACTATTTCGCTTATTCCTCTAGTTGTTCATTCTTATTTCGCTTTCCTCCATTCATTCGTGGTTCTTTATGTCCATTCCTTAACTTCCTCACTCATCAAGCCAACAATTCGTTCACTCATTAGTTCAGTACTCATTTCATTTTTTATCACATCTTCTAACAATATCTCCTCTATTCATTCATTGATCCTTTGGTTCTTCTATTTCCTCTATTTACTTGTTAATTTCTTCATTCAGTCATTAATTCTACCATTCATTTTTTTTCATTTATTCATCCACTCATTCATTACCAACTTCACAATCATTCTTTTCTTCAGGTCCTTGTGTAGCAGGTGTGGTGGGGGTCAAGAAGCCTCGTTACGATATATTCGGGGATACAGTCAACGTAGCATCACGAATGGAATCCAACGGCGTGCGTAAGTACCCTCACAAAAACCTTGAAGCGGTTTTACATACAGCTTTTTATAAAAAGGTTTTTTTTCAAGATGCATTTCAATCCCGGCATTCACTACCGGTGTGAAAGCAATCAGCGAAAGGTCAGATCGATATGGACTTTTGCTAAACGTTGCCTTTTCGATGAAACATTTGATTATTTTCCCCAGCCAACAGGATACATATCAGTAAAGAATGTCGACAGGTACTGATGAACCTTGGGGGATACCACATCGAACGAAGAGGAGAAATTGAACTCAAGGTATTAATTATTTTGAATGATACAAAGATGAGAATTTAATTCCAAGGGCTTTCGCCCAGAAAAACCATGTTCCCAAGCACTACAACTTACCTATATTCCTATATCTTTAACTATTTTGAATGATAAATAATTATACAGCCATACAGGCACCAATGGTATTACATTGAAACAAATGATTAATTTGACAAGAAGAAGTTTTTGTTTGATTTCCACAAATAATTCCAGCAAACGCGGGTCGCGTATGATGAAGAAATATGTAAGAATATACACAAAAAAGTAGCTCAATATGGATGAAAGTGTTTGACTATCACTAACATTCGTTCATCTAAATCTGGAATCATTAAAACCCCACAAATAGATGTATTCATCATTCATCTTGGTATCCCATAAAAGTCTTTATATTATTAAAGTGATTGACTTAAGGAGGATATATATATATAGCCAGACAAGAAGCAATGTTCCCAAATCATGAAAATTATTATAGAATTATAAGTTGAACACCGTAGTGAAAATAGAAACTGACGTTTCGGACGTTAGTCCTTCGTCGGAGGACTAACGTCCGAAACGTCAGTTTCTATTTTCACTACGGTGTTCAACTTATAATTCTACGATAACTTGTTTCATTAGAAACACCGACGCAGTCCACGCTAGTGTTCACTAGCCATCAACATGATGAAAATTATTGTTTTTTAAATTTTTAATGCAAACTTATCTGATGCAAACAAGTCTGATTGCTAGATTAGACTCGGCCTACGAACTGTCTTATTTTGGTCGTCCTTGGAATCCTTTTCGTCTAATTATTTTAAAATACTGCATGTAGTCCTATTACCTATCGTCATTATAATCATCATCACCACTAACATCATTATCACCTGGTTATCATTATCGTCATCACCAAAGTCATTTCCTTTATATCACCATTATCACGATCATCGTAATCACCACCATCATTATCGTTATAACGATCCTTAATGGAATAGTATTCTTATTGACGGGGTTCTTTTTCTTCAGGGCAAAGGTAGAGTCATCACGTATTTCCTGAATGGTAAAGACAACTTCAATAAAACAAGACCAGATCACTTAGAATTGACTTCTGGAAAAACATTCGGCGAGTGTGGAAGGAAAGGCTAAACAGCGTCCATTTAAAGAGTTCCGATTCAGCCGTCAGTTGCTCGAGAGAATACTAATTCAGTTGCTGGTTTGTCGAAATAATACTAATTCAGCTGCTGGTTTGTCGAAAGAATACTGATTGAGCTGCTGATTGGTCGAAATAATACTAATTCAGCTGCTGGTTCGTCGAAAGAATACTGATTCAGCTGCTGATTGGTCGAAATAATACTAATTCAGCTGCTGGTTTGTCGAAAGAATACTGCTTCAGCTGCTGATTGGTCGAAAGAATACTGATTCAGCTGCTGGTTTGTCGAAAGAATACTGATTCAGCTGCTGATTGAAAGGAATGCACAATTAAGTAATTGAGAATGAAAATTGGCCCGCAAGATGTCCTCGTCGAGCCAACTGAACGATACATGATAAAGAACGAAGTTCACGGTGAATATAATATGTACAAAGAGTATAACAGACGAGTGTACTGATATGCACTTTTTAATGGCTTAATTAAGCCATAATTCAACAACATTGGTGTGTCATCATTAATTATATAAATTACATACGCTAAAATAAAATTTGAATTATTATCATTTTTATCCAGTTTTATAAATCTACTGTTTATTCATTTATCTATTATTAATAATTATTATCAATTGTAAGTAGTTATTAATATAATAATTACTTATTACATTATATATTACATTATACTATGCAAGCTCCCAGTGATAGAGGTATCTTCACAGTCAATGGTCTTCTTTAACTATGGCTTTCTTGCATTACAATAATCTGTAAAGTTTGGACCTTAATTTCAAAACTTCTGTCCCCATTCGATGTATGAAGAAATAAATGCAAATTTATTTGTATAAACAAAAGAAAATTCACTTTAATGTTGGAGTAGTTTTTGATACCGAATAATGTAAAACAAACTAGTCTAGAGATTACTGGGGGGGGGGGGGGAAGGGGGGGAGGGAATGATAGAAATTGAAAAATAAGGCTAAAGTGAATTATAGTAACAATCACCTCCCCCCCTGATCTACCACTCAAAAAGCTGGTTGCTATGACCATGGAAAAGCTGTTGCTAAGGTCTTAAATTTGAATATCTGAGAACGACATGCATGAAAGAATGTAATGTTTTTACAAACCTACGACTTGAATATTCTGACTTTTCTATCACTTCTCTTGTAAACTGCCTCGCTTTCTTGTCTGCAAGAAGAGTAACAAAAAGATGGTTGATAATAAGAACGGTTCTGGCAGTTAACGGTTTAAGTCCAGGAATTTTAGAAGGGGGTGACTATTACAAAGGTTTTACCAGGATTTCAAGGAAAAGGGGGGTGACTGTTACTACTGTAGTGATATACTGAGAAAATCGAGCACAAGGGGGTAGGTGACTAGTCACCCCTTTACCACCTGGATCCACCCCTGGGGTTGAACTTCCTTCATATTCATATGACATTCATAATAAAATACTAACAATTATTTGTAAAAGCAGTTTTTGTATGAGTGGGAAATGATATGACAAATCTGTAACCATACTGCAGCCATATCATATCTTACCAACTTAGTGCTGTGATTGGATGAAATACTGTAAGACAATTGGAAGCTACGGCATGCCCTACCATATACATGCTGTAAGTCAGTACAAGTATGTTTCCCCCTCACACGATAACCATTCTTATTAGAAGCCATTTCAATGTTATAGCATGTCGTACTGTGTACATGAGCACTGTGAGTAGTACTGTATATTTTCCCCTCATACGATTACCATTCTTATGTGAAGCCATTTCAATGATATAGCATGTCGTACTGTGTCAATGAGCACTGTGAGTAGTACTGTATGTTTCCCCCTCATACGATAACCATTCTTATGTGAAGCCATTTCAATGATATAGCATGTCGTACTGTGTACATGAGCACTGTGAGTAGTACTGTATGTTTCCCTCTCATACGATAACCATTCTCATTAGAAGCCATTTCAATGTTATGGCATGTCGTACTGTGTACATGAACACTGTGAGTAGTACTGTATGTTTCCCTCTCATATGATAACCATTCTTATTAGAAGCCATTTCAATGTTATGGCATGTCGAATAGTGTTTTCCCACCCATACGAAAACAACTCTACATATTTAAAATAAAACAGTATCAGAACAAGATGGTTAGTTACCTTGTAGTGTTCATTTGGAAGATTTCTCAGTTTTTCAGCAGCCTTTGTAAAAAAGGTATTAAAATGTTCTTACATAACAATTATTCAATGTGGATTCTTTTCCTAGTTGAGAACTAGTTTAAACCTTCACCATTCCTGAAATATCTGTATTAGACATCATGAGAGGGTAAAAAATCTCACTTGTTCAGATGTCAAGTCCCTTTGTGCTTGTGCAAGCAATTCATATCCCACCATGAACTTCTTGACCTGCAATTAATACGATTACATCATTTTACGACAATATATTACATCCATAGAGGTTTAAAGAATAATCAGTCCTAGAAACAACATCCTTCTGCTGGGAGTAAGGAAAATCTTTCTGCAAGGAGTAAGCAAAATCTCTCAGAAGGGATCACATCTCTGGGGTCTCGCGTCTTTCACGTGTATCTGCTTGTGGTAGGAACAGTTTTTCACTAGATACTGTATACTTACACTAGCTGATCGTAGGAGAGGTGGGTAGTAATGCGCATGAAGCTGCCAGTGTTGACAGTCTTGATCTTCAGATCCTGTTGGTGCTCCTGCAACAAGAAAGAAATTGATTGAGAAACCTCTGCACTGATCAAAGTCAGGGAATATTTAATTCATAGAACGAATCAAAGTTTAGGATTTTAGGATTCGTGAAAGAAAAAAAAAACCTGGAGAAAAACCCTAAAATCAAGGAAAATTAATGTGGAGATCAGAAATCAAACCTGAGATCCCAGAGGTGAGAGGTGATTACTACCCCTATAATATATATTCATCATTAAACTGGATGGTGACTTACCATGCCAGCCCATAGAGTATGGAAATGATATTTCAAATAAGTTGTCGTATTTAATGAGTAAGTTCTTGATAATTTCTGCCAGACCTGCAATGGAACACGAATGGTGAGCTTGCAATGATAGAGACATAAATAATATTGTCCACGGTATTCTCTATTATTACAAGCTAACAGTACGTCTCGAGTTGGTGCAAAGGCACGGCTACCTTTCAAGATGGTGCAGGGAACTGTGAAAGGGACTATTGAGGTTTTACTATACCAATCAGATAAAACATTACAGCTATTACAGTGTGACTACTCCAACCAAAGCCACCTCGACAAATTTTCTACAAATTAGCCAAATCAAAAGTAGGAATCTGAACAATAGAATTGCTACAAATCGGACAAATATCCATGGGTTTACACGGCTGAGAAGACTGCTGGCACCTTTGTTGTCGAGTATAAACGTGCTGTCGCATAGCAACATAGTGGTAAGATGTAACAATGTTAGCCGGATAATTCTTTGTCTGGAAGAAACAAACTGTAATCATAAAGACTGTGTTTCATACGGTCTCTAATTTGCTTTCCTGTCGTATTTGAAGTCGTATTTTGCTATTTTTCTATATCTTGGGTGACATAAATCACTAATTTGCAAAAAAAAAAAATATTATAAGCTTTTCTTCATCATTTAGTTTTACCAGGGGGAACAATGGAAGAAATATTTAAATTTAAAATTTGCCGCTAATCCATTGTCAAAATACTCAAAAACTATTGCATAATTTTTGAAAAATTTGTCCAGGTGGCTTTGGTTGGAGTAGTCGCACTGTAAATGTGTAGTTCCAGAAATTATCCATACCCACCCCACAGAGGAATTTGGGATTTCTGAAGGGTGGGGGGGTGTCAGAGAAAGAACATAATATTACACTGTAGAAGAAGAAAATTGGAATTTCCAGGGGCATTGGAACTACGCAATACAGAAAATAGAGAGAATTGACGGTTTTCTTACTGTGTTGTTCTTGATCAGTGAGGTCTGATATTCTAAGCACATGACGGCGTGGAAGCAACAAGACTTCATATGGCCACACTGCCCTAAAAGAGAATGGACAAAATATGATTGTCATCATAATGATGGTTGTGATCATAATGATGATGATGATAATAGTGGATGATGATTGTGGTGATGATAGTTTTGATAATGATGACAGAGTTGACGATGGTGATGGTGGATGATGGTTATAATGGGAATGATGATGAACATGCGTAATGAATGATAGTTTAATTATATTTTTGATTAAAATCATGAAAGGTGATTGTGGCACCCAGTGAATGACCACATCTGTCATGCTCATATTTTTGGCATATTAATGCCTGCGACGCATTAATGTTATTATTACCAGTATGGAACAACTACCATCCAAGATTCATTCTCCACCACTATTCTGACCTGCAACATCACCAAAGAAAGAAAGAAATTTAAATAAATTAACATTGTTACAAATCCTTGAACTACTGTAATTCAATGCATTCAAGATTACTGAGGATTACCTTTTCTTTGGCTTCTAGTTTGACATATTCCACAAGTAATGGGACACCATGCTGTTGAAAGTACTCTTTCTGCATCCTGTTCTGTGCACCATTAAAACATCAATAAACTGTTAGTCTAAGAGTGCATTCCAGGATGATTTTGTGAAATAATCAAAGCTTTCAAACTTACCTCATGAGCTGGTTCATTGGGTAAAAAAGAACTTGTCCAAATCTAGAAGGAATAAAAATTTTATTGTATAGCAATGACAAATGGGAAAGAGTTTTAAAATGGGGAGGCTTAGAGCAACTTCAAAAATAATTTTGGGAAGTACTGATGGTGTCACAGTACAAGAGTGCTCACCTCTCTCCACTGTGACCTGGGTTTGAATCCAGGGCTATGTATTATAACTGAAAATTCTTTTGGTTCTCTTTGGGGTTTTTCTTCAGGGTCTCCACAAAAATCAACTTCTAAATTCCAAATGGAATTCAGTCAATGAAAAGCCACTCCATGGAAACGACACTGTTAAATCCTATTAAAATAGTATATATAGGGGTGGAGGGGAGACTAGATTCTCCAACAGCTATGTTTGTACATAATCTGTACCATGAAAGAATTAGTAAAGTTCTTATGAGATATGGCAGTTAACCAACCTGACAGTGAGGGTGGGGGTTTGAACATCCCATTACTGCACCTTTATTTTCAAAGATCTGAAAAATGTTTTAAAATTGATATTATATCAATGTTTTAGTGTTTTTCAAAAACAAGAAGACAAAGAAAGGTCAGCCATGTTGGTGGTGGTATACCTCCAACTTAGCCACATGGACATAACAGATATGTCTCTACCTGGACCCATCGATACATCTGGCTCAATTCAACAAATTGCTTTATCCATTCTTTAATTACTTCTTTGATTTCATCTATTGTCATTAATGGAAGAGTAAGATCTGACCAGGGATGAAAACACATGACGCGACTGTCAATCAAAGAGAAATTATTGTCATACATTTTACTATTATTATTTATTCTAATTCATGTGTGACAATTTAATCCTTTACTTCTTTTGTGTGATACTGTAAAGGCATAAGTGGAGGAGAGGTGCCTGTCAAGTCCACAGGAATCCCACATAAATGAATTTAATTTTGTTGGGAAGCATGACGGGGTCATGAGAGCACACACCTCTCACCAATGACATCCAGGTTTGATTCCTGTGCTTGGTGTCATAATTTACTGTAAGTGAGTAGAGTTTTTAGTTGGTTTTCTCCCAGGAAGGCAGGTGGGGGGCTCTCGTGAAAAGTGGGTAGGGGGGCTCGAAGGACAGTTTTGAAAATGACCCTTAAAGATACACATAAATTAACTGAGATGCTGATTTCAGACCTTAAAAGGTACGACCACATTTATAATGACAACATTTCCAACCATTATATTCTTGTATGACGTTTGATATTTTTCAAAGCGAACAAATCTGACCCTAAAAGGTACAGAGTCAGCTGGGAGTCAGTTGGAGACCCTAATAGCTACATGAGGTCTCATTTATGACCCTAAAAGGTCTGTCGAGCTCCCTACCCACATTTCAAGAGAGTCCCTCCCCCCAGGGTTTTCCTTCGTGCTTCAAGAGTTTTTTTTGGGTTCTATGGTTTTCCCTCCTCCTTCCTCTAAATTCACTTTTAAATTTCAATTCAACCATGGAACAAGGTCCACAGGTTTGTTCAGTAGCCACTGGCTATTAAGTGCTACCCTCATAAAACAAGGAAGGTTAATTTTTCAACATCATTTTACATACCAAGTCCCTTGAGCTGGTTTGCACTGGAGTAAGTGATGGCTTCCTTTACCTTTAATCATTAGATCTCTTTAGTTTTTAACATATATAAACCACTCAATCCCTCACTGTGTGTGTACCTATATTTAACGTCGGTAGTTCGTTCAGTTGAAATTTAACTGCTATCAATGGAAGCCGACGGTGTGCACTTTACCCCTTCTCTCCATCAGTGCTCTGTTTGAAGAGTATTTAAAGCTGAAGCTACATGGATTAGAGAGAAGTCGAAACAGACTAACAGTATAAATTGGTTTAAAAAGAAAAATACTAAACACAGGAACCTTGCTTGGGCTGCCAGCGAGCAGGCACTCACCTGGAGAAGGAGCGTCGCCCTGTAACAGGGCTGGAAAATCATTTTCAAAGACATATGTACTGGAATAATCCGGGTTTACCTGCACGAAAATGAGTAAACCACCATGAATAGCAAGTCCACTAACAAAAATATCCATTAAAATAGAACTAGTTATTCTAGTTTTCTTACCTTCCCGCTGGCACGGACTGCTCTGGGACATAAAGGATTCTTCTCGTTCCATCGAGTAATCTCATCTTCATCCTTCTCCTCAACCTGTCCTTTCCAAGGTCTTTTCATACGGTGTGGAGAAACCAAAACCCATTCTCCTTTTAGTGGGTTATATCTGGTGTGCTGGTATTCTGTGGGGTCAAAGGCTTGGATTATTGCCTTTTTTTCGCCAAGTTGTTCGTCCGCCATTTTGAATAATAACTATATTTTGTTTGGAATCAAGTCCTTCGCGGTCCTTGATGATAACAGGGAACCCGCAACGGATCCACACTTTTTGTGTTTTCAAGTTTATTTTTCAAGTCCGAAGTCCATACACCGCCTCACCTCTGTGGACGTCTGGGGGGTATAGCACAGCGAAAAAAAAGCATTTTTGAAAAAACAATTTTTTTGGGTTCGGATCCCGTCTTATATCCATATGAAATTTTTCTATTTTTTAAATCCATTTTTTCCCTAGTAAATCTTCAACAATAAGGCATTATTTTAAGTAGAAAATATTTATTACTATTCGATTGCTCATTAGCCTGTATAAGTTCGATGTAGGCCTAAGTAGATCTATGCTTTCCTATATTTCCTGGCAAGGTTTACTGACGAAAATGCTTACTGCACTTGGATCGGCACCATATGCCCGCAATGGACTAATGGGTGGTGCCTTTAAGGATACTCTTAAATACGGTCATTTGAAAAAAGGATACTCTTAAATATGGTCATTCAAAAAAAGGATACTCTTAAATACGGTCATTTGAATAAATGGATATTCTTAAATATGGTCAAGGGTACTCTTAAATGCGGTCATTTGAATAAATGGATATTCTTAAATATGGTCAAGGATACTCTTAAATACGGTCATTTGAATAAATGGATACTCTCAAGAGAAAGTGAACTAAGAGAAGGAATCCCCCCTATATAGCCTTGTAACCATCATGTGCACAGTTTGATGCTATTTTAAAACCATTTGTTTTTCTGCACGCGCATTAACTGCGCGCGCTCTGCGCTGTTTGCTTTTTTTTGTGGTTTTTCCGTTATTTCGACTCTGCCCTGAATATGAATGTACTTGTCGAAAGCTTGGCAAATACAACAGGAAATTGAAGTAGTAATTTGTTCACCTTTCTGGAGTATTTTTACATATATTTTCCAAAGCTTTCGACCTACATCATTATCTTAAGGGCAGATTGGAACATTTGAACATAAGAAAAGCACAAGAAAAAGTTAGCAAACAGCGTAGAGCGCACGCGTACTATGCGCGTGCAGAATCAAACGATCAAATATGTGATATCATTGGGTGATATTTTTAGGATGGATTCTAAAAATAGCATCAAAGTGTGCACATGATGGGGCAAGGGGATTCCTTCTTTTAGTTCAGGATACTCTTAAATACGGTCATTTGAAAAAGAAGATACTCTTAAATATGGTCAAGGATACTCTTAAATATAATCATTTGAAAAAAAGATACTCTTCAATACGGTCATTTGAAAAAAGGATACTCTTAAATATGGTCATTCGAAAAAAGGATACTCTTAAATACGGTCATTTGAGTATGCTTTTATTTCTTTCAGTCATGGTTCGTATTTGCATGTGGATTGGACTGATTTTCACAGCATCACAAGTGAGTATAATTTATTACATCTCTCACAACGCGCCAAATTTCAATACCAGGGTTCAGGGTTTGTTTTTCGGCCGTCAACAGTGTATACACTGTCGACAACAACCTTATCTTATCAATAATGGTTAAGTCAAACAAAACATACTGTTTATAACCATGAAGTTTCTTTTCTTTATTTGTGGCCGTCATGATCGATAAAAATTCAATAACTTTCATCAAAACGGCAGATATTATTTTGTACAGTCAGAATACATTAATAAAAAGCCCGTAAAAAGAGACAATACAATTTTGTGCAGGAAAATAACCAATAACTTGTATTTTCCTAGCGTCAACCATCACAGTCGATAACGATTCGTTTTTCCGAACTTCAAACGAAAACTGGTAACGACCTCGTAGTGCAGAGAATTATGGGGTGGCATTTGTAAACATCAAAGTGATGTACAGCAGTCTTCCTGTAAAGTTCGTAAAGACGAATCATGAAAAAGAAGGCATCTCATTGTTCGTAAAACAGGATCAAGAGTTCGAGCGAAAGGGTTAGAAATTTGTAGACACCTTTTAATTACGCAATTGTAAAACTATATTTCGTTCAACTGAGTTTAAATCTCACTAGAGTTTCCGATGGGTGAATAAGGATAGGTCTAAATCAATGATTGGCATTTTTCAAAACTTTAGAAAAAATTTAGTGTAAGAACAGATTTTAAAACGTTATCGCCATTTGCATTGCTACGCGGCCTAACCAGACAAAAAACGCGACGTGCACTTTGCAGTAGACTGCCGTCAGTCAAACAAGTTGACATCATTTACACGCATGTGATTCAAAAGGCGCCAAAACCTATCGATTGTTTACAAGTATTATGAGCCACACTCACCGGGCCTATCTGGGCCGATCCAAACGCGTGTAAATGACGTCAACGTGTTTGATTGACGGCAGTCTACTGCAAGGTGCACGTCGCGATTTTGGTCTGGGGTGACAGCGTAGCAATGCAAATGGCGGTAAGACAATGTCTTGTCTTTCTTGCAGCGTGAATGGTGTTCAGTCATTCCAAATTTGTTTTTCAAAATATCAACCATATTGAACATTTCTGTTCTAGTTCTTTATTGTAATAAAGGCAGCCACATGTGCAACCGAAACGCTACGTCTTCTATTACTATGTGAGGTGTCTATCCCACGTGAAAGCCTCAAAAGTAGTTTTGTTCTAATCGATTCAATGGACCAAATGCACTTGGACTTAATGTTTTGAACGTGTCGTTCCCTAGAGTATCATTTCTTCATTTAACAGTTGAGCGTAAGAAGACACATGAATTTGGACACGACTCAAACAACGACTCTTAATCTCAAAAGAATGACATTTGGTCTAAAATAATAAAAACATTTACGCCCAAGTGGATTTGATCCATTTAAAATCTAGTATCCTTTTTCTTTTATTCTCTTAGAATGACTGAAGACCATCTTTAGCAAAAGAAAATTAAAAGTTTCCTTTGAGATAATGCGGTAAATAACTTGAACACAAGACACTTTGGAATAAGAATTTTTAAAAGTAGGGTCTAGGGCGAGGACCAGGGAATGGTAGCCTCGGCCTCTGGTCCATATAATGTTCGTCGTATCCTTTAAAAGAATTTCTTCTTGGAGGTGGATATCTTTCATGTGGGAAAGGATTTTCTTGCTCTATGAATCGAGGGGGTAAATGTTCCTCTCTCTCGTGGAATTCGTTAGGGGGTCTTCCTCTATCTGGGCGTGGTCCTAAATGGGGGTCCCGATGAGGATCCCATGGGTCTCGCTCTCTCCAAACTTCTCGATTTCTGTCCATTGGAGCTCTTTCGTCATGTGGAAACCGAACAGGTCTTCCTGGTTCAGGATAAGGCTGAGGATGGCCTTCTTCCATCATTGGTCGTTTCAATGGGGGCTCTCCCATTTCCATTGGTCCACCGTCACTATGAGAACGCTGAAATCCTCTAGGACGACCATCTTGAGGTGGTGGCAATGGTCCTCTTGGGCCTTCTGGTCCACGCCATCTGGGTTGTAGAAGTCCATCGATTGGGGAATGTCGAGGGGACCCTCCTGGCCTTCCATAGACATCTTGTGGTCCTGGAGGACGAGGGTTTCCATGGTGGCCATCGAAGTGGAAATGGGGCCTCTGATCTTCTCTAGGCATTCCATGGGGTGGTCTTCTGTCTGGAGGCCCTACACCAACAAACGAGCCCCTAGGGGACCTTGGAGGACCATTTATTGGAGGCTCTTCCGTGTGCACGTTTAGGGGAGGACCTCTCTCCATGGGGTATCCACCAGGACCACCTGGTGATAGTCTGCTTGGAAATGCACCTCTTGGTGAATGTAACTGATGAGGGCTTCTCTCAGGACCCGGTCTGTATTCCTCTCTCATTCCTTCAGAATCCATAAACTCAGCCTGTGATGATGGCCCAAAGGGTCCGCCTGGTGGCCCTTCAAATGGCCGTGGAGGACCAGGAAAACGAGGACTATGACCAGGACCCTTGAGTGGTGATGAAGGAGGTATATGTGGTCGTTCTGGGTACTCTCTAAATGGCGGCCTTGGTGCCCCGGGATGTCCCTGAAATGGCACATTATCCCAAGGCTGTCTGACAGGTCCTTCAGGGGGACGAATACCATAGGGTCTCATTTGTCCTTCTTGGGGATGTCCTGTAGGAACATGATAATGTCCTTTGAAAGGGCCTTTATGTTCAATATTCTTATCTGTTTGTTCTAAAGCTCGTCCTTGACCCTGCATTCCTGTATCAGTTTCATGGTCATTATCATCCTCCATTGAGTTGATCTCAATCTTCTGTTTCGGCGAACCTTCTTCAGAAGTTGACGTTGATGTCTCATTGTCCTTTTCTCGCTCTCGTAAAGTTTTCAAAGAGTCAGTCAACTTTGGGAACAATGAATCAATAAGAGAGAAAAGTGGTTTTTCTGGTTGAGATTGTGGCGGTGGTTGTTCAATCACTTCTTCTTTAGGAGTAGAGGCCTCGGACGGTACATCAGCATCTGGTATCTGTTCCTTCAACTTTCTTCCACGACTTATCAGCTGAGCTAAAATATTCACTGCACTAACAGGCTTTGATGACTCGTTAGTATGGTTTGGTGTAACAGAACCTGTGGATGGACTACTGCTGCTCTCAGATGGTAAATTAGCTTCTTTGGATGTATTACTCTCTGGCTGACTTGACATAGATGGGAATTCCAAGATCTTGACATCTGATATTCTCTGTGGAGAGGCTGTCTCAGGTGTTTCATCCCCTCCCAGTTCCAGCTCAGGGGAACCGATAGGCGATGGTGCTGACATTTCAGAGCTTGGTGAATCCATACTCTCTTGTCTACTATCCGTGTTATCGGATGCATCAGTTGATGGTATATTCGTTGGTAGTGGTCTACTGCCTACTTCAGTCATGGTTGATGGTTGAGTAGTGGTATTGGATACCTGTAGTGCAGCAGATGATACTATGGTGTTGGTAATCTGGCTGACTGATTGTCCAGGCCTGGCTTGAACTGGTACTTCCTGTACCGAAACCTGAGGTACAGACACACTGTGCTGAAGTTGTTGAGGTAAATTTGCCATAAGACCAATATTCTGCCCTGAAAATGAAGCCTGTCCAGGCAGAAGCCCTGGCATGGCTGTCTGCATGCTTCCTGGGAAGGTGCTCATACCACCATGTATGGCCATACCAAATGGTACCATTTGCTGGTGGTATTGAGATGGCATATGAATGAACTGACCAGTACCATGCATACCAACTGGCACCATCGATATTCCATGTTGACCAGGAATAAACTGCATATTTGGCTGTGGTATTACCATTTGTTGTGGTACTGCTACCTGGACTGACATTGCAGAATTGGTACTGAACGCCACAGTTGTATTAGAGCTCGATGTCTGTGAAGCCGCAGTCGTCATGGCAAAATGGGGCTTAACAGTGAAATCTGATTTTACAACCTCTGATGTCTTACTTTCAGTAGAAGGGGTAGAAGCAGCTTCCGAAGGTGTCTCACTTGTTTCGCCATTTTCACTATCGCCATCCTCCTCAATGTCCATGTCGGCTACCTCAGTATTATCGACTGTTGTATCGGCCACCTGTTCTGTCTTGTCTCCTTCTTCTGTTGTATGTGGTGGTGTTGATGAAGGAGTGGTGCTTGAGATGTCAGGTAAGCCAGAAGTAAGAAAAGAAGCCTGAGGGGTGGTGATGGGACCCATTTTCTTCTTTTGTGCCTCAGCATTTATAATTTTAGCAACTTTATGGTCGACTTTTTTCTTGAGAGAGTTAAGACGATTACCAAATGTTTTGTATGCCTGAAATGAATGAAAGCAAAATGAGACACAAAAATGTTACAATAAAATTAAAAATGTAAAAAATATCTGCTGAAAACATACAGATAATAGATTTATCCTGTAAAGTTCAAAGGATATGAGGCCAATGAGAAGCAAGGTATTGAGCAAAATGTAATGATGGTAGTTATTAGGTAAGCATGGAACAGTAGTATGTATTGCTAATGCCGTTGCTTCTCACTACCAGGACTTAATCTGTGGGCTCACTGTCTTACATATGTAAAAATCATTTATATAAGATGAAAATAAGTCATAATCGCTAATGTCATACCATATAATTTGAAACAGTCACCAGGATGAAAAGGTAAATTATACACTGTGAAAAGATGACATTTCAGATGCTAGCCCTTCGTCGGAGTAAAAGAGCTCTTTTTTGCTCTTTTACTCCGTCAAAGGACTAGCGTCCGAAACGTCTTTTCATGGCGTATGATTTACCTTTTAATCATTACTGTTCCATTAGAAACACAGACACTAGTTTTTAGCTAGTTATCTCTTCATATAATTTGAAGGTTACTATTTAAGTAGTTTTGTCAAACATTTTCAAACTTAACAGTTCATGTTCAGGACTAAACTAAATTATCAGAAATTCAAGTCAACTATGCTAAGTTCGACAAAACTACTTAAGTAGTAGTAACCTTTAAATTACATGAAGATATAGAAATATAGATAAGTTATAGTGCTTGTGAATGAGGTTATTCTGGGCAAAAGCCCTTGGAATTAAATTTGGAAAAATTAATTTCTGACTTCACTGGGAATCGAACACACGACCTTTAGAATTGTACTACTAGCTGAGCTAGAGGTCAGAGAGCAGGCCGGGGTGAAATAGATGTTAGGTAGTGGTAATTATGATGCAAAGATGAGAATATGTATACTGCATGGCACTTCATGAAATACATATTCTCATCTTTCTAACCTTTAATTCTTTAAGATGAAAATAGTGTATAGAGCTATGTTAATAGTTTGAATTAAAAATAATTTCTTTTAATAAGCAGGTAATTTATCAGGCCAAAGGTATATTTGATCTGTCAAAATGCAGGAAAAAATCAGCTATTATTTATGCCAGTCTGGGAACTTTTAGCATTGCACTAAATACTTCTTAAGAGTTAATTAAGAATGTTACCACACTCACCAAAACTGTTTGATAAACCGGGAATAAATTATTCCTGATCCAGAGCAAAGAATGACTCAGTTCGAGCAATGGCAATTATAAGCAAAATGTTACTCATTAGATAATGAACTTCCTCAAAAGCCCATGAAAGCAGTTAAAAGTCCAAAGACTTCTAAAAAACCCCAAGAAACGCAAGGACGTTTTTAGTATCCCATACATTTCTTTGTAAATCAAGAAGAAGGTGTTGCTACTATAACGTCACTAGCCCAGTCTCCCCTGTCGCCCGGTCATATTTTGGAATTTTCCTATTTTCACACTTTTAACCTGCTCAAAACAAAATAGAAAGAAGCGTCAGAATCAAAAATTCTTTCAACATGTTTCTTAGAATAGCTTATATTTCAATATAAAAAAGTCAAAAAACAATAAGGGTCATGTGCACTTTAACTATGTATTTACTGGACATTTCTCTGATGACAAGCACTTATTCCCAACCTTGATTTAATGTTTTCCTATTTAGACCATGTGTCCCTCTCTTGAATAATAAAATTTTGTTTAATGGTTACACATGAGAAGACAAATCAATATGGATCTAGAGCTCATGGAAATGAGTTGAATGTGGTCTTGAATGGGAAAACATTAACTACAAAAAGCTTTATTTTCAAAATACGTGTTACTTACATGAACAATGACTTTAACTTCACCAAATGCTGAATCATAAAAGGACTTTCCATCATCAAGGAGTTGTATCAACTTGCTTATCTCTTCTTTTTCTTGTTTTAGTGTCTCACAAAAGCTTTCAAGCTTTTCTGAAGCTGCTTCATACTCGGCTGTAAACTTTGCTCCTGTTGCTCGGTCTTACAATGAAAAAGAAAACAAAATACTAAGAATTAAAAAATCGCTAATAATAAAATCATAAAAAATCATAATAAAATAAAATAATTACTAAGAATTAGTATAAGAAATACCACCTTAGTTTGCAAAGAATTAAAATTATTGTAATTCCTCAATGACATCTACATATATAATATGTAAAATAATACATCTGACGTAAAATACGCATTTCTTAATTAAAAAATGATAGCAAATTCTGAATAACATGTGTACAAATTGCATAATGCATTGCATTTCAAACAACAAAATATGGTGAAAAGTTATGGGATGCGTGGAACTAATTAATTGCACAGATTATGAAAAACATTATGGCCAATTAACCAATCAGAAACAAGTATTTTATGTGGATGTGGTGCTTAAAGTTTAAATAACCTCTAGCTCCACTTTACAGGAAATCCAATATACATAACTAAAAAATAACAGTCGGTTGAGAAAACATCAAAACAAAGATTCTTACCAGGCCAAACACTTCTTAGACTTCTTATCATGTTTGGTCATTGAGTAGCCATTATATTCAGCCCTAATATGACCGTTCTATATAATAATATGAATATTATTGTATGAAAAGCAAATATGTGCACTCTGAAAAGTGTAATTGATGTCCATCTGGCATAGCAATTATATGTGTAGCAGTTGCTTTTTGCTGATAGTGGTTAAAGTGGTTTTCTTGAAGATATTGGTCCTTAGAGCTACTCCTGTAAATTATTGGCTGTAAGTCAGGGCAGGGCTAACAAACAGATCCAATCCGGAAACAATTTCTGGGCTGATCTAAGTCAGGGCATAGCTAACACACAGAAAGGACCCTGAAACAATTTCTGGGCTGATCTAAGTCAGGGCATAGCTAACACACAGAAAGAACCCTGAAACAATCTCTGGGCATCTAAGTCAGGACATAGCTAACACACAGATTGAATAGGGATTTAGCATGTTCACTAAGGCTCAGAATTACCTTTTAGTTGTTTAATGGCTTCCATGTCTGAGGCATCTATTCTCAATGAATTTAGGTGTGATTCTTTTAACGTCACCTCAGCCTGGAAATCTCTCATGGCTTTGAGAGCATCAATCAATTGTTGTGGCTAAAACAAAACAAAAACAAAAAAAAGACACATCAAATAAAAGACTTAAACAAAACAAAATAAAAAAATATGCATGTGTTTTGGATATGGTGAAGAAAGACTGGTAAGTTATATAAATAAATAAATAAGTATAGGATTAATCACTTGATCTCAAGTGCAATTAAGAATTTATAGGTGCAAGTGATGTTATGAAATTTTTTATTAGAATTGGACAAGCCTTTAGGTAAGTTCAATTTGAGAACTTTCAAAACATCACAAGTATCTATAAATTCCAAATAAGCCTGAAGCGAGATGACGTTTTACCCCCGACTATATACCATAATATTTTTTAAATTCCTTCATATTAAAATTTTTGATTCCTTAGAGAAAACAGGAACAATAGTCATAATTAAAGAACAAAAGCAGTGTGGAAAGGAATAGGTTTAGAGATGGGGATAGAAACGTCATCTCACTTTAGGCTCATTGTAAGACAAGATTGTGCGATTTTTTGTTTATAATACACTAAAATGAATTGGGGACCCTACAGAGTACATATTGGGATTTAATTGTACTCCTCTTGTCCAATCAGAATTGAGTAATTTTGTTGAGTGTAAATATATAAATTATTTACACACTTAGGGTCAATAAGTGGAGCGGGGTAATACAATATAACAATTTGTTATTGTAGTGATCCTAAAAGTGAGATTAACAAGCTATTACATAGTCCCAACTTTTATAAGTTTAATATGTAAACAAATGCCAAGAAAACCAAATTTTCACAACAATAACCAAAAAAATTACAATTTACAATTACAGAATAAAAAATGTAAATAACATCAAATTAAAGAAAGTTGTTTATTGATTTATTTATTTGTACCTTGAAATCTGCAGGCGGTAATCGTTTTTGAGTTTGATGATGTGATATATGTCTTTCCTGCTCGACTGGTGTTCCCTCACTGTTACTACCATTACTCTCTCGTCGTTTGGGGATCTTCGAAGGTTTTGACTGTAAAGATTCTAAAAAAAATGTTCAAAACTATAAAATAACAGAATCTGTTTATAGTTCTATATATTTAATCCATCAGCAACCTCGATTTTTCAGAATTCGCGACTTCGAAATATCATATTTTTCGATTCCTGTCATGAGATTTAGTGATATTACTCACCAAATTTCCTTTGTAAGCTTTCCAGGAAATCCTTTTCGAATACTTTCCTTTCCTGCCAGATCTTCATCACTCGCTGCACGGAGTCAACGATCTTCTTCTCGCTAAAGGAAAATGCGATGTGTTAGAGATGAATAACCACAACTATAGAAGCACAGAACTTGTCAGCTGTGCTCTTACCATAGTAGCGGAATAACCTCTTTCAGAACTGTACTAAACGCATTAGAGAACTCCTTTCCTTTCTTTCTGCTGTTCTGTAGTACATCGTTAGCTAAATATAACATGATTAGCCGGCGATCGGGATTACCTGCGACACATAAACACAACAGATCTATCAGACATAACTTGGTACTATCAAAACATGACCACACAACTCAACCACTTCACTACATGTGACTTCCAAAAAAATTGCAATTCCCAGACGTACATCTCTTTAACTGCTCCATCCACACTTTCACAATGTCGTTGGCGTATTTCTTGTGGTGTATGATCCATAGAGACACGGTTTGCACACTGTCTTGGGCAGAAGACATTTGTTGAAGTTTACGTTCAAAACCTTTTTGATTGAGCAGCGCCATTTTGATTCCAGGTGAGCTGCCTGCACATGACACTAGTGCGCCTGCTATCTACCATTAACCACTGACCCGTACCAACGCTGTCTCATACCCGCCATCTTAGTAACGCTGGGGACGTCGGTGCATGATTTCACCAAAAATACTAAAATTAAAAAAGAAGTATTCCTTACCTCAGTTATTTAGGAGTATCCCTTATCTGATCCCTTCCCTGAACTAGGAGTTTATTTATTTATTTGCCATAACTTTACAACCAGATGTTAATATCTAATTGAGGGCATGGTCAACAGGACAAGAGTCCCATGTAATGACCAGCCTGACAAAAATACACACTAAGAGAAAAAAGCAAAACCTAAAACAAAAATAACAAAAAAATGTACATAATAATGTATATAATCTACAATATAAGTAGAACAATTACGAGGATTCAAAGGAACGGCACTTCGAACAAAAGGATTTCCACATACGCATTTTTTATTGACATCAAGAGTAGAGTTAAGTTTAGAAAAGTGATGAGAATACAAACTACTCTTGAAAGAAGATACAGAGGAAATGCTACGAACTGAAGAAAGACGGGAGACTGTTCCAGAGGAAAACAATCGACGGTTGAAAAAAGAAGCCCTAAACTGAAGAGAGGTTCGACAAGAATTAGGAAAGAGCAAATTCTCCTGACTTGAACGAGTACGAGAAGAGGGTTGAGAAGTTCAGAACAAATTGAGATCATTAAGTTCATGCTTGGTAGAGAAGAAGATTAAGCCTTTTAATCGTAAATGGTAAGGAAGTTCATAATCCTAAAGAATGAATTTAGTAGCCCTTCTTTAAACTCCTTCGTGGAGGGAGAGCAAGATCACTACGTATTAAGTATCCCTTCACCTGAACTAGGAGTATCCCTTCACCTGATTTAGGAGTATCCCTTCACCTAAATTAGGAGTATTCCTTCACCGGATTTAGGAGTATCTCTTCTCCTGATTTAGGAGTATCCCTTCAACTGATTTAGGAGTATCCCTTCACCTGATTTAGGAGTATCCCTTCACTTGATTTAGGAGTATCCCTAGTTCACCTTACTTAGGCCGGAGTATCCCGGCGTTCACCTGATTTAGGAGTATGCCTTAACCTGATTTATAGGAGTATCCCTTCACCTGATTTAGGAGTATCCCTTCATCTGATTTAGGAGTATCCCTTCACCTGATTTAGGAGTATCCCTTAACTTGATTTAGAAGTATCCCATGCATAACCAGACTCAGTAGTCATTGCATCGACACTTTCCTGAATAAATCTATGAAATGTATCAGAGAATAGGTCCTTTCACTGGATGTGATCTAATTCATGAGGTCCTTTCACTGGATGTGATCTAATTCATGAGGTCCTTTCACTGGATGTGATCTAATTCACGAGGTCCTTTCACTGGATGTGATCTAGTTCATGAGGTCCTTTCACTGGATGTGATCCGGCTAATTCATGAGGTCCTTTCACTGCGGTGTTTCACTGGATGTGATCTAATTCACGAGGTCCTTTCACTGGATGTGATCTAATTCATGTGGTCCTTTCACTGGATGTGAACTAGTTCATGAGGTTCTTCTTCACTGGATGTGATCTACTTCATAAGGTCCTTTCACTGGATGTGATCTAGTTCATGAGGTTCTTTCACTGGATGTGATCTAATTCATGAGGTCCTTTCACTGCGGTGTTTCACTGGATGTGATCTAATTCACGAGGTCCTTTCATTGGATGTGATCGAATTAAGGATTAAGTTATCGTAGATTTATAAGTTTAACACCGTAGTGAAAATAGAAAACTGACGTTTCGGACGTTAGTCCTTCGTCGGAGTCAATAGAAAGTAAGAGTGAGAGAGATGTTTATATAGTAGAGGATAGGGAAAACAAACCAATAAGAAGAAAACAAGCCATAAAACAAAAAGAAAACAAAAGGATAGAAAGCAACAATAGGTGAGAAAAAAGGGAAAAGAAAAGAAAAAAACAACAAAACAAAACAACTTAAATGTAGGCGAAGCGTTCGTTCATCCCGTGGGGATTAACGGTGCCAAGTGAATGAATAACACGCATTTCTTTTGTTTTGCGATGATGGTTGCTGCCGTGGGTTAAACAAAGACCAAAAACAATAGCATTAAGCTCAGAGTGATTAGTGGAATTGAAGTGCCGAGCAACTGGTTTATTTAAATCTTTCTTTCGAATGTCGTAAAGGTGGTCTCTAAAACGATCACCTAATCGGCGGCCAGTTTCTCCAACATAGAGCATGTTGCAGCTTGAACATTGAATACAGTAGATGACGTTAGAAGAAGTACAATCAAAATGATCAGTAATATTAAAGGTGGATTTGGGACCTTTAATAGAAGTATATGAAGCAACAAAAGGGCAAGTGTAGCAACGTTTGCGAGAGCAGCGAAAAGTACCGGGTTCATTATTAGAAGGAAGTACACCTTTAACTAAGAAAGAACGTAAATTGCGATCCCTTTTGAACGAAAAAAGAGGGCGTTCTTTGAAAATGTTAGACGTGGTTGGATCAGAATTGAGTAAATTGAAGTTACGATTAATAACAGGTTTGATAGAGTTGTTAATAGGATGGTAAGTGATGGTGAATGGAATGCGGTTAAGGTTAGAATTGCGTGATTTAGGGGTGAGAGCAGTGTTACGATCTATGGAGGAGGCTTTAAGCATAGCACGCTCGATGATGGTAATGGGGTAACCACGATTAAGAAAGAAGGAACGCATTTCTTGACATTTGTGAGAAAAATCAGTGTCGTCACTGCAAAGACGGCGCAAACGTAAAAATTGCGAAAAAGGAATAGAATTGAGAGTGTGTTTAGGGTGTGAGGAGGAATAAAGTAAATATGAATGAGAGTCTGTGGGTTTATAATGAATGGTGGTATTAAGATGATTAGCAGAAATACTCACAGAAATGTCAAGAAATGTGACAGAAGTTTCACTAATGTCCCAAGTGAATTCAAGAGCTGGGTGAAACGAAGTGACATAGAGAATAAAAGAATCTAAGTCTTGTTTTGAACAAGAAGCAGCGCCAATACAATCATCAATGTAGCGACCAAAAAATTCAGGTTTAATGCCTGGGTAGAGATCAAAAATTTGTTGCTCGATGTAGCCAACAAATAAATTAGCATAGCTAGGTCCCATTTTGGTGCCCATAGCTACACCGTTGATCTGTCGAAAAAAACGGTTGTCAAAGGAAAAACAAAGGATTAAAAATTAAGGATTAGCCGATATGTTCTGGGGGCCGGCTGGTCTCTCCCCTGATGCTTCGTCTACAACATTTTCTCGCTTAATTCGTACACCCAAGGGCAGGAGGATTTATTCGCCGTCAGGTCCGAAGTCCATACGCCGCCTCATCTCTGCGGATATCTCGGGGGTATGGCACAGTGGGATCGATTCTTTTAAAAGTTTTGTCGCTGGGTTCGAGCTCCATTTTATCCAGATAATACTTTCTTTTTTTTAAAGTATATTTTCATGAATTTGGCAATTTGTTATTCTTTTTATAAACAGCGATTACTTAATACCTTTTTGCTTTTGCCTACCTTTTTTTTTAATCAACCCGTGAGATACACTTTAGCGTATTTAAAGCACAAAGTTATGACAATACATACTTTATCAAAAATGCTAGACTATGCTATATATCAAGAGAATATGAACTAAGAGAAGGAATCCCTGTACCCCATCATGTGCACACTTTGATGCTATTTTTAGAATCCATTCTAAAAATATCATCCAATGATATCATTTATTTGATCGTTTGATTTTCTGCGCGCGCTCTACGCTGTTTGCTAACGGTTTTTTGTGCTTTTCTTATGTTAAGCAAACAGCGTAGAGCGCGCGCAGTAAATGCGCGTGCAGAAAAACAAATGGTTTAAAAATAGCATCAAACTGTGCACATGATGGTTACAAGGCTATATAGGGGGGATTCCTTCTCTTAGTTCATTTTCTCTTGTATATATTTTATAATGAGTTACTGAAGTGGCTGATAGGATGATAATTTCTGGTCATAGTGTTCAGTCAGAAATTAACTTTTTAAATTTCGCCAAGGGCATTGGTGTGGTTTTCAGCTCAGTTGGTAACTAACGTACTAAGCGTGATACTATGTAGATGATGGCTAGTGAAACTAGCGTGGACTGCGTCGGTGTTTCTAATGAAACAAGTTATCGTAGATTTATAAGTTTTACACCGTAGTGAAAATAGAAAACTGACGTTTCGGACGTTAGTCCTTCGTCGGAGTCATTGACTCCGACGAAGGACTAACGTCCGAAACGTCAGTTTTCTATTTTCACTACGGTGTAAAACTTATAAATCTACGATAAGCGTGATACGTTTACCTTATTCAGTATATTTTGACTTACATTGTATCGAAATTCGAATGTTACTTTTGCGGAATGAATATAAACGACTGAGTTGGGCCAAAAAAAACACTTATTTTGTGATTTTTCGTTATAAATTGGGCTTCCTGTGGTCATGCAGCCTTCTAAACTGAAAAAGCCAAGCCCCAGGAAATTAAACAAGTAGTTCACCAATGAAGAGTAAAAAATGAATAAAAAATAACAATAAAGATTAGCCAAACCAAATTAACTTAAATATATATATACTGCAAGGACTTGATGATGCTCTTGTGTGTTGCGTGTTTGTATTTGTACAGTTTTTGTCATTTTTTCAATCATATTGATTTTTTGCCTACATGTGTTCATATTGTGTGTCAATGCTCATTATTATAATTGTAAATAGCAGAAATCCCGACCCTAAATGTAATGACTTTTAATTCAGAATATGTCAAACGACTCCCAAGCGCGCGCATTTTTAGCTTTCTAGTTATTTTTGGAAGTTGTTACCCCTCAATTTGTTTAAAATAATGTATCACTTAGGACAAAACAAAACAAAAACAAAAAACAAAAAAAAACAAACAACACAACAACAACAAACAAACAAAAAACTGCAATAACGGGTACAAATAAAGTTTCTTCTTACCAGCCATTCTAACTTGTTTGTATGAAAATGAAATTTCGATTTTGTGATAAAGCCATACTACAGCCCAGCAAGCAAGCTGGCTGAAAGGTTGGCTGTATGCCGTAGGGCTTCCCTGCTTGCAACCAGAATTTTAATTTTAAAAAACTCCGGCTCACTAAGAGAAAAGTATAAGATATTTTTGAGGGACCATAGCTGAACCTTGTAGTAGCCACTGATGTAGATGATTGCATCCACGCGTAGAAAATTGAAAATATTAGTTTTTCTGGTCCCAGTTGCCTTGGTGATCGTCTTTCTTTTCCGTAATGTAAAAATTTCACTAACGTTGTCTGCAACACTCGACTGTCCTCTTGAAATTCAAGAAACACGTCTCCTGAGGACAAAAGAATGTTGGGGAAAATTTCTCAAGAACCGTTGGAAAAGGTTTTACAACGAAACAATATGCAAGGATAATAACCATCGATATGAGCTGAAAAAACTTCTTAGATTCTGGATTGAATTCGCTGGTAAGCAAAGCATCAGATATGCCTAATGTGGGGCACGCTGCTTGGTCTAGAGAGAGTGAACGACGTCTTACCATGGGATCATGATATCGATATTATTATTAACTAAGAGGATATGTTGAAACTGGAAAAAATTGCAAACAAGAGGGGAAGTTTTCAGATCAATGATGGCAATGCTCATATCGTTGTCATTCCTGACATTGCAATGCAGCACAACTTGTCAATAAAGGACCGAGGCGAAAAACATGCCAAGGAAAGGTATCTATATATAACATGATTTTTTCTTTTCGTGACCTAACTTGTCCTAGACAGGAGGGGTGGTGATACACGAGCGGATCGCTTCAAAAAAGCGTGAGAGTAAATACGGCGTTAGGGGGGTGTCCGTCTCATCGCAGGACACCGCCGTTGATAAGCCTCTGGGATATCCGCTACACACCATTTCTGAAAGTAGAATCTTGGATTTTGGATTTAATCGAATATTCATCTCCAAAACTAGATTTCAAGTTGTAGTAATAAATGTACTGTCTGTTTCAAGCTTTGCTATACAACTTATTTATGTATAGAAATAGTCACACTACAGACGGACATACAGTATCGGAGCATTTCAGGGAGCCCATGAGGGAGAGATGAGGTACGCTAAATTTGGGTCATTAACCCGACCAGTCTTGACTTCGTCTCGAATTCTAGCTTGAGGGGATAGTTCATTTCCGGTGCCCACTATTTAAACCAATCAATTTTCAATTAATAATATATTTTTGCCCAGCATGCCACGAAGACTGAAGATCCATGTTCACTTCAAGAGCCTCTGTCACGTGTTCTCATCGACTGGCGATTCATCGATATATTCCACTACGAAGAAGATGGACAACTTATGACCACTCCTGAAGGGAAAAGATTTGCTATGAATAAGACAGACGTATTTCCTTTACAAAATTGCTCCATTATGGGATTGGTCAGCCTGTGTCCAAATAATTCAAGTAGGCTATTAGAGAACTGGTAGCATAGGGGGAAGGATATTTAGGCAAGAGTCAATATAAATGCATAGATGGGAAATGGCAGGAAGAGAACGGCAATTCCCTTGAAAATCCTTTTCATCGCAATGTCTTTTGTATTTTGTTTGTGATGTTATCTTGTTTTGTTTTAATCCCTTTTTTGTTTTGTTATATTTTGCCACACCAAATGATCGATGATTTAAATCGAAAAAAAAAGAAGGAATTATTAATTAAATTAATTTAGAAAAATTTTATGAAAGCGTTTGGGCGAGTCAAATGCATGCGTATGTTTTAGAGCGATAGCATTAGCATAGTTATAGCATTTTTCACGGTTACTAAAAATAGATGTCGCAAAGCCTTGTGGGATCGAAATGCGGACAAACATTGCATACAAAGGCTTCGATTACATGAAAAAGAAGAATATCAGTCGAAAAAACATAGTTCTTCCAGGAATTGAAAACCACAAAACATTTGTAGCATATGAAAGCTTTGCACCATCACGTACGATAGTCATGTTAGATGCCAAGAAGCAACACAATCATTTTACATAAGAAAGAATTCAATTCCACAGGCAGACCAAGCTGTATTGTGGGCGCCGGCACGAGATGTTGGAAAGCCTCTATTACTGGTCCGCTGTGTTTGGCTTGGCCGCATTTCAATCTCGTGACTCATACGAGGGAAACGCTCAGTCCAATATTCAGTAATGATAAAAGGGTACTTATGATGAAAAAACTTACTGACGTTAAATTTTACAGTTTCATTAGAAAAACCGAATCAGCTTACCGAATAGTTTTTGCTAGTGCTCTCTTCTAGCCCAAAAAGCACTCTATATTTTACCATTTATGACCACTCAACAACTCTAACTTTGGTTTTGGTTATGGATTTCTTGTGGGCTCCCTGTGGTCCAAGTTAAACAAAGGAAGCCCAACATGAAGCAAACACTCAGAGCAATTTTCAAAAAGCGAGACACTTTCACATTTTGAAGCATACTTTATTGAAGCACATTTTCGCATTATTTATAAATAAATATTTTGCTGTAAGATACAATGTTTTTCATCATTTTAAGCATATATATATAATAACCTAATATATATTGTTTTCTAATTTTGGAAGATTTGTATAATTAACTTAAGCTTTTTTAATTTTACACAAATATGGCTATTTACAGCTGCTTATCTTAAATAAAAACATTTAAAAACCTTTGAAACATTTTTACAATTTTTTTCTAATTTTAAAACAAAGTGTTGCCCACAAAGAAGAATAATATTATTTTGGTTACATTTTCAAAATGTGTTAAGCATTTGAAATAGAAATCAAAATGCAACAAAAACCTTAAAACACAAACACAAAACACATTTTGATTGTAACATAATAATAAGATTAAGATTAATAACACTTTTTCAATAAAGCAGAAAAGATTTTTCCATATGTTTACTTATGAATACATTTTTTGCCTAGAAAGTCATTTGAAGATGTGAACCGTATTTCAAAAGCACATTTTTCTCATAAACAATTCCAAGATCCAGGTGGGATTCAAGAGTTGCTGAAGAAGTTAACATCTTCAAGTAATATAAATTATTGTTTATGATAATTATATATATAATTTTTCCCATGGAGTTTATGTGAGAAAAGAATGTTTTCAATTACCTATTAAAAAATAAACTCTTTAAAATAAATTTTTTACTTGAATAAATCTAGGATGCTTGTAACAAATAAATATAATAAAAAAGATCTGTTTAAAAAGTCAATGGCAGATAAGTTCCATCTAAATCCCAATGTCTGGATTTGGATATTATGTGAAATTCTCAATTCTTATTTGTTTTGTCATAAGTAACACAGGCCAAATGGGCCAGTGATTGCATTTGTCTTTTTACATGAAAATCCTAAATTCATTTGATATTCTCTACCAAGAAAAGTTTCCATGACTTGTGTAATCCCAGCTTTCTGCTGGGATTTGAAGTTTTTTGCTTCATCTGTGTCAGCTATTTTACTTGTATCTTCTTCAAGTGTCATGGACACCTTCATCGCTGCAGCCAGAGTATCTCTTGCCTCTTTGGTATTCTGAACTCCAAATGATTCACTCAACTCAGGATGAAGTTTGAAGGAACTAATGTTCATCTCACAAGCACTCCCACTAATGATGTGATCAACTATGACAGGTTCTTCATTATCGTTCATGATATCTTTCAAGGACAAAATATCATGTTCACTGCTGTCTTCAGTTTCTGATATACTATCCTTTAGCTTTGGTTCATCAGAGTTTTGCCACGAAACACATTCAGAATACAACATATCCTTCAGAATGTCTTCAGGAAAGTCATCAACTTCATCCTCAATGTTCAAAGGCTGTAGAGATATTGGTTCATCAGAAGGCAGGGAGTAGGATTGTAGATAAGGATGTGCTAGAGCTTCCTCTGCTGTTATACGATTCTTGGGTGAAAACTTGAGCATTTTTTCTAGTAGATCAAGAGCTGTGAAGAAAAGAAAAAAATATATAAGCACATTTTTGAATTACAAACTATTTTAGTTTCTTAAAAAATTAGATTTAGAAAATAGATTTTTTAACATGGCTTTAAAAAATGTCTAATTACATATAGAAATAGAAATGCCTAGAAATAAAGTAAAGTTAGATTATTAATCACAAATACGGCCTTGGCCTTCACCTTACAAATTCAAATTACAGTTGGCAAATAATCCATTTACATTTCATCCAATCAGAAACACGTATTTTTTACTAATCAGTTCGATAGTCAAACACAACTCCGCAAGGAAATGAAGCCGCTTTATCGAAGTTTCTTCAAATGTGATTTATTTTCTTTCGATAATCTGAATTAATTCTGAACTTATGTATTCTCCAAAACCTGCTCAACGTTTTTAGAAAAAAATGTGGTGATTATTTTGCGCGGTACGAGAGGATGTTCTGGATATCTTAAAATAGAAAGAATATTAAATTTGGGTCTAAGCGCGTCACATCAATCAAATTTTTATGAGCGTCTATTCCTGTGTTAATTTGGATAACTTTAAAATTCTGGTTGAAGAAACCTATAATATGGTCAAACAATAGAAGACTCTGACATGGTTGGTCGTCAATATAAACAAACTTTTTCTGACTCAGCATTCGTGTACACGAAATGATGGCGCAGCGGGGTTTGTCAAAACTGGTTTTAGCGATACCGCAAATTCAAAGCCGTCGTACATTTGTAACGCAGATCACGAAATAAAAGAAAAAGTCGCGGAAACTCGAAGATTTTCGTAGGGCTTAAATAGCACTGACGCGATGGTTCATAATTTAGCTGAAATGTTATGTCATCGCGTTGGTTAGTTTTTTTGCGCGCTTTCACATTCCAGGAATCTCGAAAAATTCAATATAAAGCTGGAAAAAACAGTGTATGGAGAGCGGAGAGATTAAGGCAAATCCTATAATGTTAAGGACATGTAAAAACCTAAAAAGAAACGCTTATTAATCTGCTGGTTTGAGTAGGCGGATTGTCAACAACGCGTTTTGCGTAACGGTCAAGTTCATGTCAATCAACCATAACAATAGTAGAACTACAATTTCCTGTGACTTAAAACAACCGACTTTCCCTTCTGTACAGCCTTACAAAATCCCACCCAGGGAAATTCCCATATCGAAATAGAAGAAAAACACACATTTTTTCCCGAAAGTAAAATGAGACATGTAAATCAGTTGCTATAAATAGATATTGTTCATGCTTTTTCATCGCTGCTTCCTCTTTTTCTGTGAATTCGGTAGGGAAATAAACCTGCGCATTTTTAGTTTCATACGGAATGACTTTCATATCTTACGTTTTCGATGCTTAATGTTGTTCGAAATGTTTCAAAACTGCGGTCAAATTGAGATTTTCGTCCCCAGACGTCGGGGAAAATTCCTAAAATTGTATGAATTTTGCTTCGCGACGACTATGTTAATCACCGCCTGCAGTAGGCCGAATAGTACACCCATTCATCGCGGGAAAAAACCTTCTTCCAAAAAGGGAAACTAAGAGATAGCAAATAAACGCAGAAAATGATACTGACGAAGGAAATAGCTTCCTGATATTCTGATTCCTCGTTAGAAAGGAAATAGCTAAAATATTCGTCTTACGTTACGTCACGAAAGCCAATTCGTGGCTACCGCAATATTTATCACAATCAACAAAGAACGATTCTTACCTTTAGCGTCCAAATCTGGGAGTTTACTCGCTAGAGATGAATTTGGTCCATCAGAAATGGACTTGAGTATCTCTTCAGGAGCATCAGAATTGATTTTAAAGAATTCTTTGTCGTCTGTCCCCACAGTATCGAGAATTATTTGAACTTGTTCGATTTCGTGTCTTCCTTCGAAGAGGGGTTTGCCCAGTAAGAGCTCGGCAAAAACACAACCAACTCCCCATATGTCCATGGCATTAGAATAAGAATCAGGCTCAAGAATCAACTCAGGAGCTCTGTACCATAGAGTAGAAGGACAATGAGTTAAAAAACCTTTGTGTTCGTAGTCTGGGTCTACAACTCGTGTCAGTCCAAAGTCCCCGATTTTCAAAAGAAGCGTTTCTGTGTCCACTAGAATATTACTAGGCTTGATGTCCCTGTGAATAACGTTAGCAGAATGTACATATTTCAACCCACGAAGTAGCTGGTATATAAATAGTTTAATGTAGTCTTCAGACATAGTTCCATTGCTTTGAAGAATTCTGTGCAAGTCCGCGTCAACGAGTTCTTGAACGAGAAATACATATTGAAATTCCTTAAAGTTAGTTGAGCTGTCCAGCGTTTGTCCGTCAGGTCCAACAACTTTTTCTAAAGAAACTACATTTTCATGCTGTAGTCTTTTGTAGACAGATATCTGCCGTAATGCTCCTTTACAATTAAGTTGGTCCAGTAGATTCACCCTTTTCAAAGCCACTCGTTTGTCCGTTTTAACATCAATCGCCGAGTAGACCGCACCACTTCCACCGATCCCAACGAGCTTTATGTTAGTAAAATAAGGTCTTAGGAATTCTATGCTTTCTTCTTCAGATGTACTAGAAGACATTTTCCGAGATTACTTGGGACTTCTAGAGGGTGAGTAGTAGTTTTACAACACTCCCTTTCTTATACCGCCCTTGAGTGGCTATCAGCGCTTCAACCGGCTGATATATTGAATTTTGAATTTTCTACCAAGGGAAACCTCGAGTTCGAATTTATACATTGCGTCAACAATGTAATCTTACACGTGATTGGTCTAATTGTCAAAAGGGTGATTCTAACGCGCGCTTCGATTGGTGCACGCGCACTGGCATTGACACATTATTCAGGTGACCTTCATGTGAAATCATTACATAAGCAGTGTTTTTTGTTTCGTAACTGGGATCTGATTCGGTCGCTATAGAATTATGATAATCAGCCTCTTTTTGTCCTTACTTCGTGGAAGTGAGAAATATCTAGACTTCAACCCTACCAGAGTCCATACTGAGCTTTGGTATCCCACATGCGTAAGATAATTTAAACAAAGTTAATAATAAATCTGTTTCGTCCTTTTCTGGAAGAAAGTTATGCTAAGTCTAGAATCTTCAAAATGTTGCAAGACTTTAAATTAAATTCGTCTCTTTGTTCGACCGGTTGTGATGTTTTGAACTGAGGAATATTCACACTGTTCTTTAATCACGATATTTATTATATTTGAATCTCGCAATGGCTTTCGTATAGCATCCCGAGAATAGAGCAAAATCTGTCGTGCCCCTTCTACAGTAATCGCGTTCACCGGCTGGGTAGCTCTTGTAACAATCTTATTGAGGGCAATAATTTAATTACTATCAAATCACGCACTAAACTTGTGAAAATCGCTAGAGTTTTTTCTCCCTCGTCAACAGATAGCAAAGAAAAAATTATAAGAACAAGCTTTTTAAGTATTTTTACTTTTTACTTTTTTTCCTTTTCTCGACAGCTTTTGACTGATACGTTTGTAACACAGCAGAGTCAGAGAAAACTAAAACAGTCACGCAACGAAATTCTTTGTTTCGCAGATTACACGTCTTATTTACACGTGAGACAGCACGTGAGCCACAAACCAAAGATATCCACAGAGTTATTCTCGTTTCAGGACTTCCATAATCTTTCAAGCATACCAGGAAGTAGCAGCGTTTCAGATCTAAAGGGAATGAGGAACAACCCTACGAATGACAACCACTTGATATTCTGTCTGCGTGACAAGCATAGTTTGACTTGCCACGTACGTGCTGAACAGCACGAAACAGTTGATAGCATAAATACAAATAAAAATAACGTACTCCCAGCCAGAAGAAAAAACAAAATAAATAGAGAGAAAGTAAAAGATATAATGTAAACTAGAAAACAAGTTTTCTAACATAAATTTTAGTCAAAAAACAGCGACACAGGCAAACCAAATGTATTTTATCAATTTCTTCTGTAGAAATTAATAATATGAATTATTTAATATATTATATGATATATATAATTTATATATATATATATATTATATATAATATAAAGATATATACATAAAAGATGAATGATACAGAAAAGAGAAAGAAGGAGAGTCCCGTGATTTTCCGTGATGCCACGTTAACGTAAAACTACGTGCTGCCGCGTGATGAGCGTTGGCGATATAAAACCCACAACTTTTAATGCTAATAATGGCAGCTCATTCATCAGCTCTCTTTAGCACTGAAAACTACTACTACACACAGCTATATACAAATGAAACAAGTTATCGTAGAATTATAAGTTGAACACCGTAGTGAAAATAGAAACTGACGTTTCGGACGTTAGTCCTTCGTCGGAGTCAATGGTCATTGACTCCGACGAAGGACTAACGTCCGAAACGTCAGTTTCTATTTTCACTACGGTGTTCAACTTATAATTCTACGATAACTTGTTTCATTAGAAACACCGACGCAGTCCACGCTAGTGTTCACTAGCCATCATCTTCATATATACAAATGAGCACATTACATTTACGACTGGAATTACCGGTACAATCATTACCAATACAATCCCCGACACCCACATACTCTCCTTTACAATGCAATACAAACCGGTTTTCAAACTGGGTATGTTTATAGATATAATTTTGCCTAATACGAGTTTTTCCAAGGTGATGATATTCAACACGGAAAAATTTGTGTCAAGTCATAAATGGGTCGTAGGAGTTATTCCTGCCCACTTAAAGACTCACACAGCTGTTGCCGATAAGATACCGAACATGATCGGAGACTATTCGTAGGTGTTATTCCTTCCCACTTGAAGTCTCAGCCGTTGGCGATGTGATACCGAACATGATCGGAGACTATCCGTAGGTGTTATTCCTTCCCACTTGAAGTCTCAGCTGTTGGCGATGTGATACCGAACATGATCGGAGACTATCCGTAAGTGTTATTCCTGCCCACTAACCCAGTTGAAGACTCACACAGCTGTTGCCGATGTGATGCCGATCATGTTCAGGGACCATTCGTTATGACGTCCTATCAATATCAATATTAACTAAAAAAAACCATCGAAATATGTCATGTGTTACTTTGTAGACTCTGTATACAACACTGGTTTCCGAAAGCCATTCAGATTTAAAAGCCACGGTAAAAAGCTGCCAATGTGACGTCACATGACGTCATGATAAGGGCAATTATCCACGTACTGTTCTGTATTACAACGCCATCAAAATGTTTTAAAATACGACTCGAAGACTTCGTACTTTATTTCTAGCATATTCTTTCGAATAGTAATTACAAGTTGTTCATTAAGTCTAAATGTAAACATCGGCATTAGCCACGTAAGATCAATTGACGTATAATTGAAATCCCTGATAGCCTCAAGCGTCCTTCAATCGAAAAGCCTAGAAAAATCCACATCTTTTTTACTACAAGATCTCTTTACAGTGACGACATTTGAAAAGGACTGTCAGATTAAATCATTGTAAAGGGAAGAGAGTACTTCATTAATACTGCATGGCGTCATATGGTACTTCAAAAAAACTGATTAATTTCGTCTAAACATTCATTGAAAAAAGAAGAGGCCAGAAAATCTACAGCTTAGGCCCCGTCCACACTATGCCGGATAAATTTGAATCCGAATTTTATTCATTCGGTTAGGCCTACCGTCAACACTAGTCCAAGCAAATCCGGAACAATTCTTCGCCGAAAACGATGTTTTTCGAATACGGTCTCCAGAGTGGAACAATTTGAAAACGCCGGCTAGCCGTATTAGCGTGGACGGAAAACATTGCGTATCCGAAATTTTCCAAATACGATGACGTCATGATTGCCATGGGAACATGGCGGAAAGGCTAAAAATTCGCCGCGGGCTCAATTTCAGCTTCGATGCACATGCTCAGATGTGCAATGAAGCGTTTTTGCCGCCTCTGATCGGACAAGTGTAAACGGAAAACTTTTTTTTCGGTTTCGGTGTGAAAGTTGCGGATTCAAATTTATTCGGCATAGTGTGGACGGGGCTTTAGATACGAATATGATATGCTTAAGTCATGAACTGGGAGTGGAAAATTTTGAAGACGAGGCAGGATGGGATGAACCAGAAGTGGCGGCTTTCAGGCTGAAACAGTCTGGTTTCTGCTCGCTTGCTTGTTTTAATTCTTTCTTTCAGTCATCTATTCATTCTTTCTTTTTTCCGTGTATCTTTCGTTTCTTACTTTTCGTTTCCCCCTCTCTTCCTTTATCTTATCAAACACTATACGATCCATACGATCCATAAGTCACTGAACTAATACATTCTTTTACCAGCTGCTGTAAATAAACCTGGCTTTCCAAGTATGCATTTCGCATTCTATGAATTTTTTTAACCTTTAAATATCTTCTCGGAAATCGCAAGGTTCGATCAGTTTTCGTGCCAACATAACTCTTGATGACGTCTTTACCTTTTGACTTTTCCGCTAAGCAATCTTTGTGCCAACAAAAATAAAAAAATAGAATCAGAAAGATTTCTACAGTTTGCATATAGATAATAGTTTTGTCCTGTTGAAGAGTCCCCAATGCTGTCCCTGTTTCAACAGCATTACAGTTCTGAAAATTTACCGGCAAGTCAAAGCGAGCTAGTTTTGGATATTCTGACCTTGGTCGGTACTCGGGAAAACCAATATTAGACCTCCCCATAAGCTGATTTCCTTGCCTCCCTGTAGCGGTCAAGATTTCCGTCCTGTGGATAACAGGCCGCTCAGATATGCATAGACCAGTCAGAATAATCTGATTCTATAAAAGTTCATTACTCTTATTTTAAAATATTGGTTTGGAGTCATAGGTGGTTTATTTCATTTACGCCCTTCAGCACGAAAAAATCAAGGTGGTCCATGCTTATTCTTCGAGCAATAAAAAAAGGCTTTTTGTTTTTAGTTTTCATATAAAAAATACTATTTTGTCACCAATGTTGTAAATTTAAAACAAAACTAGTAAATAAAGTAATCTGAGCTGCGTCCGTGTATGAAGTGACAAATTCCATTTGCAAACTGGAATATTACTTTTCTGTCTCGTAATAAAATTGAGAGTCAAAAATATGGAATTGTTAGCATTCAATTGATGTAGAAACTCGTATAATGTCATTGAGCTTCTGTCGCAGATGCCTAAGCCGAGGGTGACTAATCTGTGGGTTCTAGAAGATTCCATCGTTCCATATTTACAATTCTCGAAATTATTTGTTCCAACATGACCGACCGCCTGCCATTGACCTTCATGGACACCTATCACAAGATCTGTTAGCTGTTCCGTTATAGCAGATGTGTGGTCTGAGATTTCATCATACGAATCACGCAACGCACGAATCACGCACGTGAAATAATAGTTAAAATTACTTGTCCAGTGTTGTGACACTGTTCAAACGTCCAAGAAACCTTCCTGCAATGTTTTGGAGTGTCTTCACATGCAATAATTCCTTAAATTCTTCTTTTTGCATATAACTAAAGCTCAAATTTCTTAATTATTACATATTTTTTCCCAAGGGTTTTGAAAGGAGGCCACATGTTCAGATAACTCAATCACGTGAGCTCAAATCCGAGCATGCGCAGTAGAGAAGAACTTTGGACTGTATATTTTCGAAGAACTTCGAGGTTGAGTTGTCAAGGACCGACGATGCAAAAGATAATAAACATGTAAATCAGTGATCCATGTAAGTGAAAAACTTTACGAAAGGCCATTCAACAATATTTCACAAGATTCGGTAAATCGTAAAGATAAATTTTTTTATCATTAATATGTCATCTGCGAAGACATCAATGCAACTTGTTGCGCAGAAAATGAAGCGGGAAAATGACTTAATGAAAAAATATATGCTACTCAAAAACAAATGTTGCTCTTCTCTTCTCCATATTTAGTTAAATTCTACTGAATACCAAACACTTCACATGAATCATAAATAGGTTTTAACAGTGGAAATTCCACTGTGCCTCTATCCAATGACTGAATTCCAATTGGAATTTGGAAGTTGATTTTTGCCGGGGGAGGAAAAGCAGTAAACATCAAAAACGCTTGAGCGGAACGCTTCATCGGTCAGTTGACATTTTATGAATATGCCTAAAGAAACCGAAAGAAATTTGAAAATTAGCAAAATGGTTAAGGTTTCCTATCACTTTTCACTATCAGTAAGCGATAAAATGCCTTTAAAAACATTAAAGCTTCACCAAAAACAGCTCAGTGACGCAACTCGTTTGTCATTGCAACTCCAGAGAGGATTATGAACCAATAAGATACGAGTATGACCCAGACATGTTGATAATGTAGTTTGGACATTATTGGGAAAAGTATTTTGCACTTACGAAGTTGCTGGATAACAAATTATTGCTCATAGTGCATAAAAATCAAGCTGAAAAAAGAAAATTCCCCTATCGCATAATTTTGGGTTTCGCTTTCTAACTTGTTGATCTAAGCATTACAGATCGAGAGCTGACAAAAGGAATAAAACACATGTGATGAAAAGTGAGCGAAAAAAAGAGATTGCTGCACTAAAATCTATGGAGAATCAGTCGAGAATAAAGATAATTATTCTCACAAGGAGTAATAACCAAGATGTTTATCACAAAAACCATTTAATTCATAACGACATGTTATTCATTATTTATAAATATTGTTATCATGATTAGGTTCAAAACTTCCTGTTTTAATATATTAATCATCTTTATATGAACGTTGGTTTAATCGATATGAAATTTGGATTCAAACGCAAACAAAACGAATAAAACAATGTACAACCTCAATAACTGAACTTGAAATAATCTTTCAGTTAATTAAGACGTGCAGATCAACTCATGAGTCTATATATGGAAGACTTAGAAACCAAAAGCGCTATAAATATAAATGGGGGACTGACAACGTTTCGACTTGACTTTTTCATGAAAACAAGGTTGGATTTTTTCTGTTTCTTCAAAGATTTTGAATGATTTCCATAAAACAGACATGAATGATATAAATATAGAAGCCATTATCCTATCTAAATCTTACAGGACATAGTGCACGACTTACGAAAGAAACTTTTGACAATTTTTGAAGGAGTCGCAAAATTGATTGAAAGTATCAGATATAGTCTGATGAAAGAGCAAGTGGATGCTAAGCCCGAACACGTGACCAAAGATGCAGGTGAAAACTGGCTAAAACATGTGTATTCCTTAGGCCCTGGCTAAACGAGGAAACAAGTTTCCAGAAACATGTTTCCCGCGCACATGCTCCCCGATGATTCCAAGTTTAGCCAACGTGCAACAAATTTTGCTTCCAAGACGTTTCCACGAATGTCAACATCTTTAAAGTTCGTTACTTAGCAACGCTAGCTCTATCTTGAAAGCGCGCATGCGCTGATCGATATTGAGTAAAACATGTTTTTCGATGTTCCCTGACAGTTTTACCACCTTTGGAAACATTTAAGGAAACATGTTTCCTCGTTTAGCCAAGGCCTTAGCTCATTGCACAATAAACTCGCTTAATGATTGACCATGTGCTCATGATAGATGATCACGTTTTCGACATGGCAACGAGTGTTGTTTACGAGTACAACCAGATTGTTTTCCTGTTGCTATTAATATAAGAACGAGTGTTTGGCTCTTAACTGATAGTTTCTTAATGAACCACGCAGAATCTTGTCCTGTTTCTCTCAACAAGAGATGGGAATATTGCCGCCCACGAACTCGCCCACGCGGCGCGGCCACAAACACTTATTTTTCGAAAGAGAGCCAAATCTTGAACTGAAGGAAAAAGAAAGGAAGGAAAATGATCGTAAACGATAGCTAAATGTATCTGTATTCTACCGCCAGTTCCATTGGACAACGGAGCGTGAATAGCAAGCAATCTATCCCAAAATACCTTCAGAAAATATAAATATAGAAAATGAAAATAGATTATTCTTTGGCTTATCTGATAGAAAGTTGAGTGTTACTCTCTTGGCTTGTTCCCTGTAGTAAAAGTAATCCTGATGGATAAAGTTTCTCTTGGGTTTCCTGTATTAAGAGTCGACTTGGTTTTTCATGCTTGGGCTTCCTGTGGCAAGAGGTTCTTTTCTCAAGGAGTTTCTAACCAAGGTTAATAATTCTCGTAAACTCGTAGGATATTTACTTCCGCAATTTCTCCAACTATCGATTTCTGTGAGAAAACGAAAGAACTTTTAACACAGCTTTGCTTGTCGTTTCGCGATTTCGAAACTAAAGTGCGATGGGCGGCGAAAAAAAAAGTTTTTGCATGAATTAAAAGGATCCGATTTTTGAATAATAAAAATAAACTTCAAGAAATTCCGTTTATGAAAGATGACTACTGGTCTGTTTGTACTCCTCCGAATCGTTTGTCTTATTACTGATTAATTTTTTGTTTGTTTATTTTTTATCACTTAATCTTTCTTGATAAAAAAAACCTTCAAATGACCTGCATCAGCTCCTACTCACAAAAGTGCGTACATAATGACTTCCGGGTTACTGACAAATAACCCCCATTAGAACACCCTTCCCCGTGAATTGCACAGAAAATGACTTACTACAAATATCTCGAGTTCTGTGTTATATCCTCGTCTTTTGTTTCTGGCCATGAAATTTAGATTAGAGAACTTCATTTTGTCCTAAAAGAAGATGCAAAAATATATACATTATGCGTTGGATAATAGTGGAAACGTATGTGGCATCCCTATGAATGTGATCCAGAACTGTAAATTTTCCACGTTTGTCACTGCGAATGGAACAAAAACATGAAAATGAGAAAACGTTTTTAAAGAAAAAAGATTGAGGTTTGGACGCTGGGAAATGGGAATTTTTCAGGATCCTTTATTAAAAAAATGTATGGATTTTCACGACAGACACTACTTCGTTTTGAACACTAAATTGGAATTGACCGCAAAATGTAGGTAAGATTCAGTGAGGTGACAGAAGACTGTCGAGTGTAGTGTAATCATAACATACCTGCTTGCTTATGTCATGCAGAATACGACACTCAAATGACTAAAATGACAAAGAAAATTTTGATTACAAAAATAGTTGATAATAAAATTAATGTTAATCGAAGTGATATGATCTATACAATAAAATTAATGTCTACTCTAACAAGTGATTTGAATGTGGATACCTGTGGAGGGAAGGAGACTTGGAACTCACTTTCAAGCTCCCTCAAGTCAGTGATAGGTGCTTCAATGGCAAAGCCCATATCAATATTTTGTATCAAAACCTAAAAATAATACATTAATAATGATGATTAATAATGATTTACATAGCCAGCTCCATAGGCTAGTCTTACGAAATATTAATGCCGCAAAAAATCCCCGATTTTCTATAGGTTATAATGTTCACCAATAAACAAAAATCGGTTCGAATAAGAAACTTTTCCCGTCTGAATTCTACTTCCGAAAATTGTTAAGAGCTCGTCCGCCATTTCTATGAGCAGCGATTTTTGTCCTTGTATTTTCATTTATGTGTGACGTCATATGCGCAACTAGCATCCTTTTTATCCACACTGACTCTACAGCATTCTCTAGGCATGACTTGGTTCAAGGCTTTTTTAAATCAAAAATAGTCGAAATTTGGTTGCAATTACACATTGCGAAAAGCCGTGAATTTTGAAGGGTGACGCGTATGACGTCACTTCCTTCGAATCACTAAAAGTTGCCAGCAACGCAATCGCTTAATGGCGGACTCAAACGGCCAGAGTTTACCGGCTAAATGCAACATCTTCCCAGTCTTGTTTTGAAAAAGAATTTGGACAGTAAGCTATATTACATATCTAGTTTTATATGGTACAATTTCCAGGAATGGTGTAATTTTCGTAAGACTAGCACTCTAATAAACATCGCTTACGATCATGGGGTAGCAATTGTGGGGAAGTTAGTTCATCTGTCTACCTTTCCTTTCCCAAGCAGTTTCTTGATGAGAACTCTTCTGTATCCACCGCTTTTCTTCAGCTTCAAACAGCAGTTTTTCATAACGAAGACGTTGGTTACTTTTTCGTTTCGTTTCTCCATCGCAGCGCTGAAATAAAGGTTTCTTATTTTAATCTTGAACTTTGTGGAGCATAAAGAATAGTAGCCAGGGAAGAGGGTAATGATGAGAAAGAGAAAGAAGAAACGAAGAAAGGAAAGATCAAGGAGCCTTGAGAAAAGAAAAAAAAGGTCAAAAAGCAGCAGGAAATGGCCAACTTTTTCAAGACCTTCCTGGCTTGGTTAGGTTGTGACATCCACCCTTACCTACCCACCATCGCACACAGGATTTTTCGAAGCCCTCAACGGGAGACAAGGAGATTCAAAACTTCAGTTTATCCTAATATTACAAGCGTATTCAATGTTTGCATGATTAACTTACTTCAGCCTCTTGCAGAAATGTTTAAACGCTTTCTCCTCTTCCTCGTTCCTATAGATTCTTGCGCAGAATATGTTGTCTTCATTCGGTCGTGACATTAAGATTACCCTGTATTCAAACCCTGCAGAAAGGAGTTTATAAAATATTATATCAAAAAAATATACATACATGTATATATATTGGCAAAACATGGCCTCGATGCAACGTTAAATATTCCATTTCTGACTTAGCCGTACCCAGACCATGGGTTGTTTCAAGGTTCGATATATTGAAGTATTTTAGTAGAAAAATGATCTCCTCCCTCTACTACACACCCAACACTGATCGTATAATGAATCTGATATAAAATAATAAGCACCGTCTGTATATCTCGATGATGCTAACCTACCTGGTTCAACTGGAAGAAAGCCCATTGATTCTTCGCTATCTGAAGACTCCTTCTCATCAGAAATGACGTCAGCATTCCTTGTCAACCAATCGGAATACGACTCCTCGGTAGTGTTTGCAGCTGAATGACTTTGCATGGAGGGGCTATTATCTGAACTAGGTTCCTCATCTATGTTTTCAGGAGAGGCCCTCTTTGTAGAACAATCAGAAGACAATGTGGTAGTAGGGGTAATATCTGAACTAAGTTCACTATCAATGCTTTCAGGAGAGGCCATTCCTTCCCGTATATCATCTTCTTGTTCTATTATTGGTTTCACGTCGCTCAACGTACCATTATCTTCTGATTCTGCATAATCCAATGGTTCTGAAGCTGCACAAGAGGTCAAACTAGTTGGTAAACTACTTTCTGAAGGTGGATTCACCACGTAAAAATCTTCCTCTGGTTGAGATTTTGGTAGTTGTAACACGTGATGGAGGTATGAAGGGTGTCTTTCTTGAGGTGGTACCTTTTTGATCTCTGTGTTAACGCCATTCCCTACACCTGCGTGCTGTGTCGTTTGGTCTTCTTCTAGAGTGTTCTCTTGCTTTGGAAATGATATTACGTTTCCATTAACGTTCTCAGAATCGACCACCTTTGATTTGTGGAGATCTTCAAAAGTTAGTGACATCTTTGAGTCTTCTAGCCTTTCATCATCTTCTACTGTTACATCTCGCTTTGCCATTGCGGAAACATCTTCAGATCTCATGATTTCTTGTTCATCTTCAGTTGTAACCACTTCATCGGGCACTTCGAATTGATCTTCACCAGTTTCAGGCAATTCTTCCTTCCCAGAAAAACTTTTTTCTTCGACGTCTTCATTTCTCTGATCGTTATTTATCACTTCAGTCTCGAGTTTTGACTGATACTCCCGGTTAACATTTGTTTCTGAGTTTTCAGAAGCAGTCAAAGGCATGGAGCTGTCACTCATTAATTCCAAGTTGGAATAATCTTTGGAAGCTTCATTTTCACTTGCTTTAGGAATGTCTTCGATCTGCACTTCAGGGCTAACGTTCACGGCACCTTGTTTCATCCTGGAGTCTTCAATGGCAGAAACTGATAGAACTGTTTCATCTTCTGTCGTTTTTAACTCGTTGGTAATTGCTTCAACGTTCGCAGAACTTGAGTTATCAACAGAGCACTCATTCAGGGCTCCAGACTCGCTGGGACGCGAGGCGATGTTATCAACAGAGCATTCATTCAGGGCTTCAGACTCGCTGGGAAGCAAGGCGATGTTATCAACAGAGCATTCATTCAGAGCTTCAGACTCGCTCGGACGCAAGGCGACGTTATCTTCCTTCTCGTCTAATGTTGGTTTTTGTTCTTCTTCTGTTGTTGTTTCACTAGTGGTGTCTTGGCCTGCAGTATTGCTGGTAATGTTGGAGTAGATTTCGGCGACTCTGACAGGTTCTGCTTCGAGCTAAAGATACAAATGGAACTAGTTGGTAAATAATTTGTTACTCAGTCTGAAATTTGCTCTTTGCTTTGCTACTTTTAAGTAAAACTGGATCGAAATTTTCTCCTATTATTTATCTTTCTTTTTTGTTGTTTCACTGCGTTCCATTCATTGATTCATACTTTTACTTCCTCTCCTTTAAATATGCTCTTTCTTTCTTTCACTCATTCTGAATTATTTTTCAAATTTTTTTTCGGGTCTGGTATCCTAAACATCGTACGTCCTGATTGGTTCTTTCTCAATATCGTGATGTCATCCACTCGCGCGCATCGACTAATGGATTCCTAATAAAGTCGAAAAGTAAAGTGGCAAAGTATAAATAAGCTATTTACCGTCCTAAAGTCAGTCCGAATAGAGGAAGAAATGTACCCTCGGTCTTCAAAACGAAAGTATATTCAAGACCTCGGGCAAAGTTTTTCCCTATCCGGACCTTCTGACCGGTCAATAACATATATTGCTTTCAGTCATCCTTTTACTTACGTCCCAGTTTTCACTTTCAACCGTTTCTTTCTCCTTTCTGTCACTACTTCTCCCTGCCAGAAACTCATCAACATCTTCCATGCTTCTTCTTCTACGTTCTTTCCTTGTTTGACCATTATCCCTGTCAAGCAATTTTGTTTCCACGTCTTGCAAGTTGTACAGCCCCTTCGCATATCCTGGTTGATCCCCCTCGCTTAAATTTTCCTGGCTGGACACAAAATCTTTTCTCGGATCATTGCTGTACATCCTACAAGCATCGTCAAGAACACTACTCTTTCTTTTGATCTTTTCATACTTTTGGATGATTTCACATCCTCTCTCCCACTTCAATTCCTTACCAACGATATTTTCTCTCGTAAATTGCCGAAGATATGCTTCTGATTCTAGCATCTTGGTGGAAAGCCTGTTAGCATTGTACAAATCAATGCGGAACTCACCATAGCAACAGTGACTCCAGAGAAGCCCTCGACCCAAGACAGTACAATGTGGGCTTGCATGGCAAGGAGAAACGATTCTCACTAAACCAATCACGTAAATCCTGGAAAAAAATACCAAAAAAAGAGGGTGTCGTGTTCCACGGGATACTTGGTCCCTGTAGACCTTGTTGATATTCTTACAGAGTGCATCATCAATGCAGCACCATGTCTTTTTTTTCATGGCTTCAGTTAACTGGAAGTCATCGACATGGACAATAAAGAACCGCGCGTTGATGATTAAAGACTTGACAAGGGCGAAATTAGCTTTACATTCCTTAAAGATCCGGTCATACATTTGTTCATTAAGGAATCCTATTGGTACGTATTCCGGTATAGTCATGAATGGTTTCACTTCTCGGGCTTGTTCTTTTGGACCTTGTAAGTCACTGCCAGGATTTCTAGGAACGTCACCTGGAACGACCCGATCGGTATTTGTTAATATAGTCAGCGATGGAAGTTCTTTCTCTTGTTCGTCGTTAGGCACCATAGGAGCTAGAAAATTTGGTGAACTTCGCTCGGGAGAGACAACACTTGGGTGTTCTGGAGGCGAAGCAGTAGTGACTGTCTGTTCTTCGTCTGCTTTCTTAAGACCATGTGACTCCGTTGTTGCTATGGAAACATTTGCTTGTGCCAGTGGTTTTAATGAATTGTCTTCTTGTTTAGGTTCCTCTGTTTGATGTTGGACGGGGGCCTCTTTTGGGAAAACGTCTCGTTCCTAGAATAACATTGGATAAGACGTCCAACAAGTAGTGAAATATTTGATATTGCGAACTGAACTTACAACAAAATGTCCGTCATGCTTCCTACTCATCAAACCTAATATGGTATTGATTGATTAATTTTGCGAATAAAGAATTGATTGCAAAAACGTTCAATTAGAAAGGGAGAAAATGGAGAGGGGGGGGGGGGGGGGGAGGGAAATCATGTTTTTTCTAAACGTTTTCGGAACCCCCCGTTTGTTTCCAACATTTTGAAACTTTTATATACAACTCATGAATCATTTGATGACACCCCTTTAGGGAGTCACTAAGATTTCAAGACCCCTATTTTCACACCCACCCGACACCCTGTCCTACGATAAGTAATAAGGGTACATTCGATAAATTACCTGTTTAATCAGTTCTTGTTGAAGCACTGAATTGAAAAATACAAAAATTACGTCTCGTTGTCACACGCCTTTATTGACCTGATAAACACTGTTCATGCATTCTGGTATATCTTGGGTACAGACATTTTGAACGAGGAATGATGAAAAAAGGCGTTTGTACCCCAACCTAGACCAGAATGCACCATGTTTGCTATCTCAGAAAAGATATATGTTTAAACCAAATTTCTTGTGTAAGAGGAGCATTATATCACAACCTTAAAATAACTCCCATGCGCCATGTTTAAGTAGCATATGCCTGTTGTACAAATCAAACCACTCATCCATTCCTTGCTCACCAGTTGTTGTATTTATTGTAAAATCCAGAGCAGTGAATATTCACACTTACTTAAGTCAGCTACTTTCTGATTAATGTTGACTTGTGGGGGCTCTATTGACGTCAACTTGCACATGGAACAAGGTATTACCTTCAGGAAATATCACCTATTATAAAAAAAAACTGTTATAAATCTCGGTTCTGATTGGTTAGGAGCATGTGCTTTAAGGGAGCACACAGCATGCTGCATGATACGTTGAGGTGAATGATCAATGTATGATACTGTACCTTGGAACATATTTTAGCCTTGATATCCTTGCCATGGATCAGGTCCTTGAAACACCACTTGGCCTAGAATAAAGTATTGGAATTTATCTTTATTAGTAAGATTACCACCACCCAGTTAGCTCAGTTGGTAAAAGTGTTGGTCTGTTGTGCTGGAGGTCATGGTTCAAGCCTCTGGCCGGACCAACACTCAGGGTCTTAAAATAACTGAGAAGGTGCTGCCTTTGTAATTACATCTGCAAATGTCTGCAAGTCTTCAAGGACTTAAAACTGTAGGCCCTGTCTGTCTTCACTATATAACCCTGTATAGACGAACGTAAAAGAACCACTGAAGACGTTGGTGGGGACCATCTACAGGGCCCACTGTAATTGGCCAAAAGCTGTTGTGGTCTCCCTGCCCTCATGGAGAAAATCTAATAAATACAAAAAAAACAAACAAACAAAAAAATAACATATCTTTTCTCCATGAAAGACATGGTTAAAATTTGTGGTACACACCTCATATGGAAGGGAGATGTACTCAGAATAGGGAAACAAGCAACACTCCATGGCCTGTGTGGATAATATAACAATGAATATATTCAGTCGTAAGTTAATATGATGCTGTTTCATTGTGAATGTGCAACCATCCATCCATCCATCAATCCATTCCATCTATTCATTCCATCCATCCATCCATTCTATTCTTTCCAGCCATATCATTAATCCCATCCCATTTATTGATCTTTCCATTTCATCAATCCATCCTTTTGTATACATTATCACTGCCAATTGTCATCCATTCAGTCCCATCCCATCCATTCTTTCATTCCATCCATCCATCCATTCTATTCTTTCCAGCCATATCATCCAATCTAATCCCATCCCATTTATTGATCTTTCCATTTCATCAATCCATCCTTTTGTATACATTATCACTGCCAATTGTTATCCATTCAGTCCCATCCCATCCATTCTTTCATTCCATCCATCCAATCTTTCCATTCATATACATCATCACTGCCATCAACATTCATTTCATCCCATCGCATTCATCCAACCCCATATCTATCCAAGAATATACAGTAGTATACCTGGCGAACATCAGTGATATTATATGTACTATTATAATTCACTAACCTGATAAGGTATCTGCTTGATGTCAGGTGGGATATCAAAGATACATCTGATCGGGATATTCTCCTGCTGTCCATGGTCAAGGTAATGCACAGTAACCTGCCACAGGCACCAACACCATATCAACAACAGCTGATGCTTTACAGTACAAGCATTCCCAATAGTGCCAAATAATATATTGGTGGTATTAACAATGGAGGCTATTAAGAATTATCTTACCACCAATATGGCTGCCAGGGGAAGGGACTATATGTATAGCTACTGGACTAGCACTTGCTGGTAATGTCAGTAATATGCTGGCTCCCATGTGCCCCCCCCCCCCCCCACCCCCCGCAGCATACATATTTTACAGAAAAAACTTTTCAACTAACTGATTAGCATAGTACCTTTCATTATCAACGCCAAAAATAGACCAGAATACAGCTTGAAAGAGGAATGGTATTCCCGATTTTAATACTCTTCACTTACCATCAGGCCTTTGCACAGCTTCACTATTCTCACACGCCAGAACTCAGTTCTCATTTCATTAGTAGCAACACAGATTGTGCCTTCTTTGATAGTAGTTGAACAACCAGTCAAAGAATTGGAAGCAAAATGCTCTCTGTCAAAAAAAAAATGTTTTAGAGGAGGTGATTGCATCTTATTTGAGATTTATCCTTGGAGGTACATTGCACCAATTTAGAAGCTCCCTTGCATGAAATAAAAGGTTGAAGGCACCCAAAACTATTAAAACATTAACCGAAAAATTGGTAATCAATTACTTACAGTAACAGCAGCAAAATATGAAATAAAAATTTACTAATATTCTTAGAGGATAATTATTATAATTATACAGTATGAGAGGATGGACATACTTCAGTTTGTTTTCAATCTGTGCAACTCTTTTGAGTCCAGCAGAATCTGATCTGATCATCCAAAAGCCACCCTTCTTACTGAGAGAACTTCTGATTAAAACTGGGAATTCTTCAGCCAAGGATGATGCCCCTGCTAAACCACAAAAAAAAAAAAATGCACTCAAGTTTAGTAGGAAATTAAAAGAGAAATTTAGGATTTGCATCTTTTATTCATCTAGCATTTACTGCTTAGTAGTCCCCTCTCCTCTCCACCTCATCTTTCCTCTTGCATCCCAGGTTCAATTACTGGATTTCACCATCAGATGTGAGACAGTAGAATATTTTAATGTCTCTCCCTTGAATTGAGGGTTTTCTCTGTATTCTCCAGTTTCTATCCCTCCCAAAGACCTAGCACAAGCTAAGACTTAGATCAGTCCCAGAGTTTGTTCCTGGGTTCAATCTGTTAGTTAGCAGTGCCCTGACCTAGATCAGCCCAGAGTTTGCTTTAGAGTTCAATCTGTGAGTTACAGTAGCTACATGTATGCCCTGAGTAAGATCAGCCCAGAGGTTGTCACAGTTCAATCTGTTAGTTAAGCTATGCCCTGACTTAGTCCAGCCGAGAGGTTGTTTGGGGTTCAATCTGTTACTTACAGCTGTAACTGTGGCCAGCCCTGACTTAGAACAACCAAGAGGTTGTTCCAATGTTCAATTTGCGAGTTAGCTGTGCCCTGACTTAGATCAGCCCAGAGGTTGTACCAGGGTTTAATCTATTAGTTAGCTGTGCCCTGACTTAGATCAGCCATGAGGTTGTTTCAGGGTTCAATCTGTGAGTTAGCAGTGCCCTGACTTAGAAAGCCCAGAGGTTGTTTCAGGGTTCAATCTATGAGTCATCTGAGCCATGACTTTGATAAGCTATGAGTTAGTTTCAGGGTAAGACTAAAATTTGAAGATTTTTTATTAACATACTGTAGAATTGAAGTTTAAGGCTCCATGCACATTAACAGTACCTTGTTCATCCCCAGCTGCTCTTAGGTCATTAGAGATGGGCTTATCCGTAAGGTTAGCAGATGATGCATCTTGAATCTCATTGTTTCCACTGCATAACTTAATAATTGACGAAACCTGGAAATCAATTTTTAAACATAAAACTTATAATAGCCTTAGACAGCACCATGGACTCATTCTGAGATAGAGAACATAGTGCATCCTGGTGTAGATCTGGTACGGACATCTGTTGTTTGTCATACCTTTGATCCAGTAACAGAACTACATATTCAAATGCTTTGCATTTTCTTTACCTTATTCAGATAATGAATCGCTTTATCAATTTTCTCATGGCATTGCTGGATATCATGCAGGCGTTTCTCTGTTTTGACGATAATGTCTCTCAACATTTCCTAGACAATAGATAAAATTTTTAAAATAGAATTACAGTGTATATCAGGGGGGGATCCAGAAATTTGTTCAGGGAGAAGTGCTGCACATAAAGTTATCCCAGGAAGGGGTGCACCCCTTAGAATTAAAGGGAAAAACATTATTTTGTATTGGATATCTTTGAAGTACAGGGGCACAAAGTGAAACCAGGGAGGGGTGTACACCCCCTGCACCCCTACCCTGGATCCGCCACTGAATATTGAACAACTGAAAATTTATTTCTGAAATGCTTGACACTAAAGACACTTTATGACAAAGAGGACCAAATGTTTGATGAAATTCTAGCTCTTTTTGTGCAAGTAGCATTCAATATTTTCTGGAACACTTTTAGTACAGCCTTTGAAAACCTACTTTTTAAAATATGCCTTAACAGCATGCAACAAAGTAGTTCTGAGATAAGTTTCAACAGTCTTACCTCATGCCTCAATTCTGGGTCATCATTTCATAGGCAGATTAGCAAATTGAGGAAACATTTGGTTTCAAGTAGTAAGTTATATGTTTGTGTATCATACCCTTTCCTGCTGTTCAGTGTATTGGAGTGTAGTAAGAACATCTTTCAAAAGGTTATTCTCGACAGCCACCAACCTACATTTACAATTGTATAACATTACATTCAAACATCATGATGATGATAATCTGATAATAATGGCTATGATATTCATGATGATGATGGTGGTGATGAAGATGAAAATGATGATGCTGCTGATGACAGCAATGATGATGATGACTGTGATGATGATGATGACTGATGATGATTATTTATGGTGATGGTATATGATGATGATGGTGGTGATGATGTTTTCGATGGTGATGATGATGATGGTGACAATGATGATGATGACGTCATAGATATCTTAGCTTATTTCCCAAAGTATATATGTGGAGCCATATTATAATTAGTAAATGAAGTATTATACGATATACATATATGATATCTTCATATATTAGATAACTTACGTTTCTAGATCAGCAACATCTTGTGACAATTTACGTTGTTCTGCCTAGTGTTAGCAACATGAGAAAGGGTCTTAGAAGATAAACAAGATAAACAAACAAAAAACAGATTAGTGAAAAAAAAGCAGAAGTTTTGTACCTTTTCAATGGGTTGTGTTTTGTGGAGTCTAAACACTTGTAGAGAATGGACTTGATCATGACAATCCTTGCAGAACCGAACAACAAAATCTATGACATAAAATGAAGGCATATCGTTCAGCATCTCTAAACCAATATTGATGCAGCCTTCAGTATATCAGGTACTGTATGCTGTTGATAACAGCAATATATAGTTCCATAACCATTGAATAGGTATGATATTAAACCCATTAATTCTTCACTGCTCTGTAACATGTGTGAGGGAGGTTTGAACATATACTGACTGCAAAATATACCCTCCTCAGACCCTCCCCACCTCAACATTGAAAGAACTATTTTGATGATGGTTGTTAAATTAACATTACATGCTAGAGTACAACACTAAAAGTGTGCAACACTTTGCACTATTTAGTAGTAAATAATACTAAGTAAGCAATAGAAAACAATAGGATTAGAATAATTTAGCAGTATTTAGTGCTATTTATGTTACACACTAACTTATAGTGTTTGTACTCTAATGTTTGTGAACACCAACTAGCGCTACTAGTTTAGCCTAATAATGTACTTATAGACCCTCCCCATCCCTTGGGAATTCCAAACCCCTTCTAATGCGTTAGGAATGGACACTTTCTGGATTTAAGATATACTAAACAAACTTCAAATGCCATTTAGACAGATATCTTTAGCTTGGAAATTATCATACTTGGAATCATTTTACATGAGATTCCAGAATGACAGCGTTCACGCGAATGTGCACTTTCTTCGTTTAAAATATTCAAACTTTGAAGACATCTTAAATATGAGCAAAAAAAACTAGGTCTAAAGAAAACTAAACTTAATGAATGGAAAATTAAATTATGAAATAAGAGTATTTTACGAGGTAATTTTAATTAAAAGTTCTGAATGACAAGAGAGACAAATAAACAAACCTGGCTTGCAGTCGAAGCATCTGAAATCCGCGCGAACATTGTCATGATTATAACACGTATCAGACATGTTTGAATCGTTTACACCAACATTTCATGGATTGTTTATCTCAGAGATAGAGAAAAATCCTACAGATTATCAGAAAATTTGGCTTTCTATTCTACAGCTGACCGAAGTTTGAATTTCGCACCTTTGAAACCCACCATACACCCTGTCCCTACACTATGCATCATGGACTTACGGAGCCATTCCGATAACATGCTTCCGGAGCCATTCCGATGATATATTGATTGAGCTATCGGTCTTTTACACAGGAAGCAATTGAGTTGTTTTAAGTGCGTGCAGAGTTGCGTGCAGTGAAAGATGTTTTTGAAGTGAAATTTAACTAAATTCTAATTTTACTATCATGACGAATTTGACCATCACAAGAAAAATGAAATTATTCGATTTCGTTTTAAAAAATTAATCAATATTTAATACTTACCGTTTTTCATTCATTATTGTTTTAGAATTCATCAGAGTTTTTCTCCGATACATGAACTATGAGTCAACTTTAAAAATATAACAAATGTTTGAATTATACTGTCAGGTGCCTTACCCCTCCCTCTACCCCTCTCCCGCTTCTTGATAAACTGCTGCGCCCACGGTTGAATGAACCAGCCATCATCGCCAGCATGCCCATGAGTGGCTCATTCGATCATCAAAACATGGCGGAAGACAAGACTGGTTTCACAGATACAGAAAAGGAGGTACAAAAAACACTCTCTTATCGACTAAATAATACATCATATTAACCGGTTATTTATCCCCGCAGGCTATCACGACATTCCTGACACAGATCAACAACGATCGGACTAAACAAGGCCTCAGTCCAATCGGTACATCGACTGCTATCAAATTCCTTATAGCTAGAAAGTTTGATACAGAAAGAGCTATAGAATTATACAGAAATCATCAGGTATTCATTCATGAAATTATTCATTAAATATACGAACTTAAACACTCTTAGCTTTAATTTCATCTTTCATGGTTTAAATTCTGACAAGGCCTTTCTGTTTCTCGGTTAATTTGATATTGAATTTCCGTTTCATTCTTTTCTTGAATTATAGCAGTTCTTCTTGATTAATCTTTCAAATTTGTCTTCTCGATATAAGTGGTTGTTTAAAATCTTGATTATTTTGTGCTCCTTGAAGTTTCCCCTTGATTTTTACGACCCCTGATCACTCTTATTCAGCTAAATCTTACGTTAACATGCAGTATTTTATCATTGATGGCGCCGCAATTATCTAGCTACGAATATGCAACATTTTACTTTCTCTATTTTGCCTGACGTTTTATTCAGTATTCAGTGCATTCTTAAAGCGTATTGTAAGATTGTATTGTGTAGTGCTGAATCTCTCTTCAGCACATCTTGTTCGTATGCACAAACGAAAAAATTCTTTCTCTTTGCGTGTACTGCATTCCATGCGTACTGTATATTGGATCTTGTATCGAGAAGGAACATGTAAAATATCCTCACAATAAAACTATTTAACTATACAAAAGTGAATCTTGTTCCTATTTTGGGGAAGAAAATTCATATCTAAAGTATACTGTAAATGTAGTTGAGATTGAAAAACAAAAAGAAATATGTACATTATTTGTCAAGAAATTTGTTCAAGTATTCAAAAATGTTCACACCAGCTGGCTGTATCTACTCTGTTAATTACATAAGCTAAGGTTTTGTTGCTCAACCGTCTACTGGACATGCAAATGTTCCTTGTATATTGACACCCTTTTTTGAGAATACTTCTGTCATTAGATTTCAAAATAACATATTTCTTAGCAAGAATAGGATCATTTTATAAATTTCATTATCTTCAATACTAGCCTTATATTAAATAGATTTTTCAGTTCTTTAAAAGGGGCAGGACTAAAGGAACTTAGACAAAGTAGCAGTACAAAGATCATCAACCCTTCCTCTCTTTTGAATAATAAATATCATTACTCTTCCCACTGTTTTTCAGTCTGATTTACAGTAGAGGCTGAATTGAATAAAAACTCCCATTTCTTGTTGTTCAAAACTTGATGGCACTCTACTAGATTCTTTCAAGCCTCATTCACCTACCTAACTCTCTCAGCTTATTAATAAGCATATGCTTTTCAGGGCTTAAAGTAACCCTTGCTCAGTTACTCAGACATAATGGTGCACTAGCCACATTAGGACATGATTAACATGAGACCAGTCAATGCCACTGGTCAAGAAGACTGGCCCAAGTGGTGTTTGATCAGAGGATTGGCAATATTTGGTCAGACATTGTCTGTTAACCAGCTATTATTTTGAGCCCTGATAATAATATTTAGCAATTATTTGCCAAAGGGGAAGTGATTATCAGTAAATATTTATTGAGCCGTGAGTCTTTGAGTGAAAAGGTAAGTATTCGCCATAATCGCTGAGCGGGTACTAATAGATTTATTTTTTCAGGACAAATGTGTTATCTATGGCCTGAATGACATGTCTCCCTATGATGATCCCATGAGACAAGAGTTACTGTCTGGGAAGTTTACAGTTTTGGTAAGAACAAAAAATAAATAAGCCTATTTGACATTTTTATTACTGTTTCACCTTTCAGTAGTGCCAAAAAGTATAAGACCTCAAGCTTTTCAGTGAGGTGCACAATTGTATTTCTGAGGATCTCGATTTTAAAATTTGAACCCCAATAGTTGCTCCACCTTTGCCACTCGTTTACTTCTGCAAACAGATATTCAGTCCAGCTATAGCCCTGCCTTGTTGACTTAATAGGAGGGCCATGAATTTCTTACTAAGTGAAGTGATGAGGGCTGCAATTATATTTTTAAAGTTTACTCTAAATCCCCCAGCTCTCCCCCACCCCCTATTTCCTAAAATAAAAACGATAAACCTTCCCTTACCTAAAGACCTCCTGGCTTGCAAATTACCTCTCATAAAATTTGAATATTTTTAGGAGAAACCTGACCCTGATGGAGCAGCAATAGCAATGATAAATGCAAGCCTACATTTTCCAGAATTAACCACTCATAACACTGTCATCAAAGGAATGGTTTTTCAACTTGATGAGGCAACCAAAGAGTAAGTCAGTCCTTCCCTGATGCATGGGTACAGAAATGTTATATAGAATGCAGTGGTAGTGCGAGTGGAGGAAACCTCATGGAAGAGCCCCCCATGGGGAGTGATGATTGTAAAGAATACCAGTCTTTTCGAATCAAAGTATTTTCGATCCAGGTCTTTTTGAACCAAGGTCCAGGTCTTTTCGAACCACCTATATACACTTTCGATCCGCCTATATGTCCACTTTCGATCCTCCTTGTACACTTTCGATCCAATACAGCTATGAAGTATTTTATAGATGTTTAGTCTTTTCTTTCTGAAATATCCACTTCATGTTTAGAAACAGTTATTATATACTATAAACAAGAATTAAAACAATGTCAGGTTAAAGGCGTTTGTTTGAAAAAGTCTGTCGCACCGATGTAATCATCATGCCCAGCCAAACTCATAGTACAACGTGCATATTTTCTATTTCTTTTTTGATCATAACCTTTTAGTCGGTACTCATAACAGCTTTTTTAAATATACTCTTTTACATTTTGCATGTACACAGCATATAGGAGTGTTATATGCTTAAGTTATATTGGTGGATCAAAAGTGTATATAGATGGTTTGAAATGGTAAATAGGGGGTTCAAAAAGAACTGGACCTGGTATGAAAAGACCTGGATCGAAAAGGCTTTGGTTCGAAAAGACAGGTTACCATTGTGAATATTAGGTTGTGATGTATTTCCAGCTTTATCCTCTCACAAAGCCCACTATAATAAAGCAAAAAATGGTCTAAATAATTTAACCTCCACCTGAAACAGTTAGAACTTTGGATGACAAATCATGTCATGAAGAAGATAAGAAAGAAAAAGAAAGAAAAAAATATTTATAGGTCTGCTTTTCCTTTTGAACCAGTAAATAAATTTTCCATATGATTGAGATTACATTTAAAAGCTCTCCAGCCTGTCAACTTCACCTCATTTCCCACAAGACTCAGTTGAAAAAATCTTTATGCATCAGAAAAATCCTAAGACAATATTAATCATTGACCTTACAGAAGCAGTAGATAGCAAACATGTTTTACAACTGTCACTCCCAATCAATCATAATCATAATCTTTTGTTGTTTGTTTCTTGTAGTGTCACAACTCAACGTAGTGGTGTTATTCTATTATATGACATGTCCAACTCATCATACAAGAACTTTGATTATGAACTTAGTCATAAAATACTGGACTTATTAAAAGTAAGTAATAGAGTTGTCCTATTAGTTCTTTTCCTCATGTTTTTCCTAGGTTCTTTAAAGTCCCTATACTTAGGCTTAAGGATTTACTATAACAGCCCCTACACAATGAATCTAGGCCATAACTATTTTTTTAATGTTGTGAGTCGGAGATTTCAAATCTGAGACTAAGTAACACACTCCAAATTGTAATATACTCACAGCCGAACAATGTATAGTTTCCTTTAAAATCTGATTATGAAGTATTATCTACAAGTTAGAAATGTGATTTAAATTAAGCACAAAATTGTTCAGCTACATTTTTAAAATAGGTCTATATATATAATTAAATAATGTAGACTAACAGCTAAGACATGTGATCCTTCATCTCCTTAGAATGACCACTTGTGTCAAATGAACACGAGGAATGAAATCAGCACCTTCAGCTTATAATTTTTTTGCAAGATTTTATGGTTTCATCTTGTACCTCAACTATAAGAGAAATGACGTCAAATATAAAATTAAAACTTTATAAGGATTTCTATGGAAAAATGTGCTGCACAGCAAACTCCTGCCATCCTTATAAGATATTCATTTTTTTATTTTTTTATGCTACATTAATTATGAGCTGACACTTCACCTGAAACAATCTGCTACTGTTCAAGATCCATCACCAACAATTCTGCATTGTTTTCCAGGGTTTTTATCCAGCGAAGTTGAAGCGAGTATTTATTATCTCTCCTCCTTTATGGTTCAAAGCTATCCTTCTTATTCTCTCAAGTATTTTACGAGAAAAGATACAAGAAAGAATAGAAATTGTTTCATCTGAGCAGCTCCAAGAGAAACTACCACTGGAAAATATCCCCAAACTACTTGGAGGAACATTGTCTGTTGATCACTTTGCTTGGTTGAATAAGTGTCTTGCTTCATATGCAGAGACACTTGGCGTCAATGATATTCCTGACTCACCTAAAACCACAGAAAATGGTTGGGAGTCTACTAGAGAAGGCAGGGGATGGGATAGCAGGCAGCCACAATGTGAACGAGGAGTTGAGGAAACTATGAATGAAGTAGCAGACTTTGGAGAGCCTGTTATGAGTGTCTTAGAGTTTATGCAGCACATGAGAGGGCTAGGAAAGCGAGGCATTAAAGCACAGTATATGGAACTGAAGAGCTTGCCATTGGAAGGGTTTTTTGATAAAACAAGGTGAGAAAGACTGTGAATCACCTGGTATTCTATTTTTCATGATCGACTCTTTAAATTTATTTGAATTCAAAAAAGAATTTCCATCTTTTAGGTGACGTTATGGCCAACATGTTGTTTCACGTTACTGAGCAATTTTTTCCAATTCTTTTGCTGTATCAAGTGAACCACAATGGCAGGAATTTTTTTCATTCTTTTGGAAATGCATGAAAACAAACCAGTAGTTCACATTAAGCTTCTTAATCCATTAATATTTATTTTCTTTAAAGGTTGCGAGTCAATGTCAGGAAAAATCGGTACACTGATGTGTTATGCTTAGAAGGAACACGAGTTCCTCTCACTCCTATAGATGAGGATGATGTAAGTGAATTCTTCTTTCTTGATTGCTATTTTTGTCTTTCTTACATGGCAATAATGAAACCAGGGGTGCTTACCATATAAACGAATCCATCTGGTTGGAAATTCATTAGCTCAAGGTAAGAAAAGAGCGGGAAACTTTGACTTTCGAAAAATGGTACACGCGCCTACCGAAGGAACCGAAAAGAGCGAGAAAAGTAGATTTCTTCAATCGGAAGAGTGAGTTTTCTGGAACTTTTCGATCGAAATGATGCATACCATTTGTTTTCCAACCGGAATTTCCGGTTTTTCTTGGTAAATGGTAAGCACCCCAGACTTATAAGTACTCCTTTGCTGCAATCCTTTATTGGTTGATTTTCATAATGGAATTCTTGCCGAGAACTTGACCACCTTGTCTCAAAGCAGAACTTTCACCATAGGCCAAATGAAAAGCTTATTGGAGTAAAACATTATTTCGTGCACTTGGAAAAGCTTGCAACAGCAATCTCCTTGTACCCATTTATTAATACACTTAACGATTTTTTCAGTTTTCTGATTATATACACGCTAATTATGTGGATGGTTACAAGCAACCAAAAGCTTTCATCGCTACACAAGGTTAGAGAATAGAAGATCACCTTAACTGGCACTTCGTTTGTCTTTAGTAGGGAGTTCAATTAAGTTCGTTAAATTTTTCAGGCGAAAATTGAATTGTTTAAGATATGAAATGATTCACTTTCTTGTACTTCCCATCTACTCCTACTCCTTTTCTCACCTCCCCTTTCTTCCTTTTTCCATCCCTTTTCCTCCTCCTTTCTTTCTCCATTACCTCAGACAGTTAGTAACCGGAGTGCAGCCCGTCATCCTTACAGTACACACCACTTCATTTCAGGTCCATTGCCAAATACCACAGGGGATTTCTGGCGTATGGTGTGGGAACAAAAGGCTGTTGTAGTCGTTATGATAACACGGTAAGATCTTGCTCTCTCTCTCTCTCTCTCTCTTATTCAAAAATCTGCATCACCTACTTAAGTGCAGTCATTCTAAGTAGAGCTGGTAACGAACCTCTATCGATTGGAATTGTGGGAAGTGCGGTTAAGAAAGTTGAGAATCCGCCATCTTGAATGAAATATGTTTTTCTTACAAATTTGAAAAAGCTCGGTCGGAAGACTATACTTTTCTTTACTTGTTATTCCTCTAATAATGTGTGCATGGAAGTATATTTAAGTACTTAAAAACATTTTTTAAACATTTTAAATCATGGAAATATAGAAGATTCACTAACACTGTTTGGTTATTATTTTATCTCAAGGTGTTTTGAACGTAACAGAATAAAGTGTAAAAGATACTGGCCTGAGAATGGCGATACTGATGCTTACATGAATCTACGAATACAACACATTGAGACCCAGGAATACGAGGATCATGTGGAACGGATATTTGATATCTCTGATACCGAGGTAATTGGACCCTAGATAGATGAATGGTAATGATGATACTTGGATAGATGGATAGATAATGATGGTGTCGATAATGGATGGGCGATGGACAGATGGATTAAGATGGTGTGAAGTTGATGATGATACATGGAGAGACAATGATGGTGGTGACGATGATACATGGATGGAAAGACGATGATGGTGGTGATGATGATAGATGGATGGAAAGACGATGATGGTGGTGATGACGATGATGGTGATGATGATACATGGATGGAGAGACGATGGTGGTGGTGATGATGAACATGGATGGAAAGACGATGATGGTGGTGATGATGATACATGGATGGAGAGACGATGGTGGTGATGATATATGGGTAGAGAGACGATGGTGGTGGTAATGATGATACATGGATGGAGAGACGATGGTGGTGATGATGATACATGGATGGAGAGACGATGGTGGTGATGATATATGGGTAGAGAGACGATGGTGGTTATGATGATACATGGATGGAGAGACGATGGTGGTGATGATGACACATGGATGGAGAGACGATGATGGCGGTGATGAGGATACATGGATTTATAGAAGGGAGGGAAGGTAAAGTGAGGGTTAGGTGCAGGGTAGCAGTTGGATGGACTGAGGAAGGGAGGGATGGATGAAAAGACATCCATGGTTTCAGTTGATGATGTTGATGATTAAAGATAACATATCTGTTTTCCAGACCCAAACAAGTCGTACAATAATGCATTTTCAAATGACGTCGTGGCCAGACTTTGGTGTGCCATCTTCAGCCGAGTCATGCTTGCACATCCTAGGCCTGGTACGACAAGCTCAGGCCTCGGCCATGTTGGCCCTAGGGTCCAGTTGGACAGGGCATCCCTTAGGCCCACCAATGGTGGTCCATTGCAGCGCAGGTGTCGGGCGTACCGGGACCTTTTGTACTATAGACATTAACATCGAAAGGATGAAAAAACAAGGAACATGTGAAATCTCCAACACCGTCAAATATTTGAGGAACCAGCGAGCCCACATGATACAAACACCCGATCAGTATGAGTTCTGTCATCTTGCAGTCCTTGAGTTCTCGCTGTCTCTGCCAATGTTTTCTGACTCTGAAAAAGAAGAAATTGCTAGATTCCTACACGAGTGGCGAAGCGCAGAAGATTCTTCGAGCGAAAGTGATTAAAATAGGACCTATTTTCTTGGAATATTTCAAGACGCATTGCGCACATCATTTTTTCTCGTTTGCAATATTTAAGAGATAACTGTAATCTATAAGGTTAAGCAAATACAGTAAGCGAGCTGAATTCCGTGATCTATGACTAGCAAATTTGTAAATACGAATTAAGTGCGAAAAATAAAGAACTAAATGATAGAAGATTCCGTTTGAAATTAAGAATTTGTTGTAGAACTGACCTTAACAAACTGCTTTGTCCCTTGTGGACGTGATGTAATATGAATTGATACAATGCGCCGCATTTCGCTTAGGAGCAGGCGTAGCTCAGTTGGTTAGTGTGCGGCCTTCAGAGCTAGAGGCCAGCTTACAGTTCAATCCTCAGGATCTCCACTGTCCGGTTTCACCTTTTCTCTGTTCTGTGTAGCTGAAATTAGTTTTTAAAATCTGTAATAGGAGCACTTATAGTGTGAGGGGGTAACGTGCTCGCCTTCGAGCGCATTATACATGAGCCCTTAGCTAGGGAGAATTGGGGAACCCTTACTGATAAAAGTAAAAATATTAGCTCTACCTTTTTTACCTTGGTACGCTGTTTCAATCTTCAGCCCCAGGCCATATGTAATAAGTAGAGTTGCTTGTGGTTCTCACTTGATTTATGCGGGCTTTTTCTCTGCAAATTCTACGCTGTTCCCAAGTCAAGTGGAGTTTACGTGCTGTGTCTGCAGAGGAGAAAACTCCGAATCATGAAAGGGAGAGAACCCGGTCTAGGTATCGAACCCGAGGCGCAACGTGTGACTTACTATACCTCAATCACTTGAATGATGAAAAATGATATTGTGAGCTATAAGTAATTACGACGTTGAGGGGGTTAGCATTGCAATGCACTCTCGGACTGTTTTAGGGGACGTTTCCAAGATGACGTCTTTTTAGTCCCTTAAACAGTCCCACAATGCAATGCACTCCTAACTCGACTCAATTTTCCCCTCAACCTCGGAATGCCCAGTAGCCCTGAAAATAATCTTCAGTTACAGGAGAGCTGCCTCTGTATAACTTTATATTTTATTCACGCCCTCAAATTACACCAATCCTCAAGTTTATACAAAAACACTGATGGGCTGCATTCTGATGCTAACTGTTACGTAGCTTCTGCAGCGATTCAAAACCGTATCTGCGCATCAACACTATTTCAAGTTATGCCTCAAATGTAATAAGTCATTTACCACTATAGACCATGATTTGGATAACTTTTGGCACTTTTTTTTAACCCGTTCTCAAAATATATGAATATTTATGAAGGATGTAAAAATCAAGGTCTTTTCTGCGTCATATTCTGAGAGAAAAAAACATGACTACGGCCAATAGTTCGACTGAGCAATTTTGACCCATTTTCATACCTTTTCAAGTTCCAAGTTTTGCTTTGAAAAATTGCTTTAAATGACCGACTTTATCTGTTTTTTTTGTTGTTTTTTTGGACCGGCTTTATCTGCCCTGATTTAACCTGTTTTTCGCATAACGAATACAGTTGTTGCGATCCAAGTTCCAAAATGTTGTTTCCAATTATGCATAAAAATATTTTTTTATGTGCAAAATATCGACATAAAAAAAACTAGTTATAAATGCTAGAACAGCAGTTATATCATAAAAGGTGCAAATTTGGCGTGAAAATATTTTTGTGATCCGAAGATCCAGTTAATTAAAGTCCAGTTCAGTCCACCGCGACACCGTTTCAGTTTTTGAAAATAAAAAAAGACTCTCAAAATTCCGAATTGAAGAGAATAAATCAAATTTTAGTTGTTGAACTTGTTTTTTGCTGTTCATTAAGATTATCCATACCTTTTAAAAAGCTGCAAATTCGAAGATTTTTTTTATTGCGATCCAGGATCCAGTCCGCACAGTCCAGTGCAGTCCAGTCCCTACATTCCATTTAAGATTTTCCAAAATAAAATATGTAACTTACTATTTACTTGTGATTTTTAATTATTGTAAGTTTGGCATGATAATATTAATCTGCAAAAGGACTGCATACCTACCCAATTTATTATTGAAAAAATCAAGAACTTCTCAGCCTCATTTAATGATATAAACACTACACCTTTAAGAGAGACTGTCTGTAAAAATCAAACAAAATCGGAAATATGTGGAAAGGCTCAAATTTCCGAATTCGCTCTACTTTTGGATTTTAGTAGTGTATGATGAAGTAAGAAACGCTGTGTGGTTAGTTTTGAAAAATACTTTTTTGTTTTCGAGAAATAGGGAAAAATTGGTTTGAGCTTCAAGGACGATTTTCGCTGCCAAAAGATGGCTGAAAATTGCTTACTTTCGCTTGGTCCGTGTATCAAAACTATTGATCCAAATAGCCTTCTAATACTTTCTACCAAAAGTACAACTCTTATTTGCTAAATTAAGAGTAGTTTCAGAAAAATCGAACAACTCTGAATTATTTTACACAATAAAAAGCAAAGGACACTGAGTTACAATGCTAGTCAGTGCATCTCGAAAACTGTGAGTTTCCCTATGTGCCATCCTTCCAAATCTTATGAGATTACAGTCAACAACTATTGGGAAACTGCTCTTTTGAAAAATGCATTTTTTATTTTGGGGAAATATCTGTGCGCTTTTTGCGAGAGCTTTTATTTTGACTCATTAAATATGCAGAAATCATTGTTTGGCGATTGCGTGACTAAAGACTTCTCGAAATAAATTCCCTTGAAATATCATTGTTTTCAAATCTAGTCTATACAAATAAAAGAAAACATTAATATACTAACCTTCAAAGGTCTTTTAGTCACCGTATGTTTGATTTTTACAGACAGTCGCTCTTAAGCCCATTCCATCCTTTTATTCACTAACGTTTAACAAAGATTAAATCACAAGAAAATGTTCGGTTAACCTACTTACACGGTTCTCATACTCTAGATTAGTATTGAAATTCTTTATTCTCTCTTTCTTGCTTAATAGTTTTGGAAAGTTCTTCAAGATCGGGACTATCTACAATCTTTTGTACAGCGGTCTCTCCAAGCTTCTCTCGAACTATCTTCCTCCCAAAATACCATTTTTGCAAACAAGGGCTACATTTTTTGTTAAAAACCATAATAATAAAACACAGGAAGAAAATTCCCATTAAAAGAACCCCTACACTTGCTATAGAATTCAATAACACGGGAATTTTATAAACACATTTGACTTCGATCTCGTCAGCTCCAAAATTGGAAGGGGTGCTTATCTTTTTTGAGACAATAATATAGCTGATTCTAGGAGACGATGGAAGCTGACATTCCGACACATTACGACACGTCAGGACAGCCAAAGATTTTTTGCAATTTGGTGTTTTGAAAATAGTCGTTAAATTAAGAAATATCAGTGTATTAGCAACGTTTTTGAATACAAAGGCGCTAAACTCGTTGGAAGTGAGGCTTTGGCCTTTGATTACAGAAGTGCCGCAAAACGTTTCATTTCTAATCGATGCATAGTCCTCATACTTCACTCCTGCATCACTCGTTTTGTCAAACTGATTCACATCATGAGTACTCGTGGGCTTGTAGAGTCGTAATGAGGCATTTTGGTTGGAAAGGTTTTGGGAGCGAAAGCAAAACTTGGTTGTCACTGACATGTCTCCATAAATACGAAACCTTTTCTGCTTAAACATCTTCATCGGAGACAAAGATGTCACAAAGTGAGTGATGTTTTCTTTATCATAAAGAACATTTTTGTTCAGATCTTCGAAGCCAAAAGTATCAATCAAAGAAGGATCCCTTGAGTACTTGTTCGTCATTCGCAATACCTCACACTGCTTGGCCACGGAAATTTTGATTTGGAAAGCGACGAAAACATTTTTGGCAGTATACTTAACTGAAGTTTGTTCGAGAGGGGATATTATAAACTTTTGATTTACCATTGAATAAATGTACAAATAAATAAACAGTAAACCATAACAGCCAAACACGTTATGCAGGGGCACGCAATGCAAATCAAAATTCGGCGTTTTAAGAGCTGGAAGGAAGAGAAAGCTCCCATCAGCTTGTTTATAGCAGTTTCATGTCTCTTGTCTTGGTCCAAAGACCTCGTTACGACTTGCTGGACCTCTGAAATGGGAACTATGTCACTTCCATGGCGATCTGTTTTGGATGATTATAAGAAATAGACCCTTTTAGCTTTGGCGTTACGTTTTCCCATTTCAGACCACATGTCATTCCCTAGAGCATCATTTCTTTGTTTAACAGTTGTGCATGATAAGACACGGAATATGGATACAACTCAAACAAAGAATCAATGACACGTGGTCTGAAATGAAAAAAAACCTTAAGCCCATGATGAGAAATCATTAAGCCCAAACTAAAGGGACACCATCATAACGAATCTCATTTCATGCATGGGCATTGGATGGATGGATGGATGGACGAGGTAATAGAAGAGGGATAGACTGTATGGATGGAAAGCCTATCTCTGTTTATCTATTAGTGTCAATCAAAGCTGTATATGTTTTTTACCTGGTGGGGTCCACTGTTTTGCATTATTCAGACTATCAATTAGCTGTTCTTTGAAGTAGGGCTGCACATCTTCACTTGTGTGATCCAAGTAAGTCAAGTGTTTAAGGATCTTTGGAATATCACATTCTATTAGAATCAGTGGAAGAACACGAGCTAGAATCGAAAGGAAAATGATTATTATAAAATACGTGATCTGATGTAGTGTAGTGTAGTGTGGTGTGGTGTGGTGTGGTGTGGTGTGGTGTGGTGTGGTGTGGTGTGGTGTGGTGTGGTGTGGTGTGGTGTGGTGTGGTGTGGTGTGGTGTGGTGTGGTGACAACGTTTTAAAATCTGTTCTTACACTAAATTTATTCTCAAGTTTTGACAAATGCCAATCATTTATTTAAACCTATCTTATAGTGTTTTATATATGGCGTGGTGCGGTGTCGTATGATAGATGTAGTGTAATGCATGATGTGGTGTTATGTGGTGAAGGGTGAAGTATGGTAGTGTTGAATTGTTTGATAAAGTGTATTGTGATGTGGTGTAGTGTAGTATCTTAAATTGTGGGGTGGTGTAAAGTGATGCGATGTGTGCTGTGGTGAAGGGTGAGTAGCGTGGTGCTTTATATCGTGTTTGATATGATCTTATTCTATCAAGTGTTTAATCACTAACCTCTAGAAGTGGCCAAGGAAGAGACAAGAGCTTGTTTACTTTCAAACATACACCATTCACTTCGAACAAACGCAGGTGTCAAGACCAGAACAGAAACCCGACTGTTCTCAATGGCATGCACAACATTATCGATTACTGGAACCCCAGGTTGGAAGTCACGGTAATCGATACACACTTTCTTGCCTTCTTGCTCCAGTGCTTGAAGGAGTACATCCTTGACCCATGGACGGTCACTCTTACTGTACGAGATAAACACATCGTATTCAAAGTCCTTGACATCCTCATTTTCTCTCTCGAAAGCTTCGTTAGTTGGCTGAAGCTCATCAACAACTGTAACTGAGAAGATCAAACGATGAAAAATGACAAAATGACAAAAATATATAACTAAAACATTTTCAATTTCTCAAGAAACTGAGCCATCATGAAAAAAAGACTTTAAACTGACTATTTAATCGTGTAGTACCGTCGTCCAAGCGAACCGTGATCTGATCATATATAGCATCAAAAGAATCCCGGCGACTAACACACCAGCTTCTGGGCCGCCAGAAGGCGGATGAAATTTAGCGTGTTATCTTGTCGAACCTTCAGTCTTTGGGCTACCTGTGATGCCGTCTACCTGATCCTAAATTAAGATCATTACTATTGAATTATTATTAGCTATGACTACCTTGAACTGCGCTTGCGTGAGCTTCAGTCACATCACGCTCTTCACTCTCGAGTAATAATTCTTCCATGCGGGACATAGCTGGGGCTTCTGTGTAAAAATATGTTTGATATAAAATCGCAAACTTGTAGTAGATTTTAAAAAATAATATAAGTCCAAGATTCAGTTTTATTTTTATGTACAACTATTGAACAACTAGCATGATTCCTTTTAACCTATTTTGCAGACTTAGATTTCTTTCAGATACTCTTATTCGTCTTGGTTCGGTAGGTTTGCTCTCTTGATTTATTCAAGATTGTGATGAAGTATTCTTTGATTGCACGTTACGTGATCGCGGCCTCTCAGGGGAGCGGTAGTGCCATTTAACAAAAGCCGATTTTTTATTAGCATCCATTGTTAACGGCACCCTGATGGAACGTAGGCTATAAATTGAATAGGTGAAATTTTATGAAAATTTAATTATGTTTTTTCTTTACCTTATGCATAAACTCACCGTCGCCTTAAAAGTTTCACATGTATTCTAGATTTTTACCTATGAATCCTAATGGTATACACTGAATCGAAATGATTATTGTTCTGGGCTTAGCTGTTTAGCGACTGACTAGCTTCTCATGCCTCTCATACATGTAAAAAAGCTTTTATAGTGTTTCTAAGTGAACACGAATCTAGTGACCTGCTAGTCAGCGCAGAAAAATAAATTCGATTTGGTGTATATCGTTGATATATTTTTTTTCCGAATTTTTGCAATATATTTTTAAATTAAGACACATTATTTGACACAGAAGTTTTCATACCAAAGTCGTTCCAAACTAAAGACGTAAAATTTCTAAAATCGCAGCAACATCGACCACAGATTAATAATTCAAATTTCTTACCTGTTTTTTATCTTGTTGGTAATGTTTCTTTCTTTTTCGCTGTCAATTACTAACGAGACGAATCGTGGCGAACCTCAACACTTTTAGCGAAAAACCAAATTGTGGTTAACCAGCAAACTGGAGCACTATTTGTTCTCCAAAGTACAAAGAAGGGATTTTTCCCTTCATACATTCTAGAAGCTCGGAATTCCAGTTATCGGGGGGTTTCCCACGGAAGAGAATTACTTTAAACATCGCACCCTTCGCGAACATGAAAAGGAATCAAACTGAATAATATATGGATTTTCAACATCCAGTTTTCAAAGCAAGAAAATCATTTGATTGATATCAGCTTTGACTATTATTTCCTTGGCCATCCAAAAAATATATAAAAGAATTGAACTAGACATGAGGAGCTTTATGAGGGTAAAAAATTCTCAGTGGGGGCCATTCATAGGTGTTATCATATGTCAATCACTGCCCTGTGCAGGCGTTAGTGATAATCTCTTGAGTTTTTACTTTCTCCAACCAGTTTCCTACCATACCAATGACAGATTAAATCAAAGAATACACAAGCCTTTGCATTGCGCTAGCTAGCCATAAATTATGAGCTACTGCATATTGCCTTCGTTTTCTTTTTACTCTTTTTCTATTAGTGTACAGGTATTTTGATATAACACATTGTAGTTTAATAGTGTTTTCAAAGTAATCATGAATATTGTACTTGGTGGTTTACGTGCAGATTAATAATGCCGTGCAAAGTTAATACTCAACTTGAGCGCGAAACTGTAAACTTAGATCTGGCAGAACAGCTCATGATTCATGAATAGAGAATTTCGATCTCCTACTCTTCTTGTTGTACGCGCGCTTCTAAACGTCATAGAGTCAACATGTTTTTCGCCTCAAGCATTAGGACACCGACGAAAAGGACACATATTCATTGTTGCAGCGCGGTATATTTCGACGAATGTCATGAGGATATCGAAGATTTTATGTTCTGGATGAAGAATCGACAGATTGGATAATCGACAACAACGGACGTGCAGGGAGTATTTTAGGACAAAAAGGAGTACACAGGTCATATTCCCATTTCTCTTCAATGGTTCGAACAACTTATTGGTGATAAAAATGATTTAAGTAGAACTTATTTCAATGTATCGTGTCTGATCAAAATGGCGCGCGAAATTCTGGCGGGAAGTCTAAACTAAACAAATCTAAACATTATCTATATACAGAAACAACTAATTTCACAATATCACCTGGATACAAGTTTATCTGTGATTTTATATAGTAACTTGTAAAATCACCTGGATACTAGTTTATCTGTGGTTTTATTTAGTTCTCATAATTTCACCTGGATACTAGTTTATCTGTGGTATTATATTAATACCTCTTCCTCAAAATATCACCTGGATACTAGTTTATCTGTGGTATTATCTTATAACATCTTCCTCAAAATATCACCTGGATACCAGTTTTTCTGTGATTTTATGTAGTAACTAGTAATATCACCTGGTACCAGTTTATCTGTGACTTTATGTAGTAACTAGTAATATCACCTGGATACTAGTTTATCTGTGGTATTATCTTATAACATCTATCTCATGATATCACCTGGATACCAGTTTATCTGTGGTATTATCTAGTCTAACATTCAACACTAATATGGCCAGGATACATTTGTTTTATTGGGGCGCTACTGTAAGACATTCGAGACTGTTGTCGTTACTATTCCTGTTTTAATATTATGATAAATTAATTCATAACTATAAGAATGTCTTTCCTATATCAGCACTTGTTTGCCTTTCCTAGTACTGTAAACGGTGGATTTCATAGAGTAAGAGTAAGGCTAAATAAGTACAAAAGCTCTACGCACTTATGTTTTGCAATTTATTTCGGCCATTTATTCAACAATTTATATTCTTGTTTTTGTGTTTGTTTGCTGCTGCCTGAAAGAAAGCTGGATATTATATTAGTTAAGCTTTTAGCATGTCAGTGATTATAACACCATCAACTACCGGCTTAAAATCAGAGGTGTTTACTTTTGGATTAATTCTCAAGTGAGATGGTGGTTTGAATCCACCATTACGTCATAAAAAGTCGCAAAATGACCCTCGTAAAGCTCCTCATGCACAGTCAAACCACATCAAGCGTAAACACGTAGTGGTCATGAATGATTTTATTTTTGAATTCTTGATTTCATTATTTGATTCGAACATTCAGAATTGAAAACGAATCTTCAAAGCCTGGCATATATGCAACTGAAATGCAAGAGCAGGTTTTTCGTGCGAGGAATATGTAATATTAATGACTTACCTTCTGTTTGTACTATAAACAAGGGCCTACGAGCAAAGTTAATCGAATTTTCTAAAACAAATATTGAAGTATCGTCTGTTCGAATCGAATAATGATATCAAGAATCCATAAAATAATCTACGTGTTAACGCTTGAGGTGGTTTGACTGTAATGTAGAATTTCTTGGGCCAGAACGGTAAAAGGGGAATACCCTGAATTGCGTTCATGACTTCCGGTTGTAAGGAATGCCAATTAGTTGCTATGGTGACTGGCGCCAAAACAAAAGTGACTGCTTGAGGTGAAGTGGGAGGAAGTATACTAATCTCAGCCAATCAGAGTTCGTTCAACAACTCGACAGAATTAAATGTGGACTGTGAAAGATGACGTTCTGTTTTGGTCGATCATCATAGAAAACTATATATCAAGAAGAAAACTAAGAATCCTATTGGATAATCCTATTATCACAGTGGTTTTATTTTCCAAAGCTTTCGACCTACATCGTCATCTTGAGAGCAGATTTGAACATTTGAACATAAGAAAAGCACAAGAAAACATTAGCAAACAGCGCAATCTCGTACCCAGAGCCTGCGTTTCTTCTGGCCTGCGGCGAAGAACGAGGGCTCTGACATAATCCATTTTTTGAGACCAGCATTTCTTGGACTTCCGGTATAACAGCGCACGCGTGAAAGACTTGCTAAAAATTAAGAAATTTTTTTTTTCACCGATTTTTTTTTGTACTATGATTTGTACTTTGATTTTGACTTGATTTTGACTTGATTTGTATTTGATTTAATTTTTACTTTACTTATTTTGACCGTTTATATCTCACTTTCAATCTCGTACCCAGAGCCATTATTTCTTACTGCGCATGCTCGACGAAATTCCTTAGTGTTATGTCTTTATAACGAGTAATACGAGTGAAAATCTTGGAACTAAACATAGCTTACACCTGTTTTCAGAATAGTGCGAACTCTCGGGATTTTCAGTTTCGGTCGATCTTCGGCACTCGACCGACATCAGTCGACGGCTTGGTAACCAGGCTAACTATGGCAGTCACGACGAAGGTCACATTCGGGTAGTTGGTATATGCTTATTAACAATTATTCAGTGATTATCGAGGATTAGCATATACCAACTTGTGTACCTCCTAAGAACGCGTATCATTAACTAAACTTGTGCGTGATGGTAGCCTTACTGAAATCTTATATCGATATTTTTATATACCTAATTGATCGTTCTTTATCGTGTTTTCATAAGTAATAGCAATTATGTCTAGTTAGTAAAAACATTAATAAACACAACTGACTCTACCCTGCGAGCAGAGTCTCTTTTGAACTCCTCTACGGGCGAGGAGGTAAAAGGAGACTCTGTTCGCAGGGTTAACTTACTCTCACGACCCTTAGAGCTTGTAGCCTGAGTTCAGTGTCACAATCGCGAATAATTCGTACGGGAGTGAAAAACGTTGGTAAATATTCGCTGAACCGGCTCCCGTGCGTATAATAATCGCGAATAATTCGTACGGGAGTGACTCAGACTGCACGAAAAAAAAAAGTGTAGCGAAAGTGAGTTGCTGGCAACTGAGTACATACTCGTCAAAAATAATCTACCTACCTACAGAGTTCCCGAGAAAATCGACGAAATGTTCGACTCCCGTACGAATAGCAAATACAAGTCGCGCGTACGGGTGAAGTACGAATAGCCACTCCGTTTCACGGTAATATGAAAACACTGACATTGTCCAGAACACATTATCGCACGATAGCATTGGTTCTATTATTATTTTTATTACACTGAACACGAAAATCTGCTACTACGATTTTTTTATCCTTAAGACATGGTAAAAATCGAAGAAAATTGAATATGAAGATTTAATTGAATACAAACTAGCAGTTATTAAAAAAAAAGATTAAAAAAAGTTTTTGAGACAGTTCAAAAGTTTAAGGGCAATAAAAGGCTTTGGAAATTTGCTCTTTTTAGACAGACGGAATACCTATGATCATATGATATTATATTATATATCATTTAACAAATATCAATGAAATTTTCACTATAAAAAAACCTAGGCCTAAAAAGAATTTCCCTTTGTCCATAATCTTTTTTTTTGGTAGGAGTACTCCTTCATCGTTTGTTTAGGTGTATTTGAAGTAGTATTTTAGATTATTTTGAAATTTATGGCAAACGAATGATCAAAATTAAACCTTGGAATTCCATAGAACTTAAGCATTGACTCACAGAATTTCCCAACCCCAACACTTCCCCCTTAACTCTTCATTGCTTTGCTTTCTTTTTCCTAAACAACCTTTTTGATTTGTTACTATCGTGTTTGATAATTTCTTCTTCGACGACTTCGAAATCTGGTTCATCGATCATCATTTCTTTGACCAGATGAGTTCGCCAAACTGCTATGCGACCATCCCTCGACCCAGGTCCCGTCAGCATGAACGCTGTTTCGGTCAAACACATTGATCGTATTCGATCTTCGTGCAGCTCAAAACTCTAAAGAATAAACAAATCGAAAAAAAATTGAAAAACTTTTCAAATTGATTCCTTTAGCGAGATGAGCGGTTACGAAGGGAGAGAAGCAGAAACCAGTCATGTGACCTATCCCTACGTCGCATGGCAAAATTTGACTCAACAAAATTGTCTACGAAGTTCATTTTGGAATTTGATTGTACTCCTCTTGTTCAATCAGAATCAAATAATTTTGTTGAGTGTATTATAAATATTTTAAATATTAGAGTATGATATATATTTTAGTGACCTCTTTCAAAATGAATATGGTGACGATCACTATGTGATAATGACTATGCGATGATGATGTTACCGAAGATGATGATGCCGATGACAATGATGATGCCGATGACAATGATGATGCCGATGACAATGATGATGGTGGTTAATGATCAGTTTGAAATATATTTGATACCTCTTCTAGGTGAAAGTTCTTGGCATTAAAGATGTGAACTATACCATCTCGACCACCGGCCCAAACCTGACGACAAAGCAAAATACAGCCAATCAGAACAATCGATATGAGAATCTTTTACATATATAAGTTTGCAAATACAAAGGCAACCCAAAATTGAAATGTTTACCTTTCCACCACACAAGTGAATCATCTGAGTAAAACCTTGAGATTGTACAGTCTGAATCACGTGACTATGTGTACTGGTATCCCAGACTGCAATCAGTCCTTTCTTGTCAATACCCGTCCAAACCTAAGATCAAATAAAAACAGAAGACTTTGACCAAAGTGAAGTCATATATATAAACCCGACATATAATTTAGCCATTCCGAGAAATACTGGGTCGAGGTAGCATTGCAGTGCATTGTGGGGCTGTCTAAGAGTACATATTTCCAAGATGGCGTCCAGTTCGTCCCCTAAAACAGCCCCAAGGTGCACTGCAATACCAACTCGACCTAGTTTTTCCTCAACCTCAGAATGGCTGATACAAACCCCATTGCCTTTTTAGCTTTTAGACAGATTGTATAAGTCCTTTTCATGTTTGTTACCCGTTTTGTGTCGGATTCAAGCGCTTCAATACGAGTTTAAAAATTCATTAGCTACGAGAAGAAAATGTCTCCAAAAACTAAAACTGACGGATACATTTCCAACTGTCAGTCAGTAATAGACCGTTTTCGAACAAGTCAAATACGCGCTGTGTTTCTTTATCACAGACTCGTTTATTCAAGGTGAGCATCATATCAGTGTCTAAATATTCACAGATACCAACGGTAAAGTAAAGAATGCACAAATTGAGCAATACGAACACTTTGATAGGGGCCCCTACCCATCCACTCACAGGTTCCCCTATACCGTGCCTTCAGACCTCTTCTCTTTCCCCTCTCTCACCCCTGTAAATTATGCCCCCTACCCACCCCAGATTCCACGGACCTACGCTGAAACACGTGAATATTCAAATCGCATACTAGATATATTATTAGTAGTATTAGTATTAGAATTATTATATTATTATTAGCATTATTTTTATACAACTTTGTTACAGCGAGCAGCATATAAAATGGTCTGTTATAGGAGCTATTTTGTCTCACCTGGTTAGTTTCAGATACATAACACATGCAGTCGATTGACTGCACAATCCCTTGGTCTGAAGACGTGGTCAGAGATTTGTAATCACTTCCGTCAGAATTTCTGTCGACAATTAAAACTGCACTTTTTGTGACTGAAGGAAAATGAGAAAAAAAATTAGACACTACAAAAGTCTCAGTTCTCAGCGGTTTGTCGCGGTTGAGTCCTCAATACAGATAAAATACACTTATTTGTAACTTTACTATTTATTTCGCCTCTAAATTCTTATCTTAGATAAATATGATATTCTTCCAAATTCTAAATCCTTTTCCTTATGCACCAGTCGTTTGACACCCCCACCCCCACCCCCACCCCCCCCCCCCCGAGGCATACCCAGTCCCCAAAACGGAGAAGTGCAGTCCCCGGTCAGTCCCTGGGTTACAGCCGAAGTTGTGAATTGAAGCGCTTTCCCCGACCACCAGGGAACCAGATACATGTGCAAATGGGGTAAACTCCCCGCTATGCTCCTGGGTATGCCTCAGGGAGGGAGGGGGGGGGGGGGTGCGGGGCTCTCGAATGACTCGATTCTTAACCTTACTAAAGAATTTTAAAGCTGTGATAAAAATACACTTTACCTAAGTTAAATTATTAAATTTCTTCTAAGATATACTTAACTTAAATAAAGTTAAATTAAACAAATCTCAAACTATACTTTTGTATGTGAAGTAAAAATAGTCGTATTTGTAACTGGGCTTCCTGTGTTCTACATACCACACCAGAAGGTATCTCCAATGGAGATGAGTGACGTCAGAGTCTTGACTTTATTTAGCTTTATCTATGAAAGATTGGGGGGAAATGATTTCAAAATTTATTTAATTCAAGATATAAAACATACAACCTATTACATTATGATGACGGGTATTTATCGAGTTGACCATGATGCAGAGTTGAAAATCATTTTGAATGCTACAAAACTCGACCAAGAATCCCCCAGCCCCTCCCTCAGGGTGTTGCCAAAATAGGCTTTGGGTAGCCGAGGCTAGAAGTAGATAAAGGTCTTGAGTTATTTGCCACAGATATCAAGGAAATGATAGATGTAATTACAGTTTTTTTGGCTGTTAATGTTACAGGATCCCATCCTATGATGAGCCCTTCAAGACTTGCACTCCATACTGTAACAGTTCTACAAGGGAAAAAACAAACAATGATTTATTGCTGCTATATAGAGTTCACTCTCGGATTATTTCACTTAAATATGTCAATTAATATTGATAATGATGATGGTGATGATGGTGATGATGGTGATGATGATGATGATGGTGATGATGATGATGATGGTGATGGTGATGATGATGATGATGATGATGATGATGATGTTGATGATGGTGATGATGGTGATGATGGTGATGATGATGATGATGGTGATGATGATGATGATGATGATGGTGATGATGATGATGATGATGGTTATGATAATGATAATGATGATGGTGATGATGGTGATGATGGTGATGATGATGATGATGATGATGGTGATGATGATGATGGTGATGATAATGATAATGATGATGGTGATGATGGTGATGATGATGGTGATGATAATGATAATGATGATGGTGATGATGGTGATGATGATGATGATGATGATGGTGATGATGATAAAATAATACAAATGACAATGACAATAAATTTACTGCAGCTATGTTTAGTAACAAGATAAAAATAAATTCAAATGACGTGCTTTAATTTGCCTCACGTTTATAAATGGAAAGCAAAGGATCTACGAATCAAAGCTGTGTTAAAAAACAATTTCATTTTGGGCTTGCAAATATCAAAAACAAGAGCTTTCTTGAAACGCTGTCGTCTGTAGGTAAGATGTCATGCAATATTCCTTTGTCATTCAATGGAGGCCTTTCCCATGGAATAATGAGTTAGATTCTTTTTTACCAAAGAGATATACTGAAATACGAGATTGTAAAGTAAAGTTCTAAAGACTGGAGAAAAGTAGTTTGATATACGAACAGCAATGCAGGCTTGACAAAAATAACATCAGCCTTAGCAACCAAAATACGTCATTAGTCGAAGATACGAAAACTTTGAACCTCACCGCAAGAATTCATCATAATGCATAAAAACGCTTTGTCCGTAGAAACCAATAGAAATGAACATTTTGTCTTTCTCGTAATCCTTTTTTGTCGGTCATTTGTCCGAAAGAAAATCTCAGTTTCTCGCGTTCGTAAAACCTTTTGATTAGAGTATAGTTTATCTATCGACTATGATTAGGGTAAAAACTAAAAAAGATACAGGTAAAGAGAGCGGTACTTTATTCATTATACGTATTTAAAAACGCTTGTTATTGCGTCAGTAAATCTTAGAAAAGTCCTATGATGCAAGACTACCACTCGTTGCTATGGAAACATTACAAAGAAACGACAACATGACGTCTATGTTTTAAAAATATGCATATTAGAAAAGTATAAAATGTCCAAGAGATTACATCCAAAGTTGTACCCTTTATTATTTCACAGGAATAGTTAACTTGAGATACAACAATGATGATGATGAGTGGCAAAACTCGAGAGCATCTACCACGGCTTTTTCTGGTTGACCAGCAAGCAGCCATGTATGCAGAACGAATGAATCTTGGGCTGGCCCAGGGCCAAATCGACCAAGGTAACACAAAATATATGCAAGGTCTAAATACTGATAAACTAACAACAAAATACCGATGGATAAAAATGAAATGAGTGATATATTGAAAGAAACTAAACGATTCTAATATTTATAATAAGGAGTCCAAAACATTCAAACTCCACAAAATTTGATCATGAATGAGCTGGTGTCGGGTGATGTCCCAATAACTTGAAAAAATACGAACATCGTCCAATGAAGGAAGAAATGACAAAACTGCCCAAAAATATCAAGACAATACATTGTCCTGTTGTCCAACCGGCCCAATACCACCCAAACATTCATCGGGCACAATTTCAAAGACTTGACAAAAATTGATAATTCTGAATGCTTTAGGGTGGATGGGCTAGCTATTGTCACATACTATGCCGTATTAAAAAAGAGACCAAAAATAGAAAGGCTTTACCAAGGCCTACTGAGTTGGGAATAATAACGACAAGTGCATGTCGGCAGATAACAGTCTCCGTGACTTGGAAGACATTGGTAACCATAGTAATGAATAATATTGCATCCTAATACTTTGGATTATTGATCCAAACTTTTATTTGAACCTGTATTTTTCAATATTTAAACCCAACAATTTACTCATTTCTTTTTAGTTTCAAACTCGATGACGAAAACTTACTCAAGTGAAAGCGAGACGGACATGAAAAAGAAGAGAAATTCGTTCAACTGTTTCCAGAAAGTCGAACTGGAGAAATCTTCTTCTACAACGCGTACCCTACAAAAAAAGCCTGTCAGTACCTCGCAGATAGATTCGGCACATCCACTCATTCTGTCAAGGTAATGACGATTTACAGTACTTTATGAGTATACACTTAAAGTCCATATCACTCCCAACCGACAAATTTTGTTTATCAAAATTAAAATGACAGCTGAAGAGCAGAGCTGCATGCTCGTTGCCTCTCGTGCTTCGAAGGGATTGGTGCGGGTTCTCCCTACACAAAAATCACCGTCTAAAACTACTTATTTCAATCGTATTATTCCTTGTCAAAACAAAACATTTTTCTACCTCTAAAGATCCAATTTTTAACTAATAAACTATTTCGTTTTACTTTCTATTAGATTTGGTTCAAGAACCGTCGGGCACGACAAAAGAAAGACGTAACCCTAAACCCCACTCAAGCAGGTCATAAAACAAACGCAACCTATCTTGAAAAACATCGCAAACTATCAAACACCGTTCAACCCAACTTTCCATCTATCCATGGTCCAGGAGTTTCATCGTGGCACCAAAATTACCGAGTTGAAAATAATTTAAACCAGTTTTTTAGTTGCTCTGGGGGAATGAAGTATAATAATCTTCATCCTGCCTTCTCGTTGTATCAAAAACTTACTGAATAGAAAAAAATACTGCTCTAAATAGAACGTATTTCGTATGAGTCGGGAAACTGCCTTCATTGTGTTTTGCTTTAGGTGTAGTTTGGAGATTTTAATCTTAAAAAGTGGATAATCTATTAGCACTGGATGAAAAGCCATTTCGATGCTACGATACATCGAATCGCGTAACGCTGCCATTACTGGCCGTTTGCCATTCATACGAAACTCTCTGTTTAAATCGAAAACTTAGTTCAAGCAGGCCTCGTTCACAGGATATTATAATTTTAAAGCAATTTTATCTATGATGTTAGCTTCAAGAAACCAAATTTACATATCTAATCGACTTTATCTGTGTTGAGAATTTATGATATGACACTAATAATTACAAAAAACGTATTTTCACTCAGTACTTTCATCTTGATTGAATATGTTCTCTTCATCTTATGCTGTCATGGCTAGATGCCACAGAGCACCAGCTTTTTTTCACAACGACAACAATCTAGCACGGTAACTATCAATCTAGCCTTTTAAACGAGAAATTAATAAATAGTGAATCAAAATGTAAGCGTGTGCTTGCACGCAGACTTGTTGCAGTGCCTGATTAGCAGTGGAAAACTATTTTATCTGCTTGTGTTCCCGATATTTGAGTAGCTTATAACTGTGGCTGTGATTAGTTAGTATAATCTTATACAGAGTTTAATCTAACAGCTTGTTTGTATGGCTATGAAAAACCACGGTACACGGCACGGATACGATATGCAATTGACGACATGCGTTAAACCAATCGCAGCGCATGAGATTTTTGTTGATCCAATCAGAATACCCGGATCAAGTCTGGCCCGTTTTGTACCGTGTTTTTCACCGTCATACAGAATTTGCAACATCTCATAAGAATCCTATATGAGTTATTATCACTAATAAATTGATGTTCATGAATAAAAAGAATACAGATGCATTTTATGACATTTTGTATTTTCATCTTGAAGATTGAACGCATCATATGACAGAATCCAGCGCCTGTTCTGGAACTCATGCGTGGTTTCAACCTTATAACGAATGCGCATGCGTAACTCCAAGTTTGTCCGCAAGGTCCAAGGTACACTGGTTCATTTTTTACTTTTATTGAATTTCTTAATTTAGGACCATACTTCCAGACATCGAGTGCTGAACCGTCGTATGGCAGCGCGAAGCATTTACGGCTACGCCGGAGATTTCGACCCCGACACCGCTATCCCTGGATTTACAGACTGATCAGGAAGCTAGGCCGAAGCCTAAGGGAGAGGTTAGTCGGCCCCTAGACCGTAGATGATTAACCCCTTGCTATGACCAGTAGACCCGATGTATCGCTTGTGTCAATAATGGCTAGTTACGCATGATCACTCCTTGCCATATGGGACGCGTTTTTGACATCTAGTCGTACCCTAGATTTACGAGCAGACTCAGTGGATTAAAAAAACTAAATTGGGGTCTTACTTTCTGCCATGACATTTTTATTTTACTTCGAAAACCAAGGGCTTTTGATTGGTTATTCTATATATTGATTTGTACTTCATAATAATGTTGCGATCAATACACTGTAGAACTACAAGTTATATTTATTTGTTTGTTTGAATAGTATTACGGCCCACCACCTGATATGTCCATTTGTCAGACATGTTTGAAAGTCATAGTGACACTAAAGACGTTCATCTTTAATAGCGCAGTGCAACCGTGAAGTCATAAAAACGAAGACAAAGGCGAAATTCGGACAAACAAACTTACAAGTTTACTTTCAGCAGATAATTTTCACAGCCGATCGTAGTTGATCTTAGTTTACATGGGTTAATATCGTAACTTTAAGTTAAATAATAAAATCGGTTCGTATAATCCTCGTAATAATGTTTGTCCGAATCTTTAAGTTATTTTTAGAATCAGTGAACTGCACTAGTATTGTATACGATGTAAGAGCATGCGCAGACGTTGTCGGCAAAGGTTAGTAAGTACTCGGGTTCTCCTTCGCATTCTTTCGGTAAAAGAGTTGAAAAGATCCGATCATAACTCGGGTATTCGGTAAAAGCGTCGGAATTCCATCCTTTCGAATAAGAGTTGAACACTTCCCATCATAATTCGGGTGTTCGGTAAAAAGCGTCGGAATTCACATCCTTTCGAATAAGAGTTGAACACTTCCGATCATAACTCGGGTGTTCGGTAAAAAGCGTCGGAACATTTGACACAGAGACCGCTACGTAGCTAACCATCATATATTTCAGGCATAAAAGTCGGACAAGTTGGATCTGGCTTTAAGCTTTAATTTGGCTATTTTTGGCATACTCGATAATGATTCGAACCAAGTCGGGTAACGTTCGAGCCATTGGTTTATTAAGAGTCCGAGTCTGTCTAGTGTTGGCAAAACCGATTCTATGGAGGTATAATAAAGACGTCATTTGGCAGTGACAAATCAAAAAGCCTGAAATGCTTACGAAAGTCTATAGGTTGTCGCACGGAATTGACAATATCTATAAACCTATGACGAAACGGAACGCTTCTACGGCGACTGTTTCTCGACATTATCTTGATGCTAAATATCTGATGCTAATCATCTAGCATCCGTATCATGCCATCGACCATAACCTAAATTATCGTTCAAACGAAGATGTTGGCAGTGTCGATGACGTCATTGTTGCTTCCAATATCGTATTAAGCAGTAGTTGCTATAGCAACATCATGCCAACAAATAATAATACGACTAATTCAGAACGTCACAAGTTATTTTAGGGTGGAAATAAGACGCGGTTGCTACCAAACAATGGCCAAAAATTAAGATTAGTGACGTCCAAGGACGTCGTCCGAAGCAAGACTCATGGCTTCTATACCTTCCACATTCTATATAAAAGGAAAATCCAGACCTAACGTTCTATCCTTAAAATATTGAATATGAATAACCAAGACTCTACCAAGGCATCCACGAAATACTTTGAAGGAGAAGAGGTCCCACAAGGGACTCAGTGTCTTCAATATACAACGCCTCTAGAATCCTCTCGAGTGGATAGGAAAGGCAATGCCATGAATGAAATTTCGGTTATAAAGACGGTTGGAAAATGGATAAAAGCCCATCCACTCCAGACAACTGCGGGCAACTCCTTACAATCTGGTAAACCATTTTGAACTTGAAATTTCATGTGTGAGTCTAAGTAACGATGCAGATAAGAACGATAGCACTCAACGGCATGGAATGTAAAAAGGTGATAATTGTAGTATTGTTTAAACCAATCTTCCTATTGGTCGAAACACGAAAAATGGAGGAAAAGTATATTTTTTGTGATATTTAACTACTGACAAACTCCCTTTTAGCCTTTAAATCCCTTTAAATCTTCTGTGCTTCAATACGACAGAAATTCTATGTGAGGAAAATGACAAATTTGAGGCTTTTTCTTTCTATTGTTTTAGGGTGTTGTGATTGGTTGAAAACTTCAAACTCCAAAGTAAACGTCTTAAGAAGCGACTTTTTGTTCATATTTTTTCACAAACATCTCTCCATAGGTTGATACATCCCCCGCAGTAGAAAATCTCAAAATTCTGATGTGAGACAAGCGATATGCCGCAGAACAATAGAAAGTGCTATCGTTCTTATTTGGAGCATTACTTAAACGAAATTACCGGCCCAATATCTTGCACTTTACTTTATACGTTATTTCTGACAATGCTATAATAGCCAAAGAAAACGCATTTATAACAATTAACAAGATCGTCTTTTTCAGTTCCTGTCCACTTTATGAATAAACGATAATCATTGCGAATTGTTTCCCAACAGGACAAGATTCTTCTAGTTTCAAAAAGAGGAATTTCTTCACCTGCTTCCAAAAACTAGAATTGGAAAAAATATTTGTTCATATTCCGTATCCATCAAAAGAAATGTGCGAATACTTAGCACTAAGATTTGAAAGCAATCCTCACTCGATGAAGGTAAGCAATTGAAAATTATAGATCAATGTTAACAATAATGTAGTGACAAGAACCACTGTAATAGGCCAGTTTGGAGTTCTCTGCTGCTCAGAGTTGTGTAGAACATTCACTGTGTTTCAGTCAAGGTCTGTCGAAGTGCTTGTATTGTTGAAGTTGTGCATTCTTTACTTTATCGTTGGTATTTGTGAATATTTAGACACCGATACAAGGCTAACCCTGAGTAAATGAGTCTGTAATCAAGGAACACAGCAGTCATTTAGAACTCGCAAAAGGTCTATTAGTTTTTATTTTTTTATTACAATCATATAAGCAGGACTCGAAATTGTGAAAAATGTTTTTACGTAAACTGAATTCTTCGTTCAATAGTCATAGAAGCGTATATAATTGTACCTTGCCAAATCATTTAAGTTCCCGTTTTTAGCCGATAATGCACCTAGTACGTCGTCAGCTAAATCCTTTTCATATCGTTTTTTGTTGTTGTTGCTGTTGCTTCTACCTTTTGAATTACGGATTTTCCCAAGCAACTTTCATATATGCTTAGCCGGCGACATAACGAAAATGAATTATTCTTATCCTTGATAGATTTGGTTCAAGAATCGTAGAGCGAGGCAGAGAAAATCCTTGTCGTTACAGCCTTGTTGTGAACAACCGCCTCCAATGCCATTTCATCAAGTGTACTACCCGCGAACCGTGAGAAAAGAACCCTTTTCTCAACCCAAACAGATAGAGATCCCTAGTGGACCCAATGTCAATCTGGATCCGCATAATCACCGTAGATCAGCTTTTTCAATGTACGTTAAAACAGAAAGTAGTAAAGTCCAGGAATAACTTGAATCCCTTTTCCAGATTATATATAGATAAATAAAGTATTCGTATTTAGTATTATTCCTTTCTTTCTGACGCTTATATTAAAGATGCATGTTTAATATATGATCATCAATGAAACGTGATATCTTTACATGTGAATATAGCACCAATAGTAAGAATTTTTAGAAATATAGTAAGAATGAACTACAATATATACAGAACAGGTTTGACAAATATAGGTGCGATAGTGTTTGTCTTTAACTCGACGATTTCAACAAATAAAGTTGTTTATTAAAAAAGGATTGAAAATATGATTCTTTGACCTTAGAGAACCGCAAAGGTTCAAGACGTGCTGGGAAGAAGAAACATTTGGGGGGAAAAGAAAATCAAAAATGAACGAGACTCATGCTCCGCTCTGATAGTGATGATGACGATGATGATGTTGGTGGTGAAGACGATGATGATGATGGTGATAATGATGATATGTTGGATGGTTATAATGATTATGATTAAGTGGTGGTAAAGACGATGATGATGATGGTGATGATGATGATATGATGGATGGTAATAATGATTATGATGATGTTGGTGGTAAAGACGATGATGATGATGGTGATGATGATATGATGGATGGTAATAATGATTATGATTAAGTGGTGGTAAAGACGATGATGATGATGGTGATGATGATGATATGATGGATGGTAATAATGATTATGATGATGTTGGTGGTGAAGACGATGATGATGATGGTGATAATGATGATATGTTGGATGGTTATAATGATTATGATTAAGTTGTGGTAAAGACGATGATGATGATTGTGATGATGATGATATGATGGATGGTAATAATGATTATGATGGTGGTAGTGATAAAGATCAATATCTTACCCATCATCGTCCTGGGTCGTGACCATGTGTGAGATGTAGTCTGGATGGCCGTGAAGTTGCTGATCAGCTGAAATCAAAAAAGTGTCAATAAATCACAAGTATTAATAGATTCTTTCTTTACTAACGTTGATGGTGCAACGGATTGACGATGATATAGTAAATGATAGCGATGGCGACGGCGATGGCGATGGCGATGGCGATGGCGATGGCGATGGCGATGGCGATGGCGATGGCGATGGCGATGGCGATGGCGATGGCGATCAATGAGTATTCTCAGATGAATGTTTGTTACCTTGTTTAGTTAGTCTGTTGATAATGTAAATAGTTGTGTCCATCGATCCAACCCAGATGTGGTCATTTCCCACAGGTACGAGACAACTCTAAACAAACATTGTAATCCAAGATATAATTAGACAAAATATTAATAAACACTGACGGCGTTGGTCGAACTAGCCGTCAATATTTTGTTGTATTGACGTCTCAAAATCGTAATTAGTTTATAATGTTCATAGATACCGTAACTGTGATGGCAACCATGACAGGAGGCAGGAACAATTGAATCTGGTCTAATCTGATTTACATGAGAACAAATTCAGTTTCCCATGGAAAAGACTCTGTTGTTGTGCCAGCCTTGTCATGGCTGCTATCAAGTGATGGTATTTGATTTCAGAAATAACCACGTCACAACCAATACATGCTAAATTACTGTATCCATGGAAACAGAATCGTATCCAGGCTCATGACAGTTCTGGACTTACCACTCGGTCCTTTGCGTGCTGAAGTAACGATACGAAGCTCCATGTTTTTGTCTCAATCACGACCACAGCACCAGAACCCTGGAGATAACGACATAGCATACAATTGAGAAAAAAGAAACAGAAACAACAAGCTTATACCGCTTCGAAAGCGATGATGTTTCGGCCCGATATCTATTTATTGTGTGGCATTGCTGAAAAGAATTTTGGTCTTGGCAGACGAGCGATCTCGCGGTACGCTTTGACGTTGCAAAGTGTTACGCAAATTTCGACGGAAACAATTGTTTTAAAATTCTCTTGGACGAAACACATCGTAATTAAGTTTTTTTGAGGTTTTAGTGGTTCTTGCTTTGAAACATCGTAGTGTTTTGGGGGAAAAGATATATGTACATATAACGTCTCGCCGAACGAACGAGAGATCCGACAATAGATATAAACAAATACTGAGTGTCGCAGAGAGCAGAGTACTTGGTGTAAAAATATTTTGGCACATGAGCATTACTGGACGCGCTATGTTGAATGTAGGATACTTTTTAAACCTTCATTCTGCTTTTTGACATTTATGGTAAATGTATTTAGCTCTTATGTCATAGCTTAAAAACAATGCGAAAGTCTTAATTCAAACGAAAAGATACAAGGCTTGTCTTTGACCTGTGCGCCGTCACCAAGAATTTACTCAAAATTTACATCTTTTGGTGCTTCAAAAATATTACCGAATCCAAGAAATAATACTTTAAATCAGAGTATTAATAAATGAAAACTGATGATTTCAGACTTCTATTTTCAAAGTTGTAAAGTACGCACTGTTTGTTTGTGGGACCTAGTTTAAATAATAGCTGATACCAAAAACATGTCCTCAGATGCGCACGAAGCTACAACATATCGGAAGCTTGCTTCACAAAATGTATATGCATCAACTGTTAGTTACATAGATAAACTCACAAGTTTTCTCATCTTATGCTCACAGGCAGCTGAGACTGGCAAGTTGCCTTGATTTGCCGCACAATCACAAAAGCTTTTGGATAACTTTTCAATAACTTACTAGGCGACTTGGACCTAGATACTAACTTAGGAATAAAATACGCATTGTCGCAGGGTTAATCAATAATATATTTTTTTCCAAAAAATGGTGTCATGCGAAAAGGTATAATATAGTCTACACAGAGAAGATTCACCGCAACTCTTTGAAATACTCCACATGGTGAAATGTTTTACATTTTCCCATTGCTTATGATGGAAACGGCATATGATTGGATTAGGTCCAAAACTCTGACAGCTAAATGACACGCACGGAGACTATTATGGGCCGGCAAACCAAACGTAGTGACAATGAAGAGTGAGGATGAGGATGGTGTTGGGGAAGATTATGGTGAAGATGATAGTAATGACAGTGGTGATGATGATGGAGGTAGTCGTAATGATGATGATATGATCGTGATGACGATGTTGGTGTGGTGATGGTGAAGATGACGATGACGATGTTGGTGTGGTGATGGTGAAGATGACAATGCTGATGGTGGTGATGATGACTGAAGATGACGATGTTGATGGTGGTGATGATGAAGATGACGATGTTGATGTGGTGATGATGAAGATGACGATGTTGATGGTGGTGATGATGACTGAAGATGACGATGTTGATGGTGGTGATGATGACTGAAGATGACGATGTTGATCGTGGTGATGATGAAGATGACGATGTTGATGTGGTGATGATGAAGATGACGATGTTGATGGTGGTGAAGATGACTGAAGATGACGATGTTGATGGTGGTGATGATGAAGATGACGATGTTGATGGTGGTGATGATGACTAAAGATGACGATGTTGATGTGGTGATGAAGACTAAAGATGACGATGTTGATGTGGTGATGATGAAGACGACGATGTTGATGGTGGTGATGATGAAGATGACGATGTTGATGGTGGTGATGATGAAGATGTTGATGGTGGTGATGATGAAGATGACGATGTTGATGTTGATGTGGTGATGATGACTAAAGATGACGATGTTGATGTGGTGATGATGAAGATGACGATGATGATGCTGGTGATGATGAAGATGACGATGTTGATGCTGGTGATGATGAAGATGACGATGTTGATGTGGTGATGATGAAGATGTTGATGTTGATGTGGTGGTGATGATGAAGATGACGATGTTGATGCTGGTGATGATGAAGATGACGATGTTGATGTGGTGATGATGAAGATGACGATGTTGATGTGGTGGTGATGATGAAGATTACGATGTTGATGCTGGTGATGATGAAGATGACGATGTTTATGTGGTGATGATGAAGATGACGATGTTGATGTGGTGATGATGAAGATGACGATGTTTATGTGGTGATGATGAAGATGACGATGTTGATGTGGTGATGATGAAGATGACGATGTTTATGTGGTGATGATGAAGATGACGATGTTGATGTGGTGATGATGAAGATGACGATGTTTATGTGGTGATGATAATGATGACGATGTTGATGTGGTGATGATGAAGATGACGATGTTATGTGGTGATGATGAAGATGACGATGTTGATGTGGTGATGATGAAGATGACGATGTTTATGTGGTGATGATGAAGATGACGATGTTGATGGTGGTGATGATGACTGAAGATGACGATGTTGATGGTGGTGATGATAATGATGACGATGTTGATGTGGTGATGATGACTGAAGATGACGATGTTGATGGTGGTGATGATGAAGATGACGATGTTGATGTGGTGATGATAATGATGACGATGTTGATGTGGTGATGATGAAGATGACGATGTTTATGTGGTGATGATGAAGATGACGATGTTGATGTGGTGATGATGAAGATGACGATGTTTATGTGGTGATGATAATGATGACGATGTTGATGTGGTGATGATGAAGATGACGATGTTTATGTGGTGATGATGAAGATGACGATGTTGATGTGGTGATGATGAAGATGACGATGTTTATGTGGTGATGATGAAGATGACGATGTTGATGGTGGTGATGATGACTGAAGATGACGATGTTGATGGTGGTGATGATAATGATGACGATGTTGATGTGGTGATGATGACTGAAGATGACGATGTTGATGGTGGTGATGATGAAGATGACGATGTTGATGTGGTGATGATGAAGATGACGATGTTGATGTGGTGATGATAATGATGACGATGTTGATGTGGTGATGATGACTGAAGATGACGATGTTGATGGTGGTGATGATGAAGATGACGATGTTGATGTGGTGATGATAATGATGACGATGTTGATGTGGTGATGATGACTGAAGATGACGATGTTGATGGTGGTGATGATGAAGATGACGATGTTGATGTGGTGATGATGACTGAAGATGACGATGTTGATATGGTGATGATGAAGATGACTGTAGTTAAATATAGCTTTGAAGTAAGTGAAAAGCAATACTCACCAGACCGCACCAAACTTCACCACAACCACCGCCTACGAAGGAACAAAGACTGAACTTACAGATCATCAAAGTAGAACAGACACATTCAAAGTTTGAATCAATAGACCCTTTTCGAGTTCCAAATTACCGCTGTGTTTCTTGATTACAGACTCATTTTCTCACTCAGGCTTAGCTTCGATTTTGTGAAGAATATTCACGTGTTCCAGTCAAGGTCCGTTGAGTTTCAAAGTGTTTGTATTGTTGAAGTTGTGCATTCTTTACTTTACCATTGGTGTTTGTGAATATTTAAACACTGATACGAAGCTAACCCTGTGCAAATGAGAATGTAATCAATTAACACAGAGGTAATTTGGAATTCGAAACTGGTCTATTGAGCTTTAACCGATAACAACACATTTTAAGCTGATCTGAAATGGTAACGTGAAATGACGTCACTACAAAACTGAGATGTCATGATGCCTGCAAAAATTGACTAGCGAAAGTTGTCCGCCGTGGCAATAAAAATATGAAAGTCATGAACTCAATAAATTCAATATTGTGTCACTGTTATCAAGCGCGTATTAGCAACGCTATTTTTTCAATTGGCCTGGAAATCTGTGATTTGAAGAGGAAAAGTCGGACATCCAAATTTTCTCGATTCTGATTGACTAATGTTATTTTTCTCAGATCAGCTGGGTATTCGCGACCCAGTAAAAACGTCACTGAAAGACATTACAATGGACCTCTCTCAGACGGCAGCCATGAAGAAGGAAACATGAGATTCTTCCCAGTGTTTATTTTTACCGTACCGAAGTATTTCACATACCTGTTGAAACGTAAACCATTGCTTCCACTGTACTCTTTTCTGACTCGTTAGCTTGAGGATTTGGATCTATTCTCCACACCAGCATCTGTAATATTAAAACCAAGTTTAGAGTATGAGAATTTTCAAATTATGTGCAACACAAGGGATATACTAACGCCCGCTTTGACACGGACAATCGCTACACCAAGAACTAACCTTCCTTTTCTTTCAACCCATGTCACATTTTAATGATATTTGAAACAGTATTTGTTTGTAGTCGATGTCGGCCACTTTCTACCTTCCATCCCCTACAGGGGAGAACGTTTCCCCTGGTTCCCTTTGGGGGTGGAAGGGTGGGGAGAGGCTGTACACAGGGTAATTTGGTGGGAAATCCACAATTGCTCCTGACATAACTTACCTTTTTAGTTTTATCAGACAGTGGCGAAGTAATAGGAGTTTTCCATAGGAAAAGAACATGCTTTCAAAAAGAAAAAATAGAGATAATGAAAACACTGGCAGGTGTATATGAGTGTAAAGTGGGCTTTGTCTTATACGAAATGTCGAAGATGATGTCGATGATGATGTCGATGATGATGTCGATGATGATAACGATGATGATGTCAATGATGATGTCAATGATGATGTCGATGACGATGTCAAAGATGATGTCGATGATGATAACAATGATGATGTCGATGATGATGTCGATGATGATGTGCAGTTACGCTTAATAAAATTTGAAACAAATCCACTCATTTTGTACTTACTGAAGTCCCTAAATCCGGATTATCGCTGAGGAAGAAAAATAAAAAATATACTAAGACTTGTTTCTACTTCAATTTCTTCCAATCAAATAAAAGTACATTCTTGTTGCTATACGTTCATCTAATCCATTTCGCTAAATTCTCATTCCTATAAAATCAGCAACCCAATCCAAACTTTCCTTCACATGCTCTGGCTTCATACCTTTTTCGTAGCGCTTCTGCTATCATAACATTTTGAGAGGCCTGCTTGATCGGCAAGGTATCCTTTGTTTCTATGACCAAAAATGTCAAGTATATTAGATACCATATGTCTTCCTGTAACAAGCGTCCTTGTCAATAATGGAATAATAGAGCCAGTTCTGGATTTCTAGGCCCAAACTGTGCTCGGTGCCCAAGATAGACCTCATTCGTCATGGTGCAATGTTTTCCCATTACAGACCACGTGTCATGCGTGACGTGCCGTGACCGTGACGCTTTCTAGAATATTAATTGGCTGATTTTTTTCACGCGCAATATGATTGGTCTTGCATTGCCGTAATCTTGGCGTGACCATATCCGCGCCGTGTTTATGCCGTGTTCGGGTATTTGATTGGATGGAGAGTAAATTCTCGTACAATGTGATTGGTCTGGCGTATCCCTAACCATGTCAAGAACGTGTTCTTCCTTTTTTACGGTCATACGAAAACTACAGTAGTCTCCAAACTAGATGAACTAGATGAAAGATTTTTAAGAAGGGAGGAAAACCGGAGAAAACACCCTTGTTGCACAGGAGAGAACCAACAAACAAATCTACTCGCATGCTACATCAAAATCGACAGGACTCGAATCCGGCCCGGAGCAGTGTGAGGCAGCGGATTAGACTAGCAGCGCACGCCATACGTGCTTTCCAAAGAGTATAACTTATTTGTTTAACGGTTTCAAATGAGAAGAATTTGCGCAAACAAAAAAATCTGTAATGGAAAAAACTCGGATAAAATATTGGTCTGCTGTAACCTTTGACCTTGACCTCACGCGTAAACAATTTTGATTGCGTGATATGCATGTGTAGAGGTAGTGACGTGACACTTCCAACTTTTTCGTGAGGGAGGGAGGGCTGTATATTTTTACCTGCTGATATTTTCCAGCCAGCAATGAGCTCTTTAACGCATTCATACCAGAAATTTCTGTCCTCCTTCAGACAAGCTATGAATGGAGGAGTACATTTATCTGCAAGCATAAGAAGGAAAAGTGTTAAAATAGTAACGGTAAGATTACTACCTTTGCGATGCAGAGAGTGAAACCAAAACAAATCCAAGTATTTCGTTTTGATATTATCTAATGTTAAAGCTACGCGTTAAACAAGTGCACAAGACCAGCAAGGCCATCATTGTAGTCATCATTATATGAAGACATAAGCTTTCAAGAGAACAAGAAATGCTCACTTTTACTGGTGATTTTAAGAGAAGCTACGCCAGGGGGCAGAACCACATAGTGTTGATAGTTTTCTACGCTCTGTACGTCTTCAAACCACATGACGGTTTCACATTGGTGAGTACCGTCTTCCATGAAAACCAACCTAAACAAGAGGGGAGAAATAATATATATATATATATATATGCTAATTAGCAATTATTCGCCAAAGGCGAAGGGAATATAGGGGATTAGCATATACCAACTTGTGTACTTCCTAAGAACGCGCGCGCATATTGGTTAATTGGAGGTGAATATGTACGGCAACAAAATGGCATCTGCCGTCAATCGTTTTGCTACGATTTCTGATGAGGAAATTAAAAAAATGAAAGTAAATGCCATTCCTTTCAATACAAAAAAGGCAACGAAGTATGGCCTAAAGGTTTTGCTAAACGTTTTGCGCGGATTTGTCACGCACACTAAAAGTTTCTGTTTGTTTGGCGCCTGATCATTGGGTAACACAGGAAACGCATGACTTATCTAAATCCATTGCTAGGCGTCAGTCACGCTCATGAAAAACATACCTTTTGTTAGTGACAATTAATCTACCCATGGCACGATCCGTTCTGATCAGTGGGGATATCATAACGAATGACTAACAAACAAACAAAGATCAAATGAATACGTTATTATTATTAGATAAGTCACAGGCTTGTCAGCATGTTTAACTGTTATTTGAGTTGTAGTCGTCGTCAGTACTGCTGTGTTGCTGCTACTGCTACTTATGCTGTTGTTGCTGCTGCTACTGCTATTCACTGCTGTTCAATTGCTACTACTGCTGCTGCTTGCTGCTTGCTACTGCTACTGCTACTCACTGCTGCTGCTACTGCTGCTGTTGCTGCTCTGCTACTACTGCTGCTGCTCGCTACTGCTACTCACTGCTGCTGCTACCGCTGCTGCTGCTGCTACCGCTGCTGCTGCTGCTACCGCTGCTGCTGCTGCTGCTACCGCTGCTGCTGCTGCTACCGCTGCTGCTGCTGCTACTGCTGCTGCTGCTCTGCTGCTGCTACTGCTACTGCTATACTGCTACTGCAACTGCTACTGCTACTGCTACTGCTACTGCTACTGCTACTGCTACTGCAACTGCTACTGCTACTGCTACTGCTACTGCTACTGCTACTGCTACTGCTACTGCTACTGCTACTGCTACTACTGCTGTTACTGCTACTGCTACTGCTACTACTGCTGCTACTGCTGCTACTGCTACTGCTAATGCTGCTACTGCTAATGCTACTACTGCTGCTGCTGCTGCTGCTACTGCTACTGCTACTGCTACTGCTACTGCTACTGCTACTGCTACTGCTACTACTACTGCTACTGTTACTGCTACTGCTGCTGCTCTGCTGCTGCGGCTACTGCTAATCACTGCTGCTGCTACTACTACCGCTGTTGCTACTGCTGCAGCTACTCACTGCTGCAGCTACTCACTGCTGCTGCTACTGCTGCTGCCGCTGCTACTGCTACTGCTACTGCTACTACTACTGCTACTGCTACTGCTACTGCTACTGCTACTGCTACTGCTACTGCTACTGCTACTGCTACTGCTACTGCTACTGCTACTTCTACTGCTGCTGCTCTGCTGCTGCGGCTACTGCTACTAACTGCTGCTGCTACTACTACTGCTGCTGCTACTGCTACTCACTGCTGCAGCTACTACTACTGCTGCTGCTACTGTTACTACTACTGCTACTCATTGCTGCTGCGACTACTACTGGTGAGAACTAATGCTTTTAATTCGGTACCTCTCCTGAATCCAAGGTGACTCCATTCAGATTTAAGCCTTGTGCTTCACGGTCAGTCTATCATAGAGAGACAACATACACAGTCAAACAATGATGACTTTATTTCATTAAACAGACAGACAGTACGCTAATCAAGACTCACTAACCTCGCTTAAAGCCTCATAGAAATGACTGAAGACATCAGGATCAACAACTGCTGGGACAAGAAAAAAAAAGAATAAAAGATGTTAAAGGTTTACTACATGCGTACCTTTAAGATGTCATTTATAACACTTGTCGCGCGGGGACTGGGCAATCACCTACAATGCAATTGGGTCTTGTAACACCCTCCCCTCCTTCTAAAAATAAACACAGGTCTTTATTTCTCTCATTGTAATGAACGTTTGTTCCTAATTAAAGACTTGCCGTCAACTTGTCTGTACAAGGTTAGTACTTCGAAGAGCTTCTCGGCTGTTGCTGAACTCGTTGCAATCTCCAGCATGCCCACTCGCTTCTTGAACATTTCTTTGTCTATCACGAACAACGATTGATTGACAAGGTAAGTGCATTCAAAGACAGACAGACAGAGAAAACAAAAACAAAGTCACTTGATGCGTTTACCGAGAGGGCTCGTGGGAATTGCTGACGTCACCACTTGTTTTCTGAGAAAAAAATCAATCATTCGTAACAAAAAAATATTAACAAATGAAGTCTGGTTCATAAGGTATCCAACATTACGAACGTACCTTTCTCGACGATTATACTCCACTTCCTATAGAACGAACATACGACAGATAAATTAGTATATGTAATAGGACTCCATGCTGTCCAATTAAGAAATAATTGGAAGAGGAAAATTCTGAGGACAGACAAAATTGGATGAGGCTGTACAAAGAGTCCAATTTGGCAGCCAGAGGAATTTTTCGAGTCTAATTATTTCTTGATTGGGGAGGCTGCCTGATTAATCCCATATCAACAAGACCTGTCCAATTAGGAAAATAATTGGACAGTTACCTATATGGGATTAATGAGAAACTGTATAGTTATAATATTAATATTAGAGTACTCGCATTCAACCCGTGAATAATACTTAGTACTAATTAGTACTATTTCATACAGAATCCTTTGTTTTCTATTGTTTAATTATCACTATTTAGTGCTAAAAATTAGTATTTCTTTCACGGATTTAGTGCGAGCAACTCAGTAATCAATTGATTTCTTATTAATGCTAAATTGATTAAAACATTTTGTATAAGTGATAACATTTGTTCTGATGATCGATGGTTACCTTTGCCCCATTTCTCTCAAGTGACTCTAGATACGAAGCCGCAAGTTCGTCATCCTTCTCACGACGATTCACAAACGAACAAAGTTCGACTCCTGCTTCGCCGCTTCTTTTTGATTTTAATTTTTCACATTTTTGTTTTCTGTACTTTTTTCGCACAGTTTTTAGCTTATCCATAATACAATTTCGCCCGTAATTGTCTTTCAAGCCGAGTACGAACGTCTTATTTTGCAACGTTTCTAGCCACGAGTTTAGAAACACTTCCCGTCGAAGATCAATCAGCCAAATCATAACATGACGTAATGGGGAACCCCCTTCGGTAATGTTCATAGTTCGAGTAAGAATAGTAAATGTGCTTCAGCAAGCCAGCCAGAGGATTCTTTTTATCTCTTTAAATAACTCCACACTTTGTTAATGTTATTTAGAAGTGATATCATTTTCGTAACGTAAATTCAATTAAAGTTAAGATTGAACATGTTTCGCGACATGGATGCTTCCGAGGTCACTGTGTAAGCGAACCCAAATCCTTGACAAGCTGGTACTCGTTCAAAATCAATATTTTAATGAGAAAAATGATATATTGACATTTAGAAAGTGGGAAGTTACGTAATCTAATTTTGCTGGTCATGTACTCGTGGAACTCTTTATCCGTACCTTTTTCTTGTTCTTTATTTGTCTCGCTCTTCCATAGAAACTTTTGGTTTGAAGGAGAGCTTCTTCTTCTTGTGTTAATTCTGATAGAACATTTTCAACGAGGCTAAAGAAGAATACCAGGAGAGAAAAAAGAAAAGGATATGTAAATATAGAAATATGAACAGAAATATCTATTTTGAGCTGTTTTTTAATGAGCTGTTTGAAGAGATCTGATGTATCGGTTATAAATAACTCTGAAATGGCTTTCTAACCGGAATAGACCAGTTTTCCTTCCTTATTGCTCACCTTGATGGGAAAAGCTGCACATTTCTTGAAGAAACGGCAAAGAAATCTTCAAGGCCCTAGTAGAAAACAAGCAAACTATAACAGTGAAATGAATGCAAGAAAGATTGAACGGGAGGGATAGAGGAAAAAAGATAATGGTGCAAGATGTGAAAGGAAAAGAAAGGAAAGGAAAGGGAATGAAAGCACAGCACAGCACAGCAAAACAAGGAAGAAAAAAAGAATAGTATAGAGAAACAAGCAAACGTTTTTACCTGAATTCGGTTGCCACGAGCAATATTGAACATCCCTCTCAGATACAGATAATTGCCCAGAAGAAGAGAAGAGGAGTTCTCCAGATTCTAAACGAAAATTGCACAGATTTCAGGTAAGTAGCTTGCACAGCAAACAGGCACAAGGGAGTAGAGGAAGGGAAGATGTTCCCTCCCTGAAGAACCTATTCAAACTCCCGGGGGTGGGGGAACCTCTTAAAAAGCGGGTGGGGGGGGGGGGGGGGGGGAGGGGGGAAGGGCTCGACGGACCTTTTAGGGTCGAAAATGAAACCTCGCGTACCCCTTAGGGTCTCCGGCTGACTCCCGGCTGACTCCGTACCTTTTAGGGTCAGATTTGTTCGTTTTGAAAAATATCAAACGTCATAGGAGAATATAATGGTTGGAAACGTTGTCATTTGAAATGTGGTCGTACCTTTTAGGGTCTGAAATCAGCATATCAGTTAATTTATGCGTACCTTTTAGGGTCATTTTCAAAACCGTCCGTCGCGGCCCCCCTACCCACTTTTTAAGAGACCTCCCCCCCCCCCCCCTCTTCCGGGTTCAGACTACAGATCATCAGCAGTTGTGAAGAGAACAAACAAGCATTTAAAGCCCGAGCTACCTTCATTTTTTCTGTGAGATCGTTCAAGCAGTCGTCATAAAAACTTCCTGGTGATAAAAAGAAAAAAGATAATTAAAAAAAAAAAAAACAATATTAGACACAAAAAACGAGGTCCAATTGTAAGACAGAGAGACAGAAAGACAGAAAGACGATAAATGAAGCTACGGCAGGCATTAGCACAACTTACCAGTAAAGAGACCTTCAAGAGTAAATGGTGGTAAAGACAAAATAGACATTGATTGAGAACCAACACATTGATCGTTAAGCGTGGATGGGGTCTGCTGTATTGTTGAGGCCATAAGGGTTGAACTACGTTTCCTCAACACTTGTCTGGAACAAAAACAACAAACACTGACTTCAAAAAAGACACACTCTACCACTACATTCAATGTTCTAACCAAACAACACTCCATTTTTACGGATGGAGGAAAACCTGTTGAGAGGAAGGAAAAAATCTCTCGTAACATAGGACAGAACAACCCAATTCACAGACTAGCTTGGGATGGGTGATAGGAAGACAGAGAGTCATGGTCACGACAGAAAGGCTTCGACCCCCCCCCCCCCCCCCGCCCCTCCACCCAGGGGTGGTAAAATAGGTGACTAGTCATCCCCCTGTTGTTTAAATTTCTCAGTGTATCGTTGGTAAGTCACCCCCTTTTTCCTTTAATTAAACCCTTTGTAAGAGTGTCCCCCACCCCGCTAAAATCCCTGCCCATGACACCCAACACACATTTTACTTTTAAAGTCTGAAACATGCGTGTCTACTAACCCTGCCCCATTTTAAAACTGAATCATTGATGAAAATGCTATTACTCTACCTGTTGGTTTGAGGTTGGACACGTTCAATCATGGCAGAGAAATAGTCTCTCCTATCAGGATGACGTAATCGATCTTCCAGAAAACTCCCAAAGGCATGGCTATTACACACCTAGAGAAGTGACACACATGATCTTGTTATTCATAAGTAAGACTGGTAGTAGCAACCCGTCATGATCTATAGGATTTTGGGGACGCAAATTGGAGGATATCTTTGACCCACAATCCTTTGCACCACAAAGTCGTTACCAGTGTTTTACTTGGAACTTCGCAATGGCAAGTTATCTTCAATTGACCCTTTTCGAGTTCCAAATTACCGCCGTGTTCCTTGATTACAGATTCATTTACACAGGGTTAGCCTCGTATCAGTGTTTAAATATTCACAAATACCAACGATAAAGTAAAGAATGTACGACTACAACGAAACACTTTGAAACTTGACGGACCTTGACTGGAACACGTGAATATTCTTCACAAAAACGAGGCTAAGCCTGAGTGAGAAAATGAGTCTGTAATCAAGAAACACAGCAGCAATTTGGAACTCGGAAAGGGGCTTTTGACAAGGACTTATCGGGCCCTTTTAGTATATAGTTAACCCAATCTAGATCACGTGTCATTCCCTTGAGCGCCATTCGTTTGTTTACATCAATAGAACCCTTGCATGTGATATGGTTGTAAAACATTCAAATTTGCTCTCAAGACATTTTAATGGGAAAACAATGGATTCCACTGTCGTTATAGGTCTACGAGGGGAGGGGTGGTGAAACTTCAGTTTTCTACCCATGGAAGGGGAGGGTTGGAAACAAAACTATTGTAAAGGTTATCTAGATTGTTACTCGTGTACCTCTTCATAAAAAGGTCGATCTTCTTCGCGTTTGGATGCAATGAAAGCATCTAAATCAAAGTACAGCTACAAGAGAAACACCAGAGTTAATCTTATGATGGCACATAGGCAGTAGCCAGTCATTGGTGCTAGTCACGTGGCTACGGCTATCACATGACTACTTACCTTCCCTTGATATGTCGTCATATCACTAGAAGTAAAAAGAAAAATGTTACCGCGATCGTCGATCGTGATGTATGGCGGGGGGGGGGGGGGGGGGGAGGGAGGGCAAGTGAAATTTAGGGGGTAAGGGCTAATTGTTTTATTGGGGCGATGCACAATTGTTGGAAGACGCTACAAGCCTTGCTTAGGGGAGGATCGCATTTCAAATTGTTAACCTGCCCTCCCTCCCTCGCCATACCTTATGAACGCAGTCTTAATCGACTCCACAAACCACAGGCAGCCCAGGTTAAAGGAACGATAGCACATGTCGGTTTGTCGAGGTATGTTGCCTTATAATCACACCTAGGGTTATGTAGTACATACCTGAACATTCTAGCCATCATTTCCAACGTAGCTGTAAAAATAAAAAAGTGACAAAGTTGGTAGCGAGTCAACAAAACAATCCGTGATTGGATTTGTCGTGGCTTAGCTGAGAGGGAAAGCCATTTGAGTTCCGTGTCATCACCTTCTTATCTTCTTCTCATTAAATCGAAATCTATTCCAAAACTAGCTAAAATTGAGGACTAGTTCCGTTTATCATATTATTAAAAATCTAAACAGAGTTAGTATTTTGGATTGATAGAAGCCAGAAACTCAGACGTCTTACAATTACGAAAACGCGTATAATCTATATTACCCAGTTCTGGCAAGATAACTAAGATAGATGAAGAAACTCTGAGTAGAGATGCCAACTCCGTCTGTTGGATGCTTGTTTTACTAGTTCCATTTAGTTTTATTTCAGGCGCTTTTTCTAACCTGTTAAAACGATACTTTCAAATTCCCGCTCAAAAGCGTTGCGTGCCACTTTGTATTCGGACATGTTGGAGATGGATGGCCTGAGAAAGACAAGAGGTAAAATAATCACAACTTGGTTTGCTTTAATAAATGTTAATGACGAATGAAAATGATAATAGAAAGGTAGGAAAACACTATGTTTGTCGCTACCACAAGGACAAGGACGAGGACGAGGACCTACGAGACTCTACCTGATTGCTGTCATCAAATCGAACTGCAGAGTAGCCTTTTTCATCCTAAGGTAAACAATAGCAAACAAAATTTATCCATCACCAAAAAAACCCCTAAGAACTGTAAATCCCGTGATGTACTGCGCACTTACCAGTCCTTGAAATTAGAAGCGATGTTAGTTGGGATGCTGTGTACTGTCACATTCTCACCCTTCTGGATAGTACCTTCGTCTATATTCACAATGATTATGTCTCCCATCTTAAAAATATAACATTAAAACATGAATAAAATGCTCGACTCCAACTGTATACATACATGTATACACTAAATATGCAGCTAGAGGTTGGTTAAGGTTGTAACATGCAACAAGCAACATGCAACATGCAACAAGCAACATGCAACACGAAACATGCAACATGCAACATGAAATAAGCAACAAACATGCAACATGCAACAAGCAACATGCAACATGCAACATGAAATAAGCAACAAACATGCAACAAGCAACAAGCAACATGCAACATGAAACATGAAATAAGCAACAAACATGCAACATGCAACAAGCAACATGCAACATGAAACAAGCATCATGCAACATGAAATAAGCAACAAACATGCAACATAAAACAAGCAACAAACATGCAACATGAAACAAGCAACAAACAACACGAAACACGAAACATGCAACATGAAACAAGCATCATGCAACATGAAATAAGCAACATGAAACAAGCAACAAGCAACATGCAACAAGCAACATGCAACACGAAACACGAAACATGCAACATGAAACAAGCATCATGCAACATGAAATAAGCAACATGCAATGCCAAAGTTTTTGAAAAATCTATATACGAATATTACGGCAGTATTTCAACCTACAGCAACACTTTTTGGGGGTTTGACGAGGTCCAATAAAAGGGATACCAGTTCATTCATATGCAAACGAAAATTACCTCGTGCGTTGTCATGACTCTTTCAATCTTGTTCTTCAAGCAGACATGACATCCCAATATGTAGACACCAGGAGCTTCAACTAAATCTATGAGATTACTGTAAAGGGATTCAACATATATTAGCAAAATGTTGTACAATGCCAATTGGAAACATCTTTTGACACGTACTTCGGTAGAACAGGCACGTAGGTCCAACTCCAGGAAAATGGCTGGATGAAAGTGAAGATACTCTAGAAGTAAACAAAGAGATCACATAGTTCGGTGGAACACTCCTTGAAGAATGACTGAAGAAACATAAAGATTAAACTAATGATCAAATGGAAGAATGGTCGAAGAGAAGAGGGGCCAATTGATCGTTGGGTCGATCACTGCACGAAAAGTATGGTAAACGAAACCCAACGGTGAAAGAAGCTGAAGGAGCTAACGTAGACAACGAACGATCGTAAATATCAGATTGCAAAGTAAATTTTAAAATGAAAATTTTGAACTAAATTCTCGTTTGTCAATTTGAAACATGGCTGCTCTAGTGTTCAAGCAACACAATTTCTCTACAGCAAAGAAAATGTATTCTCAGCAGAGAGTTAATGAAACACGAGAGGCGTGCGCTGGTTATGCGCCGCGCCCTAGTCACCAATGCCATTATAGGCGAGTAGAGTTGTTTGTTGGCTCTCTCCTGTGCTTTGAAGGTTTTTTATCCGGGTTCTACGTTTTTCTTCCCTCCGCAAAAAAGAAAGAAAGAAAGAAAGAAAGAAAGAAAGAAAGAAAGAAAGAAAGAAAGAAAGAAAGAAAGAAAGAAAGAAAGAAAGAAAGAAAGAAAGAAAGAAAGAAAGAAAGAAAGAAAGAAAGAAAGAAAGAAAGAAAGAAAGAAAGAAAGAAAGAAAGAAAGAAAGAAAGAAAGAAAGAAAGAAAGGAAGGAAGAAAGAAAGAAAGAAAGAAAGAAAGAAAGAAAGAAAGAAAGAAAGAAAGAAAGAAAGAAAGAAAGAAAGAAAGAAAGAAAGAAAGGAAGGAAGGAAGGAAGGAAGGAAGGAAGGAAGAAAGAAAGAATTTGGCGTCAAGAGCTTCAATTTGAAGAGCCTTTAGCCAGAAGACTAAGAAATCACTTCTTGAGCGATCCACCTAAAACATTGTACACACCTCTATTATGAGCGTCAGCAAGGAATACTTGGAGGACACGAAAACAAGTCGTTTCTGGGTCAAGATGCAACTGATGAGAAGCAATACGTCATCCACAGAAAAACAAAGAAATGGGTAGCGAAGGTCGAGATCTACAATCCTCATCTCTAAAGCAAGAAACAATGACAATAATTATTGGATCAAGAAAACTTTTCATTCAAGCGGTTTTCGTAGGAAAAAGTGGAAAAGCATATGGTAAATTCGTAGAAATTTAATGTAGCGGCATGTCCTACCCTATACACTCAATTGAATAATCGTTTTCGGGTTCAGAAACATGGCACATGGGAAGTACGTTTATTAGATGCATATGTGACCGGCGACCCGTGGCATCATCCACTGTTTTTAATACGCTTTTTGCATTCTAAACCCACTGCATGGATGGCGCAAATGAATAAATTATAGATTAATAAATGTCATTTTCCCATGAGCCATTTCGGTCTCAGCTTCTATGTTCGGAACCCGACAACGAGTGTATATGCTGCATTACTGAAGTCAGATTATAGAATATCAAAAATAGGCATGCCTCATATGCAAGGTTATTCTACCTGGTTCAACGGCCGGCTTCAATAAGTTAGAAATGCCATTTAAATTGAATTCCTGTAGCAGAAAAGAAAAAAAAAATCTTAGTTGATTCACAAGGCCAAGAGAGAACGAATCTCAATCAATCCATGGAATATTTTCAGTCAAGTCACTTACGATCCCCAAAGATCCCGGTGGAGGAATGGGTACCATAGCTAGCTGAGAGATGAACTGCATAAGGGACGTCCTGCATGACAGGGAATCCATCTTGAGATCCTTCACCACACTGAAGAGTAAGAGGCATCATATTTGAATTTATTCTACCAAGTATATGTACAGCCTCCTCCCTTAGGCTCGATTACCAGCAGAGCCTTGGGATAAATGGCAACTCAACCTAGATCTCACACTTGCTGGGTAAATACAAAAGCAAATGTTTGTGTAGTGCATGCGTGCAAAAATAAAAGATTCTTAAAAAAGGCATCAATGACTGCTTAAAATAGCATCAAAGACTGCTTCTCATAATGGAAATCAGTGATTCCTTCACTTAGTTCATTTTCTCTTGGAATCATTCTATGTGCCAACCCACATTACTTTGCCATACCAAATATACATTCCCTATACCTACTAAACCCTACTCTACCATACCCTACAGTGTAATGACACTCCAAACAATACGTTTTAACACCATTGTATTACCAAAACCTTTCTACAATGACTTGGTTTACCTTGATAAACAGTCTTTGAAAACGTTGAAGTATGGATATTTGGATATCAAGCAACAGCACAATGGAACATAACATTTGACATATTCTGAATCTTTCATGGCTGAAGAAAATACAGAAACAAGAATGTCATCATTAGTGAAGGTCAACCAATGAATGAAGACCTTCAAGTGTCTTTGTCAGATTTGTATTTCTTTTTCACAAAAATATTGATCACTAGCCATTACTAGTTGGGAGTAGATTGGTTTGTTGAATATAACAAGATAATAAAAAATAAACTTACAGTTTCCCTAATGTGACGGTGGCCTTAAAGTCAGTGTAAAAGTGTGTGCAACAATCAGTCAGAGTAAAGAGAAAAATAAAAACATCGAGTGTGTTATGACACCCATTTTCAAAATTATGTGACCTAGATGGCCTCATATTCGTTGGATCCGGAGTTTTGGCTTCCTTCAAATATATTGAATTGCATTTTCTCATAAACATTTTGATAGTTTGATTAACATACATTTACAATTGGAATTAAAATACTTTGTCCATTTCAGGCATGGGAAAAAGGTTGTCTCTGATTGGTTGAGCGGGAGTTTTTTTTGCTTAAACTCCACACATCTGAAGCTGTCTAGGTCGCAAAATTTTGAAAATGGGTTAAAGTCTGTGCCTATACTTACCATTCTCATCACAACTTGGATCCATGTACACAAGGTCATAAGTACCTGGTACATTTTCATTCTAAAAAGACAAGGAAAAAACCACCAAATAGTTGCAATAGCTATGGAGTACAGTATATATATGATGTATGAGCACTAATAATGTCATGAGAGAGATGAAACAGCAGAGGAAAAGGGAGAAAAGGTTACCTCTTTTGCCATATATGGTTTGTATATGCTCAAACAACAAGAATATGTCCTGTTTCCTGAAATCACATAATTAACATAACTAACCAATCTATCAATGTTCTTGGAAAAATAGAAATTACTACTTTATCATACTTAAAGAATGTTTAGAACATGTTAGAGCAGTAGCTAGGAAGCAAGGGTGGTGTGCAGCACTTCACCAATGCAACCCAGGTTCAATTCCCAGACAAAGTACAATATGTATATGATCATGAGTAGAATTGCCCAGAATTGCCCCATTTCACTATAACCTCACTGCTTGTTTATGTAGATCCAATAGAAAATTCAACAAAATTTGCTCCTAGTGAAACAGTTTAATCTAAAATGGTCTGGTTTTCAGATATAATATGTGTTAATATGTACTAAAAAATATTCTGACACTTTTAGAACAATTTTCGGTGAATTTGCGTTGTTTTCCCCTCCAACGACCATGATCCTTTCTGTTTAAACAATAGTTTGTTTTGATGTGACCGCATAGTGAAATAGGGCCAATTCTTTGTTGGTTCTCTCTTCTGCTTTAAGGGTTTTTCTCCAGGTTCTCTGGGTTTCTCCCCTTCATAAAAATCATGCAATTAATAAATGAACTACAAAAGCTAAACCGCTGAGCCTTTGCATCATGAGACAGCCATTACTGCAAATAGATGTAAAATAAACTTTACAAAATTTACTGTACCATCAATATCTGTCAGGACCAAATGATGAACTGTTTCATCTTTAGGCTGCTCATAGACAAATCCACCTTCTACATTAAAAATTAGATTGATATTGATGTCAAAGGAGAGTTCAAGGACCCCTTGAAACATCTCCTACCTTCCCAGGGGGGGTACTCTTGCCCATTTAGGGTAGGGATGTGCCGCTGAGCCCTCTGAACCCTGTCCCAGAGTAAAATCGCTGAAATTCATACCCTGTTCCAGAGCAAGATCGCTGAAAACCATAACCTTTCCCGGTAGGGCGAAAATAGATACCCTGTTCCAGAGAGGAGAAAGCATGATTTCATATATCTTGTCCCAGAGCGAGCGCGATTTTATATACCCTGTTCCAGATTAGAACCACTGAAAACCATAACCCGTTTGACGGCAAGTACCAGTATAGGTACCTGAATATAGGGGAGTCCCCTTCCAGGCTACCTACATCCCTGAATACGAAATAGGTGGATCCCTAGTAGGGCGCTGAGTAGGGACCTTCTGTAATCACTCAGGGACATTGGTTATCCTCTATGAATATTATAAGAAATATATAATCATTATCATTATTATTATTATTACTATATGTTTATTTCAACTTCAGACATTTTTGCTACATGAATACATAATATTGCAGGCATGAATAGTCTAAGCAAATATCTGCATGTGACTGATTTTACAAAGATGTAAACAAATTTAACAATTGTACAGACGTTTTACAATCTCACAGTTCTGTGAAATAACCCATTTCTGGAAATTTTATAATTATAATTATTATTATCATTATTATTATTATTATCATCATTATCATTATTAATATACAAAAGACTTTTCACAAACCTGGCAAGCAAAGAGGTGGCAAACTATTGAAAACCTCCGAAGAAACTGGAAACATTACTCCTCCTCCAGGCAAAACTGACATTGAACGTCTGGTCTTGATCTTCTTCTTCTTAACTGGAGGAGTAGCTACAACTGCTCCAACCTGGTAGAATGGGTCACCTGATGATAACAATCCCTTTAGTACTTTTTAAAGGCTTTTCCTTTAATGGGTGTGTTAGTTTTAAGTCAGTGCTCATAATTAACACTAGTCCATTCATCTGGGACTAGTAATTAATTGCTTTGAGCTGGTAAAAATTAGGACTCACTAGTCCATAGGCTAGTGGATTACTCAGGTATCTGGGCTAGTAGATTACTCTGCTGTGGATTACTCTGTGAGCTATGTCAATGACCTATTGCTCTTGTGGAAAACTAGAGACTATGTGTATCTTTAAAAAAACATAGTGTACGATCTTTATAACATTATGTATTTAATATCCATTCCAGTACAAGTCAGCTAGAGTACATACATTAACTACTGATATGATACAGTGTACATACCATCAATATTGCTTTCTGTATAAGGGAACATTGCTGTCTGACCAGACAAGGCACCTAAAACAAAGGCTTTAAAATCGGTGCTGTAAAGTGATGAAGCACTGGAGTTGACCTTGACTTTATGTTTCTTAAAAATAATAAAATTACTGTATGTTAAGTGTCAAATGATTAATAATACATAAGGCACTAGGAGGTATGTGTTAATCGGGCCACAGTGGATTGCACCCATGACTTCTGTAAAACAGACCCGTTCCTAACCAAATGAACTAATTGGGATGCTATTAAAAAGACTTATGCTAAATCATATTAAGATTTCTATTTCATGAAGCATGAAATTAATAGCCAGACAACAAACATTAATTTTACTAGTACCTTCATAGTGGAGGAAAGTGAGAGACCAGTATCCTGATCCATGCCGACCAAAATACACATTTCTATTAAGCTGTTATACAGCTTTGTAGGTTGAATAGGGTTGTTCATCCTTTAATCAAAATGTTATGCAAAACCTGAAAAGTATATTATTGCCCTTTAAAACCCTGAAACAACAAATTAAAAGATAATCATGATCAATTAATAATAACCGATTATTACCAATCAATAACTAATATTTTTAATTAATATATTAATATATTCTTTCACCAAATAAATGTATTTTTAGAGTAATACTAAGAATATTATTATCATTTAGATTCTTAAGCACTACCCCTTCATTAGTTTTCCATATCTATATTTAAAAAACTTACTTAATTATTGATTTAATTCATTTGAAGATTAGTAATTTAGAGGAAGAGTAAAAAAAAAATGAAAAATAGCTTTCAAGCTTTGCTTTGTTCCACATTACCATGGAATGACTCTGGTTTAAAAGGCGTCAGTGAATATTGTACTACATTTTTTGGTTGAGCTTGGAATAACTAGAATTTTATAGTAATGATGAAAAGGTAAATTATACACCGTGAAAAGATGAAAAAACTTACTGACGTTTCGGACGCTAGTCCTTCGTCGGAGTAAAAGACGAAGGACTAGCGTCCGAAACGTCAGTAAGTTTTTTCATCTTTTCACGGTGTATAATTTACCTTTTCATCATTACTGTTTCATTAGAAACACCGACGCAGCTCACACTAGTTTTAGCTAGTTATATCCTAGAATTTTATAGGTTAATTTCAATGTAGAAAAAATTACTTATGGCATCATAACATTAAAATGTTGTTGCTTGTTTCTGATTGGCTAATCCAAGTAATTTACGATGCACATAGCACGTCATGTTCATTTTCTTTTAGGCACCTTTAATTCTCATTTCTGTTTTCATGCATCTTAAAATTAAAACTATCTATAAAATAAAAAAAGTTTCAATGAAATTGAAACTAATCGATAAGACTAAAGCCATTCCAAGCTCAAACGAAAGATGCAGTACCCTGCGAAGTCTCCTTTTAACTCCACTTCGGACAAGAGAAGGAAAGGAGACTCTGCAGAAATTGTGTAGAATGTTATTTGAACATCAAAATATTTTTTTTGTGATGTTGGTTAGATAACCATACATGATCAATGCTGTAGTGATTTCGATTTCAGCTGTAGAAGTAATTTCTGACCACCATGCTTTAAATTTGTTCCAAAAAGATTGAGCTCTTTTACAAAAAATAAAAAAGTGCTTGCAAGTATGTTTGTACATGTATGTTTTTTTACAATCAGTCAGAACGGACAAATATCGTTTTCGGTAACACCAATTTTAAATAAGTAACTTTTTAAAGGGAGTTTTATAAATGGTTTCCGGTTCCCATCCAAACGAAACAAAGCATGTTTTTAGAGTCATGACCTCAGTGAAAGATGATCTTGTGTTCTTCTGTTATACCCTACGAGCAGAGTCTCCTTTTAATTCCCTCGCAGCTAGGTACTTTTTTTACTCCTTTAACTTCTAAATTTTCATAAGGGGAAATTTGGTCACTCATCAACGCCTGGAGTGGAGTTATTACCACCAAAAGAGGGTATCGACTAGTGTTTGGATCTATTTCTTGAAGATGTTTGATCTTCGGAGTTACAAGCTGGATAATAAGTGACTTTCCATGGCCAATTGGCAGCGAAACAAACGTTTCTTTGACATCCACAAAACTTTCTAGAGATTTCCTTTGATGAATAGCTGGTTGGAATTGATTTTTTTATTTGATAACACGTAATTTAGAGCGATTGACATACGACCCGGGCTCAAGGCTCAATTTTGGTCATCAGCCATATTTTTTTACAGACTCGCACATCAAAACCAGTTTAAACCAGCATTAAACCTGAAATTATGCATCTCATTATCCAGATTCTTGGATAACGGCACTTCAAAAGAAATACACAATTTCTGTAGAGTCTCCTTTCCTTCTCTCGCAAGTAGAGGAGAGACTCTGCTCACAGGGTAAAGATGCAGCATCTTATTATGATAATTATCATTATTATACTAATAAACTTTATTAATAATAATACAATTTGTAACGTTAAAACTAATCTTACATTGGGCCATCAAAAGAAAGAATATTAATTTATATACACCAACCTGCAAAAGGGTTGTCATACAAGATTTTATTGGTAATTTAGTGAGAAAAGAATACCTTAAAAGACAAAAGAAAAAGCTTCTGTGATCTTCTTTCGCTTTTTAATATGATTCCTATCCCACTAAATCACTAATGTTCTATTTTCGCATGACAACGGTCTTGCAAGTAGGTGTATATATACATATGAGGAATAGAAAATAATAATAAAGAAATAAATAATTAGTGAACTAGAATAAAGAGATAAACTTTATGTATATAATATTGAAATAATAATTAATATATTACATAATATTATATACGGGTTATTGCTCAATGGTATATCAATTATTGACTTTCATAGTGATCATTTGGTAGAAAGTCCTTATAAAAATGTACTGGAAGTTGCTTAGATAGCTGTTTAAGAAACTCAAGATCTTAGTCATTAAGGATCTAAAAAGAACTTATATTAATATAAGCTTATGAAACTGTCCCAAGATAAATGTGAATCGCTTGTGCACATGGAATGTGAAAGCCATTGGGAACGCCAAAATAATGTGGTCATTATCACCAAACAATAAATTTATCAGAGCCTTTTATACTCACAGTTCTCACCTTATTTCAAGAAATTCTTCATCTCGATCCAGAAGAAAGCTTAAAATAATACCTTACATATTTATTCCGATGTTTCCTAGAAATGTTTTATTGATTCAAAGAATATTCGAGGGAAAAGTCAAAAAAAGAAAGGCGTTACTCGTTTTGACTGTCATCCAGTCTCCACCCACAAAACACGTGGTGTGTTGTTATGGCAACTACATATTGCCAAAACATCAGGCTCAAGACAGTGCAAAAGATATATCCAAGGGGGAGGGGGATAATATGCCTATAAACTTGCTAAAATATACACTAAAAGTCATCGTTAACGTAAAATTTGCTATCTTAATTACTTTATATTAGTAACATCGTTTTCGTTTTAAATATTTTTGGCTTTTCTCTGCGTAAAAGGATGCCAATATTTTTGTTCCTATTTGTTGAATTTACCCCTTCCCCATATGGGTTTGTTTTGTGCCATTAAAGATAAAATGGCGGACAAGTTTGAATCTACTGGAAACGATGCAAAAATATTGGCCTAAATAATAAAATAACAGCAATGGAAGGAAGCTTTGGCGTCGATTCAAGAATGCAAGCGATTCTTGCGAGTATTGAGCAACAGGAGGGCGAAGACGAAGGCCAGAGAAGGCTAAGAGAAAACTCTCCACCGCGAAGTCTTGAAGACTTCCTTGCGACTACCAACTGTATAAACTGGCCGAGCACTATAGACGATGAAGACCACCTTGGCGTCTCTGTAGATACTATTGGACTGGGGACTTTGGAAGAAATTAAAGACGACTTGTGTAGCTTTGCTCGTATCCTTAAACGACTCAACTCCGGGTTTAATTAAGCCCCGTATCACCCTAAAGCATGAATTTGAGCAAGTTATTGAAATGACTGTTTGCCTGGGCTGTTTGTTACTATTATGATATTAACTGAGAATTATCAATTATCAAAAGATATTTATCTCTTAGTTAATGTAACTGTGGTTCCTGTCTGTGTTAAATTAAGACCCAAGGTAAGGGGGACGGGAGACCCTAGAAAAGTTTGGCATATGTTTTCCACCGTTAGTACATATGTGCATATGTTTATTGTATTTTTATTTCTGGCTTTTTCAAGATTGTGGGTATTAAATAATGTCAATTTCAATTTCTTGAGGGTACCCCCCCCCTTCTATCCCCACCCCCCGGGCGACCACAGGAAATTTTTTTAAAACCTAGGGTTTAACATTAATATGTGCATCATTTCAAGAAAATTATAATTTTGAAATAAACTAAGGGCTTTTTTATTTTTAAAAATGTGTACAGTATTTAATTGTTTCAGAAATTGTTTTCCTTCATTGAAGTCAGCTTTTGATGTAAGTTTGCTGGATGATGTACAACAACAGATTCACAAGTTGGAGAATAGGATCAATAGGTGTGGTATCATGCATCCTGAAACACGGCCAAACAGTCAACAATCCACTGGGAGTCTTTCAAAAACCCATGTACTCAGCCCTACTAGTGTGAGAGGTATTAAATAACTGAATAAATGAAGGAAGGAATGAAAGATGAAAGGAATAATAAATAAATGAATATAAGGATGAATGAATAAATGAATGGATGGATGGATTCCAATTTCAATATAGAAGGTTTTTTTTGCAGAGGTAAGAAAATTGGAGATTAAATTAACCCAGAGAAAAACCATTGAGAGTTAGAGATGATTCAGCGTGAAACCAACTGCACCTACGAGGATCCAGTTGTTGTCATCTTTATCATCATAATCACCACCATCATGACATCATCATTGTCATCATCTTCATCTTCCTTATCAATCATCATTGGTCATTATCATCACCATCACATCATTTTTGTTTCCTATTGTTGTGTTACTTATTATCACCGAGTATCACTGAGTATTACGAACCTACTGATAAGCAAAATATATGCTTCTGGTCTTCTTTATCTCACTTTAGCAATAAGTGCGGGACACCCAGATGAAGTCATCAACAAGAAAGAAAAAATCACTCATCGGGTAGGTTAGTAGTAGTAATACAGGGTGGACCTTGATTCAGGGGGTCCTAGAGTATCTGTTGAGTCCACTTCCCACTGATGCATGGGAAGGGGGGAATGAATGAGGGGAGGGAGGGATGATTGTTTATGTTAGTTACACTGTATGAATGTCCCCTCCATCAGAAATCTGGGATCTTGTGTAAATTATACAGTAATTGTTACATACTTGGGTAACACACAACAGGCAGAATGAAGCCTGGGAGTGGATGAACAAACAATGAATGGTGTGATGAAACAAAGAATGCAGCTTACATGTAGAATTGTTAGAATTGTACACATTGTTCGCCATAATTCATGCTTTCTTTGTTTTTGTTATTTTATCCAATCCCAAGTTCGTTCTACCAGAGTGGACACCAACCCACAAACTTAGGATATGGTATGAGGCTAACAATTATTTTCCCCTACCCCACGTACCCACTCAAACATATAAAGGCTGCCTATTAACATCATAATTAAGTATTATGTTCTACTTAAGCAAGTATTGATTTTTGGATTTTTTTTAGTTTGGGTTTTCAGAGGAACAATCAAGTATTGTGAAGAGTATTCAGGTGAGCTGGTTATAATAGAACAGAATAAACTTCTTTTTGCATGGTTAACATTCTTATGAGCTTTACAAGTAGAATATACATGACAGGTTTTGCAATAATACAGCCATATATCTGCAGGCATTTCCATTCAAATCCATATTCAACTTCTCAAGTTGCTGATGTCTGTTTTTTAGTACACAAACTACCCAGGGTTCTTTCCTAATGAGATGACAACACTTCCGGGCCAGCTTGAAGCACCACAGCTGCTGAACAAAGTTATAAAAGCACAAAATTTCCCCGTAAGTCAATTAGTATATGTAATAGGACTCCATGTTGTCCAATTAAGAAATAACTGGACGAGGAAAATTCCGAGGACTTCCAAAATTGGATGAGGCCGTAGGCCGTAGGTCAAGTCTAATTATTTCTTGATTGGGGAGCATGAAATCCCATTACCTATTAATTATATAGCTTCCTAATTAATCCCATATCAACAAGACCTGTCCAATTAAGAAAATAATTGGACAGTTACCTATATGGGATTAATGAGAAGCTGAATAATTAGTAATTAATAGAGGAATATTACATGGGTGCGCTGATCGAGATACAAATTTTATTTTTGGGTGCATGTTCAATTGGTATCTCACGAGTGAGCGTAGCAAACGAGTGAGAGATTTTCAACACTCGAAGATAAAATTCATATCTGCAAGCGGCCATGTAATATTCTGTTTATTATATAATATTATCAATGAAGTATGTTTTGGCTTATTTCAGGCAATTCTTTCCGTGTATTTTTGAATAGCCATCACAATGGTGTTATCTTCATAATAATGTGAAAATAACATGTTATTTTCAGGTATGAAGATATCAACTTTTTGAAATAGAGAAAAATAGATATTTCATTGGTAATTAGACAATAAACTTAAATATTAAGAATAAATTTGTGTTAGCATCACAAGATCTAGTAAGAGTACAGTTTGTTTGGTAGTGCTTCCTTGATTCAAGTTTATTTTAGTTCCAAGTAAACAAGCTACAATGATTCCATTTTCTTCTGTGAGTAAGTTGTGCCTTCAGGGCTGGTTCAGCCTAGGCGGTGATATACCTAATAATATTCATACAAAACAGCTGAAGCAGTGTCATATGGTGTTTTTAATTTACAAAATAAGAGTCTATGTGATAATTTTTTCCCTATTTCATTATTCTTCAGCCAACATTTCGTAAGGTGTTAAAGAAGCTGTTTCTTTCAGAGGCATCAGTTGGGATCCTACAGGTATACTTTTTCATTGAAATATTATACCTTTTTTATGGCAAAATATAACTTGGGTACTACATTGTAGCTTAATTGTGCTCATTCTTGAATTGCCCTATTTCACTATTACGTCACTGCTTGTTTATGTGGGGGATAGAATCACCAAATCCAATAGAAAATTCAACAAAATTTGTTCAGGCTAGCGAAACCGTTCAATCTAAAATGGTTTGGTTTTCAGATATAATATAATATGTGTTAGTTTGTACTAAAAACTATTCTGAGCGTTTTCTGGCTATTCTACTTCCCTTCGTGGATTGATACAGGTTTTAGAACAATTTTCGACTGATTTGCATTGATTTTACCCACTGCATGACGACCATGATCCTGATGTGACGTCATAGTGAATTAGGGCAATTGATTTGGAATTTAGCAGTTGGTTTTTGAGAAAGGAGGAAATTCAGAGAACCCAGAGAAAAACCCTCAAAGCACAAAAGAAAACTAACAAGCAACCTGCAAACATAAAACACTGAGCCCAGGAATCAAATCTGGATGTAATAGATCAAAAATGAGTGTGAGTGTTTGATCAGGGCATCCAAATACTGAGAAACAGAAGAAATAGGAGGCCATAGGACGAGTGCTTTCATTGTTTCTAGGTGTTTGGATGCCCTGATCAAACAAGATGCGAAGCATGAGTTTTTGAACTTATTTCTCAGTCTTGATCATAATTCATTTGTTCTTGAATCTCCTGAGACTAACAAAGTGACCAGTGTTTTGATCAGTGTCTTGATCCGTTTTGTTTTTTTAACAAATTCGTTGGAAAAATTAGTTTAACAAATTAGTTTAACAAATTAGTTTAACAATGAAGTTGGAAAATCAGGAATCAGGTCCTGGAATGGTCCTTAGACTGGACTTCCGTAAAGTGGAACATGGAAAGAGAAAGAGTCCAATTTGGCTGTCAGAGGAATTTTTCGAGTCTAATTATTTCTTGATTGGGGAGCATGAAATCCCATTACCTATTAATCATATAGCTGCCTGATTAATCCCATATCAACGAGACCTGCCCAATTAAGAAAATAATTGGATAGTTACCTATATGGGATTAATGAGAAGCTGTATAATTATTGTACAAAAAAGATAATCTCATTAATTCAATTTTTTTCTGTCAATTTTTTAATTGATTTGGCAGGACACATTCTGGTGGTTCTTTTTAAACTGTTTTCAGGTGAGTTTGGTTCTTATAATTACAGAAGAAGCTTTTCAAATCTGAAGTGTAACTAACTTTAATATCAGACAATTCATCAATAACTAAGCTCAAGATCAACTTTTCTTAACTTGTGCAACTTTGTTTACCAACTGGTCAAGTATAGTCATTTTTACTGAACATTTGTCCAATTAATAGAACCTATTTGCAGCCTTGGTATAGGTGAGCACAATGTTTATAGACATTACCATTGGGATGTTAATGTACAGACCACTTAAACAAAAGGGTTTTGTCACTTTGCATTGCTGGATTGTCCAATAGATTACTTAGATGATGGCTAGTGAAACTAGCGTGGACTGCGTCGGTGTTTCTAATGAAACAGTTATCGTAGATTGATAAGTTTTACACCGTAGTGAAAATAGAAACTAAAAGTTTCTAGTTTCTATTTTCACTACGGTGTAAAACTTATCAATCTACGATAACAATAGATTATTTGTTGGCAATTAACAGGTAAGAATCAACAAAGACAAAACTATATGTCATCAGGATTACACCCAACTATTGAACCGGAAATCTGATATCACTGGTTTTATGTTTCTCACTAGTCTGACAAGAGATCTGCACAGGATGGTTTGTTTAACAGGATTGCTGACAGTTTTGTCTGTCTATTCTTTGGTGTCCCTCCTCCATATAAAGACCGCTTCTTCATGGTAATTTGCTGCATTCTTGTAAAGCACAGGCCTGAAGTTCTTCTGGGTAAATGTGTGTGTCGCACAGAGACCTCATTTATAGCCTCCTTTCATATGGGTGGATTCCTACCATGGCATGTACTCCATCTGTACACCCAGGGAAAGTTAGTCCTCCCATTCCCTAAAAAATACCCATTCATATTAGAAACAATGCTGCCAATGGGAAGGGACATTGCAGGCAACCTATCTAGGATCCCATCCATATTTTCTTGTATAATATAATTTATAACTACAACTTTACTTCATTAGCAATCACTTAGTTTTACTTTAAATTATCTCCTGTCTCATTGTAAAGTTCATCACCTGAACCACAAGTTTACAATACTTTTTTTTGGCCCCAGTACATGACAGCACATAGTCTCCAGTGTTTGGGTAGTGTTTGGCCACCATTTGGAGCAAATGATGAGATTCAAAGACTTTTTCTAGCTGATTGAGACCTTATTGAACTTATGGGTGTAAATTACTGACAAAAAGACTTTTAACTACTTTAGTAATTATTAAGGTCTAAAAGTGCTCTTCTACTACATTGTTGTAAAGATCTGAGTATTAGTTTTGTGTGTTTTCATCAGCATTATCCAGACTGTTTGGCCCAAGCTGTATATGGCGCATTCTGTGAGGCCTTTCCAAGATCTTACAGCCTGTTTGACGAAACCTTTAAGAACCATCTCCTCAATGTCATCAGTGAATGGGTTACAGGTATGGTTAAAGAAAGTAGTATAGCATTTAGTAATTCGTTGAAAGATAGCAGCAACTCGTTTCTTATCTGCATCAGCTCGTCTAACATGCAGCAACTCGTTTCTTATTTGCATCAGCTCGTCTAACATGCAGCAACTCGTTTCTTATTTGCAGCAGCTCGTCTAACATGCAGCAACTCGTTTCTTATTTCTAGCAGCTCGTCTAACATGCAGCAACTCGTTTCTTATTTGTAGCAGCTCGTCTAACATGCAGCAACTCGTTTCTTATTTGCAGCAGCTCGTCTAACATGCAGCAACTCGTTTCTTATTTGTAGCAACTCGTTTCTTATTTGCAGCAGCTCGTCTAACATGCAGCAACTCGTTTCTTATTTGTAGCAGCTCGTCTAACATGCAGCAACTCTTTTCTTATTTGCAGTAGCTCGTCTAACATGCAGCAACTCGTTTCTTATTTGTAGCAGCTCGTCTAACATGCAGCAACTCGTTTCTTATTTGTAGCAGCTCGTCTAACATGCAGGCAACTCGTTTCATTTGTTTGCAGCAGCTCGTCTAACATACAGCAACTCGTTTTCTCATTTGCAGCAGCTCGTCTAATATGCAGCAACTCGTTTCTTATTTGTAGCAACTCGTTTCTTATTTGCAGCAGCTCTCGTCTAACATGCAGCAACTCGTTTCTTATTTGCAGCAGCTCGTCTAACATGCAGCAACTCGTTTCTCATTTGCAGCAGCTCGTCTAACATGCAGCAACTCCTTTCTCATTTGCATCAACCCGTCTAACATGCAACAACTCGTTTCATTTGTTTGCAACATATTGTCAAACTTGCTACATGTCCCTTATGGGCTGTATGACCGAGACCTCGCCACGTTAGTACGGTGGCCACCGCTACGTTAGTGAGCCTTATGTCTCACGTAGTATTGGTATTTATAATTGATACATCCTCATGATCCTGTCAGGTACAAAGCCGCCTCCTCAATCCTGGAAGAAATGGAACTTCAAGATACTCGAACCAGCGAACATCCGTGAACTGCAGGATGACAGGACAAAGTCACTAAAAGGTACTCTTGTTTTCTTGATTAATATTACATATGTAACTATCATCATTAGTATTATTAACATCATCATCATCACATTCTTCTTATCATCATTGTATTAATCATCATAATTACCATGTTTTAAGGACGACCTCATATTACTTTAGAGTGTTTAACAATAAATTGTCTTCATCATCGCCATTATCATCATCACCGTCATCATCACAATGATCATCAACGTTATCTTTGTTAACCTCCTTACCATAATTATTTTCATCAAAATCTTCATTTAACATCAGTATTTTCACCATCATCATCATCATCTCCTTATCACCATTGTCATGATTATCATAATTACCATGTTTTGTGTTATCTTTGTTAACCTCCTTACCATAATTATTTTCATCAAAATCTTCATTTAACATCATTATCATCGTCATCCATCCATCGCTATTATCCTAGCCATCTTTTATTTTCATAATGTTTATCACTATCACAAATCTTACCTACGTAATAATGTTACATTATTCCTCTTCACAGCTAACATGACATTTGATGTAGACACGGCTCTAGAGGAAGTACTGCCAACTGATGACAGACATGCAAAACGAAGGGTAACCGTAACAGGGCCTTCGTCGGCCACAAAACTTCCTGCTCCCAAAGAAATGGAGGTAGCTATTGAATTGTCATGTGTTGAAATCTTGTTACCATTTCGCTATATCCTGATATAAGGCTAATCTAAATTTCTACTGTGCAATCGCAGTGTTGGCAATATTTAATAAATTTGATGTAAGGTTTTGCATTGCCACCATATTTAATGGACAGGTACAGACATTTTTGTGTGCAAGAAAAGTGTCCTCTCGTTACTTTCTGGAATTGCAGGTTAATATATTTCTTCACACAGTGCAAGTTGGTCATGTTGTAGAATCTTTAAAAAAAGTGTTGAACATCGCCATCATTTTACATGGACAAGCGCACCAATTCTCGTGTGCAATTATTCGTCCTCCTTCAGCGGCGCAGAATTTGGAAGAAAAGGCCAAAGGGCTAAACCTTTTCTTTAAACCTGGGACTTTTGTCCCCTTCTTTACTGATAATAAAAAACATATTCTTTTTCAGTCTCATGAAATTGGACCAGGTCCTGAATTCGAGAGGGTCAATTTCAATATATTTGGTCAAAGTCCACTGGTGTGTCACTATCTCAAGATGAAGGAATTATCTAGTGGTGAAGGACCAGCGATAGGAATCAGCAGAACTGAGATCTCCAAACAACAGTATCCGAAACCATGTCGATGTCGATGTCCTTTCTGTTGGTGGCACAATAGCAGCACCAACACTATCAACAGTCGTGATCAACACCAACATTCGTTATCATCAACATAATTGTAATCATATTTATCGTCAATTTCTTTCATAAACTTTTTTCATCAGCAGCATTATCCATAAACACCAATTACGATATGTTTTACCATCAACCTCATAGACAACAGTGGCATCATCGTCATCCATCTTCGTCTTTAACATCATCATCGTCATCACAAGCATCTCATCATATCACAACCAACATAGTGATCATCATCATCATCATCTCTATAATGATGATCATATTCACTGGTTCGTGCTTTCTCCCTGAAATCCTTGAAAACTCCTTGAATTGAAAACACGTTTTTAAGGACGCTTGAAAAGCCCTTGAAAATAGAGAAAGCGCCAAAACTCTTGGTATACTCCTTGAATTTAATGCAAACTTAATGCTATTTCTGACTTTCCTTTTGAAATAGATAACAACTAAAATTGATGGAAGAGTTTCGTATATTTCGTAAATAGCCTAGCTGAATATCTGAATATTGTCTTTGAAAATTGAATTTTTGTGCTTAAAAAGTCCTTGAATTTTGTAATGAAAATGTAGCACGAACCCTGGTTATTCACCATCATCTTTCCTATCATCAATGAACACCACATTCATCATCGTCTTCAACATGACCATTATTATCTTCTCTTACATCAATCACCAACCTCTTTAGTGACATCATCACAACTAATAAACACAACATGATACAATCTTTACTCTCTTTCTTGTTACAACTGCAAAGCAAACGAACCTTAACAATACCACAGAACTCCTACTCCTACGTATAAACAAGTCATGGATGAAACGAAAAAAGCAGTTAAGATACGTAATGTCAACTATCAAAAGTAAGCAGCAATGTTACGATCTTGTTAGATACTCATTCTACAGCGTTTCGCTGACTTTCCACTTGTCTCACGTACACTAGAGTCCTTGATTTGTCTACTCAAGAAGCATCAAGATTCAACGGCAAAAACAAAAAAGCCATTCAGAAACTTGACAAGTAAGTAAGCAACAACACGTTTAATACAGTCAAACCTTTGAGACCCTTTCTTAAGCGGTCGCCCTCCATTAAGCAGTCACTTGGCTACTCCCGGGGGGTAACCAGAGGTCTGAAAAAACAGCTATTGCAAAACTGAAGGGCTTGTGAAGGTTTTTTTCCATGTTGCGTATGAAGCTTGAAATATATTGTGGATCGTCTGAAAATAATTTCAACACAGAAAAAATTATGCGTAAGAACTATGCACAATAAACATGCACAGGAGGAAAAACGTGCAGACATTATTGGAAGAATTCCATATCACTGTGAGCTTTAGTTGATTGCATTCGTATCGTACTTCTATTTTATTCATTTTCCATAGACTTAAAAAAGACTTGGTGTTAAAGAACCAAGATTTCAAGATTATCAGTGATAAACTCATGGAGCTAATGGTAAGACTTACTTACTAATATAAAATATAATAAATATATCATTGTTATTATTTTAAAAAAAATTTCTTTTACTTTTACTCTTTTATAATCATTCTCAACATCCCCATCATTATTTACCCTTCACATAGTGGCATTATAACTATTGTCACTATTCACACCATCCAGAATCGAGCCACTAATTTATATAACCCCAGTCATTATCAATCACAATAAGTTTCAGCGTTCGATCTTTACCATCATAATCATCATCCTTGTCATTATTATCATCGATCCTCATAAACACCATTTTCTTTTACTTTTACTCTTTTATAATCATTCTCAACATCCCCATCATTATTTACCCTTCACATAGTGGCATTATAACTATTGTCACTATTCACACCATCCAGAATCGAGCCACTAATTTATATAACCCCAGTCATTATCAATCACAATAAGTTTCAGCGTTCGATCTTTACCATCATAATCATCATCCTTGTCATTATTATCATCGATCCTCATAAACACCATTGTTTTTTGTTTTCAATTGTCTGTTTTGAAAATTTCTCTGAAGACACATTTGTTTAAAGTGTATATGACACGAAAAAAATTCATCGTTTAAAATGTACAGTTTGTTAGTAATAAAAATATATCGTAATGAAATTTGTTTCAAAAGCTTATTTTTTGAGATATTTGAGAAAATTAAGCTCAATTTGTGACGTCATTTTATTGACACGTACTCTAGATTCGGTAGTAATGTACTAAATATAAATTGTAATTCGTATAAAATAACAACAGAAGGCATATTCTTTTGGGCTTCATTTGATAGCTTATGTAGAACTCTCCAAATTTTGGGAAACTGAAAAGCGTACTACCTGAAATTAAGATTCTACATTCAAACATATTTCGTGTATTTGCAACTAAATCCGGAGACTTGTAAACAAAATGACATCACAACTTGTGCTAAATTTTCTTAAATTTCTAGAGAAATACGTTTTTTAAAACGAATTTAAGCGTGATATTTTTATTTATACCAATAAACTACACATTTTTAACATTAAAAATTTTCATATGCACTTTAAGTTAGCTTTTAATTTATGATTAGAGCAAAAACACTTGAACTGTGAAATAGAATCAAACTTGTTACTAACAAATAGTCGCTATTTAGATACTAATAGTCCTTATCACTTTAGAATTGATGGTCTCTTGTGTATTCCTTTGTGTGAGTCCTATAAATGTTCTTGAAATAAAATTGGATAAAAACATATTTGTATTGGTCTCTTGTGTATTCTTTGTTGTGTCATAAACTGTTCTGGCTCAGTGATATTAACGACTAGTAGTGTCTAAATAGCGACTATTTGTTAGTAACTAGTTTGATTTTATTTCACAGTTCAAGTGTTTTTGCTCTATTACAATTAGTACAATTTTTATCGTTTTGTTTCACATATTTTTATTTTTTTAATTAGCTTAGTTAATTATGTATTATTTTTTATTAGTGAGCGCTTTGAGCAATTAGTGGATTTAGCGATATATAAATAGATTTAAATAAAAATATTAAATTTATCATCAAAATCTTGCCCATCGTCAACATCACCATCAATCATCATCATCTGCATCACCATGGCTTTCATCAGCAGGAGCATCACCATTATCATCATCATTCCCATCGTCTTCATCTCCAACATCATCATCATCGCCACTATCATCATCACATCATCATCATAATCTTGTTGGTTGTCAATCTTCATGATATAACTACAGTTATTTGTGTCATTACAGTCACATCCAGATTATATCAATTCTGGGAACATCGCAAATTCACAGATGCAGGAGCATCATCCGTTAGATCAAGAGGAGCCTGAAGATTAGCTTACACCCTCTTTTCTTTTGTTGTTTGACAAATGTCAAATATTTGTTGGGTGAAAGGACGCTGTCAAAATTCTGTAAATAAACTTCTCATACTCATTAATTATTCGGTAGGTTAATTATTTGTTTAGGATTAAAGAACCTAAGGGACAGATATGTCCCTGAACTGAATTAATGTTGATCCAGTGCAAGGACTTAAAGAAAATTAATTCAGTCCTATCACAGGGCTTTACCAGGTTTCAAGTAATATCATGTGACCCAAAAAATAGCCCATTGATTGGCTGCGCCTCGGACTGGAACTAATTGCGCGGACTTGAAATCCCGTCCAGTCCTTATTATCGGCGATAATTATTTCTAGCGTATTATGTACTGTTTAATAAACGAGCAGGAGTGTTTTATCAGGTATAAAACACGAGGCGTAGCCGAGTGCTTTTATACCAGATAAAACACGATCTGCGAGTTTATTAAACGGCTTAAAAAACTCATGATGTAAGTTCTCATAGTGTACCGAAATCTTTACGAAATGAACCAAGTTTGATAGAGAAAATCCAAGTTAAAGTTTATGCAAATGAAGACGAATCTTTATCAGATATAAAACCTCCTTCACGGTCATGATTTCTATTGTGTTTCCTTCATGAATTATTAATGAGTTTTTTAAAGTCTTTTATTATATGGCATCAATGTTTCGCGCGCTCTGATTGGCTGCTTAGCGGGCAAGATTTTCTTGTAATGACCGGTCATTATGGAAATTGTTCTCGGCTTCATTCACGGCTCTTTTCAGTTGCGATCAAAAGCTACGAAACCAAACATTAAATCAACCGAAAACATAAACAAAATACATTTATCTTTTAAAGAACTAAAAAAAAATTATTGTATAGCTCAGAGATACTTCTCAGTGTACAATGAGCGACGAAGAGAGCCACAGCGAAAGCGAATTTTACTATCCAGAGGAAGAAGAGGCAAAACGTGAGCAAAACAACATGGGCTGAAGTAATCAATACCAGCACCATCAGCGACAAATGTCGTACATTTTGAGTTCTTCAAGTCACTCGCAAAATTCCAAACAGATAACTGCTCCTCCAGACAATAGCAGTGGCCAGTTAATAACAAGTTCAGAGCAGTCACACAGCAGCCTGAGTCTCCAAAACACGACGAATTCGCTCGCTGTGAATAATTCAAGCGACACAGCAGCTTTAAATGGTGTTTTTCCTGGAGCAAATATCAGTAGTATCTCTCAATGTCAGCTCCAGATCTTCAAGGCCCAGTTAAGTTAATCCAACAAGGTGCAAAGCGACGTTGTTAATGAGAACGACGACGAACAATAACACTTCACTGAAATCACTGCAAGTTCTCCCAACGTGTTCAAAATTCATTTACAATTTGGGTCTATTTTTCTTCTAATTTTTTGAGTTTCTAAGAGTTCAAACACTTGTAAACACAGGTATCTGTGTTTTGTAAAATTAAAGTGTTCGCATTTTCCTAGATCCTGTCATAATAAAGACAAAAATGTTCTCGCTTTGAACAAAACCGTCTCTGTGAATTTCAATAAATTCGCCAGGATCCCTAGGCTCAGTGAACACGACCTCAACTTTGACCTTGCGTGCGCAAGCGGATGTTGAAATTTACTTCCGGTGTCCATAGTTAGGTATATTATTTATTAGAAATACAGCACTAAAAAAGGCCATATAATAAATAACTTATTAACCTCGTCCGTTCGGTCATTACAGGAAATCTCAGACCTCGGCCTTTTTTGTACGGACCTCGCTGCGCTCGGTCCGTACTGCCAAGACCTCGGTCTGAGATTTTCCTGTAATGACCTCACTCTCGGTTAATAAGTAGTATATCTCAACTAGAGTTCTATTCTGCTTTTTTTCATTTATATGATATCAATCTATATTTCAGTATCATGTATATTTGATAATAGTAAATGAATCAAAAATCTCTTTAGGACAATATGATTTAAGGTGGCTGCCTATTTTTGAACATTCGATTTGAGCCCACGATGCGCGCGCGCTCAAAAACCGCTGAAAAATCTACAAGATTTTATTGAAGATTTTATTATCTTAGGAGAAAATCAGCATCAAATCTTAAAAACTCATCGAATAAATGTTTTTTTTTAGTAATTGTCGTTGTTAAGCTCAAAAATGAGAGTTTTGCTAAAAATCACATTTTCGCCTTTTTCTTCAAAACGGCTCCAAGTTTTATCTTTAAACTTCCTGCATCAATAGACCAGAGCTTTATCTAGATGGTAGTCAAATTTCTACAGCTCGTCCTATCCAAATTTTGGAGAGAATATTTGCATAACGACATCTTCAATGTCCCGAAGTTAACATTGTGGAATGTCCGAGATCGTTATCGACCGATATTGAATTAATTATTTCTAGCGGGGTGAGCTCTTTAGGTACATGTTTAAAAGTGGTTTAACTAAACAGGTTTGGTAAACTATCTACGATCACTGCACAATATTTGGTGAAGTAATACATGTAAACTATTCTTTGTCTTGCTCTGATAATATTTTTAGAAAATTTCATTATATTGTAGGTTTCTAGTTTTCTCATTTTTTCCCCCCAATGAAAACACAGTTTAACTAAACACGTTTAAGTGTGAATGGGGTATACATATCTTAGAAGCCATTTAGTTTTTTATAACTATTATCATTATCATTTTAATGTTCCATTTTCGTGACCGTCAATATTTTTTTAGATTTTCCAATATTCTGGTACGAATACTTCTCATAAGGATTTGCAATTCTTAATTTAAGAGCTGCGTGTATGCGCTGGAATAACACAAAACTGAAGATAACAAGACCCATCATCACCTTCTGAGTTTCCCCCTTGATATTAACGTCACAATCTCCTTATAATCTCCTTCCAATAACCGTATCTTTGAGGTTTGACATGAAGAAAGCTATGCCTACAGGGGGAATTTAAATTAGCGTTTACTGTTGTTATAACAAATATATTCATTTGTTGAGCATACGCAGCTGATGTTGAGAGTACAGATATAACAATTTAAAGAATATTGCCCATCAAGCCGAGGATACTGAGAAAAGCTAGCTGAGGTAAGTACACAACTGGATGCAACATTATAAAACGTTCTCTCTCTCTCTCTCTCTCTCTCTCTCTCTCTCTCTCTCACACACACACACACACGTTCAATTTCCTATCTCCTTTTCTCTTTCTCTTTTTCTCTTTCTCTCTTCTTCTTTTTTTTCTTTTTTTCTTTTCTGTTTTTTTTTTCCTTCATTCTATATTTTCCTTTCTTTTAATTTTCTCCCGCCTTATTTTCCCTCACTCTTTTTTCCGTTATTGAGGCTTGTAATATGCATTTGCGCTTCTTCACAAGTCGTCGTTTATTTTTATCAGATAAAATATCAATTCAATACCAATTTATATTTTGACTACGACTTGTAAGTGTATGCATCAAAGTGCAGCGCCTTTAAGTCAATGCGTCTGGATATAAATCGGCCCCACTTTCCTGGCACCTTCATCTTTCAAGCTTTTCGTCTACACACCAAACAAAAAGATTAGTCATCCCAAGCATCTTGTATAGCTATAGTACAAATATCATACTATTGCCATGACAGAAGCTAAGTAGAGTATGTTAATATTCGATGATAATTACAATTTAGATAAGAAATATACTTCTGCACGACGTCAAGATATAGAGGTAAAAAACGATGGACCTACGAGGATATACCGGATTAAATTAATTGATTCTTGACATTGGTAACCTTGTATACAAAAGTAACTGATAGCGAGTGATACGGAAAATATAGCTGGTAACGTGTTAAATAGTTGATGCATGGATATTATTGATATGTAAATATATAAAATGTAGTTAATATTCCACCTGTCTCGTTATTTTTCTTCCTTTTTCTTCGATAAAGTGTCTTTGGCGCTGTAAATTTTATATGAAATTTTTTTTTTAAATCTGCGACGATGTAAGGCTCATTAAATAAAATAAATACGGTCCTCGCTCGAAACTCTCCTGAAACAGAAGACACGCTAGAACTAAACACGGGTCTATAGCAAACGTCGCTCTGTCATTCTATGCTAACTAATTAGTTCGTGTATGTGTCATGTTATATTTGGTAAACAGCGTAAACAAGCTCTTTTTTCTTTTCATTTCTTTTGTTTGTTTTAGTCCATATTTTTTTGTAATTGTAGTTCTTTCAGTTTGTATTTCTTTTTTTCCTCGGCTTTCTTTCTTTCAGTCTTTCTTTCTTTCTTTCTTTCTTTCTTTCTTCTTTTCTTCTGCCTACCATTAAAACACCCTTCAAAGAGAACCACGCTTTTATTTGCCAGCTAAAGACAGTTTACTTATCAGATAGAAACCGTAGGTGGTATTAAATGAATTTAATTCAAAACTTTATCTCGAAATCGCACGACCACTTAGAAAACAGAGCCCTATGGCAAAAGCAAAATGAACAAAAAAAAAACAAACTAAAGTACTCTTAAAAGTCCCCTTTAGTGGCACTTAAAAGTGAATCCTTTGAGCTAAAACTACTGTTGGTGCCTTGATATATAATTCATAAGAATTAACGACGCCGAAATTGAAAATAACGTCAACTATCGGCGCCGAATTAAAAATAATTTAAACTGACCAAACAGTTTTATACGAACTTATTTTTCTCCTTTTTACTTCGGAAATACTCAACAGACTTGTAATCTTTTTGAGCGTATGTTGTTTTTCGTTTTCCTTCGAGCTTAATTTATCGCCGGCACCATTTAAAATGGTAACAACGGGGAATTTATGGAAATTGAACTAATTTGGAAAGGAGAAGTAAAGAAAACGCGACCTTTTAAGCGTAAACATTGAAAATTCAATCGAAGATTTCTCGCTTGGATATCATTGATGTTCTTGCTATAGTTGTTGTTGTGCATAAGACTCAGCGATAATAGGAAGTTAAACTGAAAAGCAACGCAAGCATCAAAAAGGCAGGTTTTTCCTTAAAAAAATAGAAAGAAAAAAACTTGAAGTCTAAAATTGAAAATGAAATTCCAATTGATAGCCTTCTTAATATAAGATTTAATCATTAAAAAATAAAATATGCTAAAGAGATAATTTAGGCTTAGCCATGGACACACTTTTTTTAAGTGAAACAATAATGATAAAAAGGTAAATTATACAGCGTGAAAAGATGAAAAAACTTACTGACGTTTCGGACGCTAGTCCTTCGCTAGTCCTTCTTCGGTTTCTATAGTTTTTAGAAGTGGTAGAGCTCTGCAGTTTCGAACGTCAATATCTTTATTACAAAAAAAAAATAAAATAAAATAAAATGACATATAACTTTTCACTAACCATTATCATATTCTATATGTATTGCAAAATATATTTATTCATTTACATAATATTACTGCATATTTATAATTTCTTATTTATTGAAGCCGAACTTTCTTAACTTTTCCGCCTTACGCCAGAAACCGTCTGCGCATCATGCTATATGTTTAGTTACTTTAATTTGCTGTGTCTGTCAACGTTGACTCTGATGATCTTCCGGACAAGTTTATTATCAAAAAGTAGCGTTTTTTTACTTGCATCAGTGACTGTCGGTCGAGTCCATTACACATATCTATATGATGACCTTCAATTCCAAAACCAAAACACTGAGTCTTTCAATGTGTTCGAGAAATCAATATTCCTATTGAATTGAATACAAGTTTGCTTCCTCTACACTGAATCTGAAGTCAGTATTTATCCACCTGCGAAAACCCTAATCTACATCTACACTTTATTTATTTATTTAAGTCAATATTTATACACCTAGTTTAGCAAGGCTAGTTTAAATAGAGTCCTGAAAAGTTGGCTGAAATAGTATATATCGTACTAATTAAACATGCTTTCACTTCGACCCCGTTGAGCTGTGCCATTGATGTGCTTGCGGTGGTGATAAACGATAACAATTTTTTTCCACCGAACTTTTAAATTTAACTTTTAAAAAATCTAAGTCATGAGAAAATGTATCTAAATAATAAATATATGTTATCTAAATTTTTTAAAAAATGTATCTAAATAATAAATATACGTCATTTACCGGCTAGGAGGTCTGGATAGAAAGAAACTGTGCCCGAGGTCTTCAATACGGCCTCGGATCGTTTTCAAGACCGAGGACACAGTTTTTCCCTATCCGGACCGACTATAGGACGGTAAAAAACTTTTTTCCTCTGTATTTTTTTACTTGTTTTTGTGATCGTTTTGTTTTTGTTGTTTAGTGGCAAAGGAAACCGGACTGCGAGAGTGGGCAGATGCTGACAAAATACCGCCCGCTCAAATGGCCAATCAGAAAGCACAATTGTTTAGTATACCAAACCGGAAAAAAATAATCTTTACTTTTCGTATTGCTATTAAATGCTTCATAGGAAAACAGGGGTGTTTACACCATTTAGACCAATCTATCCAGTTGGAAATTCATTCCAAAATGGTCTAAACAAAACACTGGGGGGGTGGGGGGGGGGGGGTAGTAAAACCTAAAAGCATAGACGAAAATTCTTTTTGTGAGACTCGTTTCCAAAACAAGCAGAATTGGCAAGTTACAAATATCAGTAAATGTACAACATATTTTGTTTTTCTCGGTGCAGTAATACTACTTATAGTCATTTATATTTTTACTCGGGCTTTCGAAGAAATACCTTAGGTATAAATTGGGCTTCGTTATTTTTTTCTTCAGTCACAAATCACCCTCAAAGCCCTAAGGCGCATGCGTCAAATCAAAGTCTATGCGCATGCGTAGAATCAGCTATGAGCACATGCTTGAGTGATGGCGGATATGGCGAAGAACTCATCGCTGTTTCATGTAATGAATAATATGGAGTCTAGCACCCTCAACATTTTTAACACGCGTGATTTTGAACTATCTAAAAGGGTGACAATGTTCACGAAGAAATCTTTCGGTTTTCTTCATGCTATGCATGAAGCCCGAGTTCACGCAGATATGCGTAGTAGTTTGTATTAACTCAAGGCTCGGCTCTATGTAAATTATAATTAATGTCAAGATGTGTGGGTGTGTCATTCACTGAGCATTCCGTCCTCAGACAGTTTGATGATAAAAGAGTGAGAGTTTAGTTTGTCTGCATCTAAGATTCAGGCATTTTGAGCTAATTCTCACAGAGGTACTCACTATTTGATGATTTGACGTTTTACAAGGATCCTGGGTTGACATCATCATTTCTTGATTTTTATATTGATTAGATCCGTGAGCAACAAAAGAAATATCAGAAAGAAATGAAAAGGAATTCTTATTTATTTATAAGGGCTTTGAAATCAGGAAGAGATCCTGTAGGCTTAATCATCAATTTAGAGATATTAAAAATACCATCCTGTTCACGTAAATAAGATCCTCAAATGTTTATTAAACAGGAAGAATAGCACCAACTATTAAGCTAAGGCAGGTCGGTGTTAATAATATGGGTTGCCAGCTGGCCGACAAATCAAATGTCAGATAAATTACTATAAGATGAATAGATTTAAACAAACTTCACTAATAACCTCAATATCGTAAAAAGGGTCGAACCTATATGAGAGGACGGCAAAAGTTCAGCTATAAAAAGAATAGAGGAAAGTTTATTCATTTGTTTCTTTAGGGAGACAAAAGACGCCGGCTTGCGCTTCAATGAGAAACTTTGCGCATACTCAAGAAACGGTTAATGAGAATCATAGAGAGAGAGAGCGACCATAATATTTGCTTAATGCGTATCGAGATATAAGCCATAACATACGTTGGTATATTCGTGCTTTGAATCCGGTGTAAAGATTTAGTTATCTGCAGGTAGTTACCAGCATGTAACCTATATCTATTGGATTATAATCAGGCGCCAACAATGGCTCTTCTCTGACGTTTACTGAGTAGACTTATTAGTTGATGATTTAATGAGATATGAATATACCAGACATATTTACCTTCCATCCACGATAGACGGTAAATACTATCTTGAAAAGAATTAATTATTTGATCCGGAATTTTTGAGGCTGATGTATATATATATCAATGACCAGAAAGAAGAAAGAACGGGTGAAAGTGAATAATGAATGAGTGAATGAACGAAACAATTAAGGAAGGAAAAAAGAACCGAATAAATGGGAACGGATGGATGGATGGATGGATGGATGGATGGATGGATGGATGTCCACCATTGCAATTAAAAATATAAAAAGCATTGGTTATTGTGTTACTATTATCGGCCCCTTATTAGCAGGGGTTTTTTTAATTTGGTGTCTTGGAAATCCATACTTTCAATAGGAAAAGTGACCCCTCAGCTTTGCAAATTTTCTTGATTCTGATTGGGTAAAAAACGTTTAAAATCAGCTGGCATTATTTAATCAGTCTCCTTATAAAAAAAGTTCAATATGATTGTCTTTTTCAATATAATGAATTTTTAATCGTTTATCGAAAGTACAAGCCTGTTTGATGACAGTCGGATAAAAAAGCGACAGTAAGATGGTCGGCTTAAATATAAAATTAAAATTAATATAAAAGATTTCGTGTTGTTTAATTGATTTATTTTTAATTCTTTGAGAAATATTTTGAGCTTAATAACACGTAATTTTAAATAAGGTATATATTCGAACACCTGCGGACGCACCATGTGGGATGTCATTTCTGGTTTCACATTACCACTGACCCCTGAAAGTCTGTCATTTTTTGATGATATATTTAATTTTATGACGTAAACTGGAAAGTTTCGTTTTGCTGAAGACATCATACGAAGTGGAGGCTGTACTGATCTGCTCAAGCTGGAAAAGCGGATGCGCGAGTAGAGATAAAAAAGACGCAAACAAGCCAGGTACAGCTACCGTAACCCCCCTTGAATCACAGTTAACGGCGACGGTTATTCAGTGCTGTTGGATGCGTTAATATCAAAGATTGTGCACAACGATATTGGTAAGATATACTTTTTGGTAAGATTTAAGTTTACTCGATCACTAGGTCATAACAAAGTAATATATATCTAATTTTACGGCTTATTTAACGGTGTTTTACTTGCATTTTACACCAAAACATTACGACAACCAACCAGTTACCTTTTTTCCAGAAAGTTTAGGATTTACTTTCTATATAGTGGGTTTTAAAATGATAAAGAAAAAATAATGAATTACATGTAGCTTTTAGACTTCCTATTAGCTAGATTATATACCTCGTTTTAAACATATTGATGAATTTATTCAAAAAGTTCGGGCGCCGTATCCATTTGCTTTTCAAAACAGAGTTTTTTTTATTTCGTTTTCAAAAAAAACGTTTCGTCCATTCTTAACGTTTTTGAATCGTTTCCTCCCGTCCTGCACAAGTATGACTATAAATACATCAATAGGAGAGGAAAACGCACTTAAAACAGTTTCGTGTCATTTTGGTTTTGGAACAAATGGTAATCCAATACACTTAAGTGTAGGTTTTCGGGAAAAAAAACGAGTTTACAAGTAATATATACACCGGATACGTGTGGACGGAAGGCCACAGGCAAACAAATAACTCTTTTTTTTAAATAATCCGAATACGTTAGGACCAAACCTGTACTTGACTTGAGCATAACTTCAAACAATCTAAACTTTATAATTCAACATCGATTATCAATTAATAAAAAGTTAAGACTAAATTCAAAAGTCGAACTTCATAAACATATCAAAGTGGCGCTTAAGTCTAACGTCAAATTTAATAAGTCGATCTTTAAACGGCTGGGGGGGGGGGGGGTGTGGTGACAGCGGGGTAAAAGTAACGGGTATACTGGTTGTTCTATTAGGGCGTTAAAATTGAAATTTCATACATCTTGGTATCTTTTTAGGGTATCTCCTAGGGGTTCAAAAGTCGTCCAACAACGTCCTTTTAAGAAGGACATTCCGGTATCGGTATTTCTGAAATTTTCTAACGAGCATACCCGATACTTTCACACCGGAGTCACCCGGCCCACGGGTATAATATTCCCTCGTTCGTATGCAGTATATTGGTCAGCGGTCATACCATCGTAATGTCATTATACGGCGTCCAAAATGGTGAATTGTGGACGTCATCATCGTTATTAATTTTTCACAAAATTCAAAACCTATTGAAAAAGCTCGGAACAGTTTGACAGTATTGATTTTTTTAAATTAAACATTCTAAGTTTTTCATGATATCGATCTGACTGCTTAGTTATTATAGTTATTATCAACAACATCAGCTCGTCTTTATATCTTTTAGCTTAATTTAACATCTATCAACTTAACTAGCTCTTTCTTTTAGAATGTTTTGTCGTGCAGTCAGTCTTATGAAATCAAAAAGATATTATCTTTACGCTGACGCACTTCGATCTTATTATTTCCATCTATTATTTGCTCACTTATGATCACTCGACTATGGTTTATTTTTCATTCGTTAGAGCGTGCGTAGATTCGATCGTGCATTTCATTATTATTCATTTTCATTCCTTCCTCCAGTGAAAACATATAGTTACCATCCTCAAAAATGCATCTTAAAAATTATCCTCATTCGCTCGAGTTATTTGAGCCCAATCTGCGAGGAATGTCACAGACTGAGCCACAACACAAACATCCATCCATCCATACATTACTCTTATCTATCCATCCATCCGTCCATCCTTTTCTTTTGTTTTTCAATCCCTTTTTATTCAAATTTAAACCTGCCACGCATTATATTTCTGTTTCAAAAGAGCTCCGAAAAACGGCTCTTCTTACGAGCCGAAGTTCAAGAAAAAAGGAAAATTATTCCAAGAGAGATTTACGTGCCCAAATTATTATTAAATAAATATGTCATTGCGCAGCCTTCGGAACTAGAGTTTCGTGCGATTCACTCAACGTTCATTCGATTCTCAGGATCTCCATACTCTTAAAAACACTAATGGAGAGAGAAGGGTTAAGTGCGCACCGTCATTTCCTGGAAGACTATATAGGTATACTAACGGAAGGAACACTGGCATTAAATGAGACCTTTATTGTCACAGATGTATCACCACTGCTCGAGCTACCCGGCGTTTCTCCTTAATGCAGAAAATCAAGTGTTAGTCATTCGATCGACACCCTTTCAGTATTTGAAATAATATTCAGTTATGATTTGAAAATATTTTGACAGGATAAGCAGCATTGCGCTTAAGTATGATAAAATTAAACTCATCTTGTTTTTTTCTTTTCTTTTCTATTTTTAAACAGGTTTATTAATTTGAGCAAGCCTTGATACTGATGACAATAACACTATCGCCAGCCCTAGCATTTATGACAGCTCATTCATAATTAAAACCTTAGCTTTAAGCAGGAAAAAGCTGTCCACGAGAGCAGAATAATGATGAATGATTGCTCCTATTCCTTTAAACAAGATCAAGGTGCTATTGGATTATAAATTAGCATAAGAAACTAACTCATTAGCTGTTGTAAGAGGAGACATTTGGATGACAAACTAAAGGCGTCATTTAAGTCACCCAAATGAGCTCTGATATAAGAAAGCCCGAAAATAAGCTAACTTGATCCAAAGACGGAGCTGGGCCATATCTCCATTAATTCTAGAAAGCGCAATTCATCAAAGATACTGCACTGAATACGGCGCAAAAATCGCGAACAAATACTAGAAGACTTCACTTAAACAAAGCAGCAATCAATCGTCAATGATGTTGGTAAAAGCATATCTAGTTATTTAGTTTTGTCCTACCCAAGAGAGACAACATCGAAAGTTCAAGATCTGTCGAACCCTACAAGGCATTTTCAAGATGGTAACATCATTATAGGCGCTTTGCTGAAAATACACTTCAACAATCAACCCAATAATGGCCGCGCAATTTGCGAACAATTTGACCGCCAAGGGTTTGGCTTTGCTCAAGTTTTCGCTTACGCCATCGACAAAATCAACAGAGATAACAATCTGCTACCTAATATAACATTAGGTTACGATATTAGAGATTATTGCAACCATCCTCTATTGGCAGTTAAAGCTACCTATGACTTTGTCAGTGGCGTTCCTGGAAACCGCGTAGCTGCAGTGATTGGTCCGCAAGACTCAAGTACAGCCTTGAAGATCGTAAGTTTACTTCATGTTAAGAATGTTCCTCTGATAAGCTTTGCCGCCTCGAGTGAAGAACTGAGCGACCCAATGTTCAGTAATTTCTTCAGAACGATTCCTCCAGATGTTAATCAGGCAAAAGCACTGGCTGATCTTGTGGACTTTTTCAAATGGAAATATGTTGCAACTGTGGCGGTAGATGATTCTTATGGAAGATATGGTATTAGGGGCTTGGCAGACGAAGCTGATGAGAGATCCACCTTTTGTATTGCATTTACAGAATACTTCACTCCTACTGGATATCAAAACAGAATAAGGGACATTGTTACCAGATTGAAGAATGAGAAAAATATCAAAGTGGTTATACTGTGGGGAACGGAAGAGCCATCGAAAAGATTCCTTGATGAAGCCATAAAGCAAAAATTAGAAGGAAAAACATTTTTACTCAGTGATTCACTTGCTACGAATGAGATATTGTTTTTCGAAAAGTACGCAAGTGTTTTAGATGGTTGCTTAGGTACAATTCCATACCATGAAGCTTACGAGGATTTTAGGACTTTCATGAGGCAAGCGACGCCACGGACTACACGGGAAAGCAAAATGTGGAATGAGCTTTGGGAACTTGAATTTACTTGCTCCTTCGCCAACAACTCCAACAGGCCATGCCACATTCACGAAAATCAAACCATGTCGAATAAAACTTTTGATCATATGTACAGTGCGTTTAGTGCCAAATTAGTTGATTCTGTTTATGCCGTTGCGCATGCTTTACATGCAGCATACGGCTGTACAAATGGAACCTCTTCTCAAGTTGGCTCATGCCCCAAGTTTAATAAATATGTAGAACCCTTAACAGTGACACGCTTTTTGAAAAGCGTTAATTTTCTAGGTTTAAGTGGAACTACCAGGTTTGATAGTGTTGGCAATCCGTTATTTTCGTGGTACAATATCATCAACGCTCAAAAAAAGAAAACTGTTTTTGCCAATGAGCTGAGCTACGATAAAAAGGTGGTTGGAACATGGAAAGACAATCAAAGTAAAACCTTGGACATTGACAGGAAAATTATCAGGTGGAATAAGAAAAGCACTGAAGCCAATATTCCCCCGTTATCCATATGCAGCAATGCATGTCTCCCCGGAACCAAACGCATTATGACGTCACGCTGCTGTTGGAAGTGCATTGCTTGTGAAGACGCTGTAAGCTACAAGGCAAACTCAGAAAACTGCACAAAATGCGAGAAAAAACAAAAACCCAATGAAAACAGAACTGAATGCATCGCCCTTCCATTTGGTAACTTTACTTGGTCAAGCTCGGTTGCTGTTGTTTTGCTTTCAATGTCCGCATTCGGCCTGTTGCTATCCATCGGATCTTTTGTCGTTTTCCTACGCAGCTGGAATACTCCAATCATAAAAGCATCAAACCGAGAACTTTCGACTGTCCTCATTGCAGCGATAGCAATCTTCTTTGTACTGGCTATTCTTTATTTGGGTGTTCCAACACCTGTTCTTTGCGTCATGCTATCGCCTTTACGCTACCTTATGTATAGCATTTGCGTAACTGTTTTGTTTCTGAAGACAGCGCGGATTCTACACGCTTTTCAAATGAACCTTCAAAGGCGCAATTCGACAATTGTCAAGAAATTGATACAAGGAAAATCTTCTATTTGTGGGGTCATTTTGGTCAACACTGTACAATCTATACTTTCAATATGCTCGATTGTTATGGATCCTCCTGTCGTAGAGGAGAACATTAGACCAGGAGAATCTATTATCTTAGGGTGCTTACCCTACCGGAGTAGTGTAGGAAGGGGATTACACTTAACCATGCTATTTTATCTTCTCATGCTCATTATTATCTCAACCACCTATTCTTTCAAAGCCAGAAAAATCCCCGAAAACTACAACGAAGGTCGCTGTATTGTTTTCTCGCTGTACATTATCATTTTGTCCTGGGTCGTGTACTATCCTGTTGACTTTGCGCTTGATGGCTGGTACGTTGCAATAGTCTCAAACGCGTCCACCCTACTAAGCTCTTATGGCTTACTCTTCTGTATCTTTTTCCCCAAATTGTATATAATATTCTTCCACCCAGAGCAAAACACTCTAGAGTACGCTAGAGCGCAATTAACAAACCATAACATGCAAAGGACAACGACAGGTCTGACAGCGTTAAATGTCACAAAGTTTGAACCAATCAACACTGAGAAATCTGCTACAGCGACACCTGAACTGTGCTCTGAAATCCAAGACACGTCAAAGAATCATGTCATGCCATTCCCACTTGCTGAGGAAAAACACCCTCGGAATAATAGTTGTTTTAAAACCCTAGGTGCAAATATTGACCAAATATTGACACCTTTCACTTCATGCTATTTCCAACAAAACTAAAAAGAAAAAAAAAATGGAAAAGGATATTATAATATCAAATGCTTGCTGCTATTAATTTAAATGTCCTTCATTTTGGATCTTAGTTTTTTTCTTTTTTTGTGGGAGAGAGAGAGAGAGAGAGGGGGGGGGGCTTATCAGGCAGTTGACATTTCATGGCATCAATGAATAAAATAAACAAATTTGAAAATCTGACCAGCATATAAGGCTTCATTATAGTTTAACATACTAACTATAGTTTCATATCACTATCGGCTATCAGCAAGAAGAATAACGCTATAAAGCTCAAAATTACCCCGCGCTATTGGCTCATAGCTTTTGATTGACGGCTAAAGTAGCACTTTTTTGGTATCGACTTCTGTCTTCTGGATGCATCGCTTCTCTGACAGAAAATTTCTTTTTGCGGCCTCATTTACAACTTTGATAAAACTTTTCTGGCATTGTGGTAAAATTTGGTTGAAGCTTACAAATTGTTTCAATGACAAAGTATAACTATTTGTGGTACAAAGTAGGAAAAATACGACTAAACTAAAGACGTTCATGGGTAAAAGATTCCATCGTCAGATTTTTAAACATTTTGCACAACGAAAGAACATCAGACTAGAATAAAAATGAAGCAAATACAAAATGGGGTTCCCCGACTTCGTTTAGCCGTCAAAATATGAGGAAGTTACCCGTAATTTTTAAAATGTAAAAACGCGCGAACAATGTGTACATAGAAAGCTGTCAAAAATTATTAGTAATATTTTACTGAAAAAATAAATTGATCGTCCCTTTTTTTCACAGCAAGAAGATTAGAAATTAGCCAAGTAACTAGTTAGCATTTGAATTTGAATTAAAAATTATATATATTAAATTTTACTGTGCTTTTATTGTGGACTTAATTGAAACCTTCCAAATTCTATTCCAATTATACACAAGATGTGTAATTTCAATTTAATTTTATCCTCAGATGTTTTTAATTTTTCCTCTAAAGTTAGGTAACATAAATTACTTTAATAAAGCGGAAATAAAAAGGGGGTGCCCAATTTCGTGTTACAGCCGTAAGAGATTAAAGACGTTTTATGAGGTTTTGCTTATCAAAACATTGGAATGACGTAATGATGAGCGCGCGTAGAAGGATGCGCTCGAACAATGCCCATGTTGCCTACTTTAGACATTGTCACTATGATCCACAATGCACTGTTCAGTATATATGCAGTTTCAGTATTCAACCTTTTTTGAAGTAGCTGTAAATCCTTATCCAGTGGATAAATTGATGCTGTTATCCAATAAATTTATCCACTGGACACAGGGAACCCGGCTATATTTAAAACAAAACACTAACGGTTATTGAATCGGCTATCAATTTACAGTGTCGATCTAACTTTTAATGCGCACACATCTGATTACACATGGCAAAGGAAACTGATCACAACACAGGAAACCCACAAAGAGCAAAGTTAATTAGGCAAAAAAATATAGCCGGGTTCCCTGTGCACTGGATAAGGATTTATACAATCGTGCGTACTCCTTTGGAAAACTCTTCCTTTTCCGGTTTAAATCTTTAAGAAAAAATTATTCCTCGAATATATATATGATAACGATATATGTATGTTAAAAAGAAAGAAAAAAAGAAAGAAAATCTTCAAACCCACACCACGTCCTGAAATTTTAAAAAAAGCGACTCCACTTTGCCATACCCCCGAGACATACGCAGAGCTGAGGCGGCGTATGGACTTCGGACCTGACGGCGATTAAATCCTTCTGCCCTTGGGTGTACGAATTACGCACGGAAAATGTTCTAGCCGAAGCATCAGGGGAGAGACCAGCCGGCCCCCAGACCATATCGGCTAATCCCTTGCATCTCTGCCACGCACGGAATCGGTTGAAAATTTAATGTTAAAAAGTCTAGTCTATTTGGTGCATTGTTTTCATGGCTGTTGCCGTGCTAATTTACTGAAACCTGTGGCCCAGTGGGGAAAACTCGGGCATCCCAAATAAATACCTCCAAAAACAGACCCGTTTGGGATGGGTGACCTAGATAGTATACCTACTAAAACTAACTATTGAGAGAGGGTTGTGTCTAGATGGGATACTCGCAGTCCAGGTGATTGAGAAAGGGTTGTGTCTAGATGGAATACTCGCAGTCCAGGTGATTGAGACCGAGGCCTGTGACTAGATAGGATACTCGCAATCCAGGTGATTGAGCGAGAGTTGTGTCTAGATGAGATACTCGCAGTCCAGGTGATTGAGAGAGACTAGGGTTAACGAAGTAACGTCCGATAGGTTTCCGAACACACGAGTGGGACTTGTTTATTAGAGCTTAATTTATGCTATCCTAGAGTACGACTACTAGCCGACTGAATAAAATTCCCCTGACAATCATACTCTCCCAAGTATCTCTCAATCACCTGGACTGCTAGTATCCCATCTAGTCATAACCAAATTGCAACTAGTATCCACGAGTTCGCCAAAGGGAGTTTTGATCTAATGTCCTTTCTGTCCTTTGCATGCTTTTGGTAATCGTTTTTCGCGCCACTACAGGCTCGAGGCGAGGCCTGGATACTAGTTCCAGCATACTCTGCGGGTTTCATCGATGAACGAACAACCAACGAGATGCCAAGGTATGGGATAAAATAATACGAAATTTGAACTTTCTGAGCTATTTATCCCTCATTAAAACACCAAGAAAGTATCCAGTTAGAGAGTTTATCACTTGGTAGCCCACTTTAGGCCAAAACAACTATCACAACGGAAATATTTTTCTTGTTTTTTTTTTAACCAAAAATGTTGTCTCATCCACGCGGTTATTCTTGAACGTAAACTCTAAGCTCAAAATTTCACTTCTTCCAACAAATTTAAGCTTTAGAATGTTAAAAAAGGTTTATCATTAATTCATATTTATGCTATTTATGATATTGTGCTTTTTTTGCTGTAAACACTTGGAGATTTAACGTTTGTGAAAAATGCTAAAAATGGCGCCAAGATAAGCAGGCGAAGTATTCTACGATCACTCAAACCATAAAAATTAATGTTCAAATAGTCCCCTTCATATTTCCCTGTGCCATCTTAAAATGTTCTCTATCATTACAAGCTCACCATTTGTCTTGCTTCGATGCAGAGGCATGGCTACCTTTCAAGATGGTGCAGGGATCTTTAAAAGGGACTAATAATAATAAAGTAATATCCTTTCTTTGATAAGCATTTGAAATGGTTCATTGATACCATCTCTCAATAACCAGAAAGGATAGATAAAAGCTCTGTAAAAAGCCACTTTGGTCTATATTAATGGCCGTAAGTGGAAGAGAACCTAGCAATATTACATCTGTAATAATACCTGAATATTGGTACTTGTCCAGTCAAAATAGTCTTTGCCTTCAATTTGACCAGTAAGTTGAACCAGTAACAATGTAGACCAAGCTGAAACTATTGGCCAGTTTTAAGCCTTGATTTCAAAAAGGTTCCTTTTTGGCCTTATGCAATTACAGGTTGAATTTACTTAGTTTTATATCAAAAGGTTCCATAATACAGCATTCTGAAGTAGTTTGTTGCAAATGAATACACAGTGAATTGTTTTATTAAGCATATTCCATATTGTTTAATACAGGAGGCAGAGTAAATGGGACATACCTGCTACAGGGGTAGCTACTGAAAGTAATGGAAAAAACAAGTCAGCCACAGAAGCTGCAAGAGAGAGAGCCGCCAAGCTTACGGCAATGCTGGCTGCTAAAGGAAAGCTTGCTAATCATGTTGGAGCACCTTTGCCTGTTGTAAGTAACCTTTTTTCTGAGTTAAAATATCCACAAACTAATGTTTTAAATAGCGTTGTTATACTCTTAAATAAAAATGCCAATATGATTAAAACATATTGTGTTCATCTGCTTGAATCCTTTCTTTTTCTTGGATATTTAGAATGGTTTGTTAATACCATCTCTATGAAATAAGAAAGGATAGATAGTGCTTCGTAAAAAGCCACTTTGGTATCTGTGAATGGCCAACAGTGAAAGAGAACCTAGCAAAATTTTTATAACATACGATATCCAAGGTTTTACTTATGAAACTGTACAGTATACCGCTAGTAACAGCTGATCTATAGACCTTACCCTGATTTGCTTGAGTAAATGCAAAGCAATATTGCACCAAGCCGAGGTTCGGAATTGATAAAATACAGGAAATGTATGATAACATAACTAAAGCTCTATTCTTTGTTTGCACGTGGTGTCATAGTCCAAGAAAATAACATCTTAAAATTAATTATGAATGCTATAAACTCGATTCTTTGATATGCTTTAGAGAACTATGTTGTGACCAGGTGTAGAAAATTTTAAATTGTTTTGCCATTTTGTTTCTGAGTTGTGCAATTTTGATTTTCTTCACGTAATTCTGACCTTGCACTTCTTATGGGTCTAAAAAGTCATGAAAACGAGAAAAAAAGCTAAATGAAACATTTTTAGCGTTTTGAATGTCTTAATTTCGATTTATGTATGTCCAAAGTGAGTTTGATGTTGTTGCCTGCGTGAAATATTTTTTAAAATTTGGCCTCCATTGCTGGTGGACCAAACTAGTCCACCAGCGAATTTTCTCAATACATTTGCACTATAAAATCGGAAACTTCATTTGACCATAGCTCGTTTCAGAAATGCTCTAATACTCCAATTTGTAGTTCAAAGTTTCATTATTGGTGGCTCTGCATGGTCATTAGGATTGTTTTTTGATCGGAACCTAAAAAATATTCTGGCACCAGCAATAACCATGTGGTTGCAAACGAAGAATTCACACAGTGTCAAGTTATGGAATCTTATTGTCAGACTTTTTTCTTTCTGTTTGTGTTGCTTTTTATGTGATTTATCAAAGAGCCTTCACATAGATGCAGGCATACTGATAAGAACTATCACTGTATTTTATGGGTTTCTTTAGATGTCACAAACAACATTTCAGTCTTCTCAAAAGACTGAAAAAGAGCAAGATCTCCTTTATGCTGAAGTAGAAGTCAATGATTCACCAGCAAGGTTTGTAGATGTCAACGTAGTTGTAAAAGTTTCCATGCAGATGCAGCACCTAATCAAAAACTTTCCATCATATATTTTACTTTTTTTTAAGAGTTATTTTGTGTAAAGGTACTACCCAAGATGAGGTAAGAAAATTTACTCAAGTCTCTAATGCTATAGCTTGGCACAATTGCTCCGATAATAATTGGGAAGAGGGGACGTTTTTTTTCCTCCATGAAATTTCCGGGAGGGGGGGGACTCTGGGGAAAAAGTACTGGGGATGCTCGTTGGTATCTTTAAGGGTGTTAAATGCCAAATTTTGAAAACCAGCATTTTCTGGTATCTCTTAGGGTGTCAGAAAAGGAGAGAAGTGATGTGGCTTATCCTAGATGCTTTTTATATAAAATTTAATATTATTTGTTGTGGTATCTCTTAGGGGTTAAAAATCAATTCATTCAGCCATGTCCTTTTTAAAAGACTTCCGGTATCTTTTAGGGGTCTTTTTGAAAATGTCCAACGAGCATCCCCGGTACTTTTTTCCCGGATTCCCCCCGGGATGAAACTGTACAAATTATGTAGTACAATGAAATAAATACAATATGATTAATAGCAGTATTCACAAAATTTATTTTTTGCTCTATAATGCTATTTCTAGATAAATAGATTTAGTGGTGCAGCTGTATCTACTAAAGGGCGATACATGGATGCAGAAGAAAAGAAAAATATAGACAAAGATGAGTATGTATAATATAATAGTTTATAATATTGCATGTCAATATGAAATGTAACCATGAAGTTAGATGGTTAAACAAATTCTTCAATTAATACATGTCTTGTCAAAATTCTCATTGTTCTTTCTCTCATTTATTTCATAGAGAAAGACCCTTGTATCTTTATATACAAGCAACAACACAAAACAAGATTGAATGTGAGTTTTTCCTATTCATATAATTCTTCATTTACTTACTTTCCTACATCTTTTGTCTCATATTTATGTATGCTCATACTTCTACTCATACTTTCTGCTTTGTTTCAATCATTAAGTGGCTTTAAAAAGAATTCATGAGATAATGGAAGGGAAAGACATTTATGGCAAACCACCATCTGAGCAGACTTCAAGCCATACACGATGGTCACCCTACCAGCCTACCATTTCTACAGCAAACAATAGTTTTAACTCTAATACTGTACAAATTACTCAAGTACAAAACCAAACACTCCCTACTGGGGTGAGTAGAAATGGTATACATAGTAAAGTATAGTGATTATATTAGTTAATAATAATAATAATAATAATAATAATAATAATAATAATCTTGTTGTAAAATGATCCTCTTAAAGACTTACATGAAGATCTTTGCGTTCTTTATTTAATTTTATCATATTTTTTCCCTTTATTTTTAATTAATTTTTTATCTTTCCTTTTAAACTTGAACTGTGTTTCAGATGCATTACGTTCAAGATAAAGTGTTTGTTGGCCTTGAACAGGCATCACCAGAATTTAATGTCAAAGAAAAGCTATTAGGGCCAGGGGTATGTATCATACTGTTTAAACTAAACTACATGTATGCATGAGTTAAGGTCTTGTATGATGCAGACATAATAACATGATCAATTGCCAGCACAAGCAATTTAAGAACATTTGCTTAAAGATTGTCAGCTCTCATTTACTTTAAGTAAAAATTTTCTTTTATATTTTTCTTATCTTGTTGCCTTGCTTATTCACAGGGATCTTTTTTTCAACATATCTGTACAGAAACAGGTGCAAAGGTAATGTTTCAATCTATGTTTGCTTCCATGTGTGTTATTTCTTTAGTTAACATTTTCAAATTTATGGTCAGGTTTTTCTAAGAGGCAAAGGCTCGGGTTTCTTAGAACCCACATCAGGAAGAGAAGCATTTGAAGCCCTTCACATTTATTTAAGGTAAGTTGTAATGTTTGTTTTAGAAATACTGAAGGTTGGGTTCAACTAGCATTAATCCATATCATTGAATAATTTACTGTTTTATTCATCTAATACTTTTTGACTGTTATTATATTATTGTCATTAGTCATACAAAACAAGATGGCCTTTCAGCAGCCAGAAAGCTAGTTGAAAATCTTATACAAACTGTAAGTACATGTAATTACATATTGTACGCATTGCCAGGTATATTTACTAGTTGTGCAAAACATGATTTCTTAATTTCAAAAAATCAATCAGATCAACCTCATAGTAGCTCAGTGCACTGATTTTTGTACTGACCATCTTGAGGAAAACCAGCTTTCTTCCTAGCCGAGACTCGAGTAATTAATTCATTTTTTCAAGAACAAATTTGCAATCAGTTTGGCCAATTGTTTTTCCACAGATCTGGAGTTGCTATTTCATACAGTTTTCTTGTTCTTGTCTTTGTTGTAGTTACTGAAAATGAATGACCAAATTGATCATCAAAGATAATTCTTTAGTTTACTTCTAATGAAGAAATAGAAAATGCACACGAATGCTGTGTGCAGCTATGAAGCACACAGGAGAGAAGTGTTAGGAGAAGCATGATGCGTCTTGACACTTCTTGAGTGATCTGCCAATCCCTAAGTGCTTTATGACTCCACACAGCACAACAAGTTTAATTTTTCCGAATTTAATTTCAAGAGTCTTTCGCCCTGATTAATCTCGTTCCCAAGCACTATAACTTATCTATATTTCTATATCTTCATGTATTTCATAAGTGCTATGCAGTCTACATTTTCTCCTCTTTGCATCATAATTACCGCTACCTAACATCTATTTCACCCCGGCCTGCTCTCAGTCTGACCTCTAGCTCAGCTGGTAGAGCATTGGTAGTACAGGTCCGAAGGTCATCGGTTCGATTCCCAGCAAGGTCGAAAATTAATTTTTCCGAATTTAATTCCAAGGGTCTTTCGCCCGGATTGACCTCATTCCCAAGCACTATAACTTATCTATATTTCTATATCTTCATGTATTTCATAAGTGCTATGCGGTCTACATATTCTCATCTTAGCACAGCAAGCAAGTTTTTTATTTCTTTTCGTTAGTGCTGTGTGCTCTCATAAAGCACACGCTCCCAACCAATCAGAATGCAAGATTTTTAACAGTTATTTCATAATTATATTTATGTCATTAGAAATAACACTCTTGTACATCTATACTTATAAACTTTAGGTCAACCAGGAATATCAAACCTTTGAGCAAATGAAGAGAGGAATACCTCCTGGTTATCCATCTCACCCAGGTAGATAAAATACAATGTGTTCAAAATATGGATGGCTTTATCAGTTGGCTGTGTTTAAGTATTCACACCATTTATTATGTCATCCTACAGTATTTCCTATGCAGGCAATACATTATGCATCCAGTACATTAGGTGTGTAATATGCTTACTGCAAACAATACTCAGACTATATATTTAAGCAAATGGCATACCTTTATTACAACCTGTAAATTGATAACCTATGTGGAAATTGATCATGAAAAATCTAAAATTAAGGGCAAAAATAACAGCTGACACTCCCCTGTCATGATGACCAGCCAAGTCAGTTTTAGCTCAGTCATACCTCATTTCTGGCAAATGTTACTGATCAAAATTACCAGCAAGACAAAGATTTGACTAGACACAAGGTCCGATGGACTACTTTGACAATATGATGGCAATCTTGGATCACAAGGCATTTTGGGTCATCCAGGGGGCAAATAAAAAAATATGCAAAGCTTTTGCTGTTGTATTACAGCGTGGGACAATCACAACAGAGCTAGGCTCCAAACTAGTTAATAGCCCAAAGATCAAATTAGAATTACATATAGAATTTAGAAGTCGATATTTGAGGAGGGAGGACAACCGGAGAACCTGGAGAAAAACCCTCAAAGCAAAGGAGAGAACAACTCTAACAAACAACTCTACTCACATACAACATCGAGATCAGCAGGACTCAAACTTTGGCTGCATTGGAGAGGCGGCGCATTAATTGTATAAATCTTATGATTGAGGTAGGACAAACTTATTCTGAATTTAATTTCCTTTATATTTTTCCAGGGTATCTACAGCCTGGATACATGGTGAGGATTGAGATTTACATGCAACAGACCTTTTTAGCTTTGTATGCAAATATTGTTACATCCACCCCTGAATGTCTCTGTGGAAATAATAGAGAAAGTTATGTTTTTAGGTACACTGTATATATCTTTAAAATGGTAACTATCATAGTAATGTTATTTTTTTATTGGCAGCCATATTCTTATCCACCTGGAATACACCCACCTCAACCTGGCTATCCTCCTCAACCAGTTGGTCCACCAGCACCCCATTATGGCCATCTCCTTCCAGTTCCCCCACAGGTTAGTATGAGGTTATGCATTTACTTTCTCTGTGTTGGCAGCCTTGCTTCCTTCTCATAAGTAGGAGATTTTGGGAAGAGTGGGTGGCGTAGCGGTGTGAGAGCTCATGGCCTCTTATCAATGTGACCCGAGTTTGAGTCCCGGCGGGTTTGGTGTTGTATATGAGTTACTAGAGTTGTTTATTGGTTCTCTCCTGTGCTTCAAGGGTTTTCCGGGTTCTCGGATGGTTTTCCCCTCTCTGCAAAAATCAACTCCTAAAATCCAATTCGATCATGGAATGAGGGCCACAGGTTCGTTTTTTTATAGTAATGGAATAATTTCTTTATCTTTGTTGTTGTAACCTTGGCTGTGAAAAGAATTTCCAGTACATATATTATATTGGTACATCCTTCTGATTATGTTGAATTGCTTTCATAGCCACCAATACCACCACATCGACCAATGCTACCTCCCCCAGTGTATGGAGCTCCTCCTTATCAACAAGGTACAAAAATTTCTGCCTCGCTGTCTTAATGGAAATGCTTAAATATGCATATGCTGAGTGTTTTAGGCTTTCTCAGTCCACTAGTTCCCAAACATAAATTTATTTTCACAACAATAAGATCTATGACCAAGAAGCACTAGAGCAAGTCGACAGTCTCTAGCAACCATGGTACTATATGCATGATTGCATATGTGACTTTCTTTATGTAACTTATCATTCTCTTTTGTATATAATTGTTTTTTTACTTAATGGTATATCCGTAATTTATGCAATGCAGCCTTTTGGCTGCAATGTAAGTTAACAAATCTAATGTATCTACCTACATGTATCTAGAGTATGATCTATGTCCAATTTCACAATGTTGCATAGCTCACTTAATTTCTTTGCTTGACAGCTCCTCCTTACTCAGAGCTGCCAATGCCTACTGCACCACCACAGAATGTTGGGCCAGCACCATATCCTCCTTCAAATGTTTATCCTTCCAGACCTGATTTGCCTTCTGCAGCCTATAATGGTCCTCAGCGATCAGCACCTCCAGAGAATCAGCCGTGTCCACTGGTTAGTGACCCTGTACATTATTAATATTCATTGTTTTTATGCATAGAAAATGTCAAGATAAACAACATCTTTATTTGTGTTATTTTGTCTACATTTTACAGCCACCTCCAGAAAAAGAACCAAGTATTACTAATATTAATGCGAGGTAACTTTACATGTATGTTATATACAGTACTGGCCAGGAGGTCCAGATAGGGAAAAACTGAGCCTAAGGTCTTAAATATGCAGTATGAACTAACAGTTTTTCACAGACAGCACGGTTGTTCCCTATTCTGACCAACTTTTAGCCGACAAATATCTTATTTACCTTGTTCATATTTAGTTTTCCACTTGTCTTGCTATCGTTTCATTGTTTAACAGTCTGTGCACAAGCTTTGATGATGTGAGCCTTAAGTAAGGATACCAGACTGGAATTCTCTACCCTCTACCCTTGTACCTTTGCTACTGCTTATTCGCTACTAATAGAAGTTGATAGTTGTTACTTAATAGAAGGCGATTCGCTACCTTGAGCCTTGATACTTTATCTCAAGATGCCTGTAAACCTCCTCTATGACATTTTGGATCATTTATTATCAGTAATTTTAAGTAATTTGATATTATTTGAATGTTTTTTTAAAAGAAATTTCAAAGCGTATTTGGTGTAATGGAGAAGTCAGCCGAATATCCGTCTTGTATAAATTTTATATCAAACAGGTTTCTTGCTTTCGCTCTTTTCTTAGCAAATTTTTTGAAGGATATTTATGTCAAGGAATGAATTTTAGCTACGAAGCAAGCAATTTAGTGGGGGTTCTTAAAGAGGTTTTTTTAGCTTCGTAATAAAGTAGCGAATGGACTCTAGGCGTTGTGTTACAACAAACAAATCAAAAGCTATAAGAAACGCAGACTTATTTTTATTCCTGCTTTTGCTCGATGACTAAAGGTATGACTTTAAAATAAAAGGGTTTAATTCTTCCCTGACATAAGACCCTTTTTTTTAAAGTCAAACTTTTCGTCATTGAAAATATAGAAGTTTCGATGCCGTAAAACACAATTTACATTTATCTATATAGACTCAAAATTAATATATATATTATATAATATATACACGTATTCCTGATATTGTGATATTTTTCATTTTTGAATAAGGTAGCAAATGGACTTCTATTAGTAGCTAATCGACTTCTATTAAGTTGCGAATCAACCTTTTAGAAAAGTAGAGAAATAAGAGAAATATCAAATGCCCTTGGCAGGATTTGAACCCACGTCTTCGGTATTCTAGTCCCATGTGTTAACCAAAACAATATTTCTCTTATTTCTCTACTTCATTATATACACACCGAACGCATAATTTCTATTTTAGAAAAGTAGTGAAAGTGCAAGGTAGCGAAAAGACCGGATACCCCAGACTGTAGGCAGAGATAAGACATAGTGCATGCTGACACAGCCATTCGGAACACACGCTTTTTATGATACTTGACCCGGGAAAATATAATATCTTCAATTTTCTAATTCATAATTATTGCTCCTTTGATTAGGGGAGCATGGGTGGTGTATGGATGAGAGCACTTGTCTCTCACCAATCAACCTGGTTTATATTAGATCAGATTCAGTGGTGTATGGGAGTAGAGTGTGTGTGGCCAGGTTCTACCTTATTCTTTGAGGGATTTTCTCCAGGGAATCTGGTTTTCCTCCCTCCTCGGTGTAAATTCTAATTGGATCTATGATGGCCACAATGAAGATTACCCTAGTATCTACCAAACTGTATATAGTTTTGTATATCTTTCCTGATTTAATTTATCTTCAAGTAGGGATCAAGTGGCACCTCCAGTTAATCCACTGCCAGAGCCTCGCAAGCGTCGGTTCAAAGAAGTATGTGATGTTTAATACAGCTGATGAATAGAGTATATTGTTAATAATTTATTATACTGTATGAAGGAGACCTGTACTCACTTGCTGTTATTTTTCTATTTTCTCCTTCTGTTGTCCTCTTGTTCTTCAAACACTTTTCATCCAGGTACCTCACAGTGAGTCTCAGACGTTATCCCAGCCCAGGACATCTATTAAGGTGCTTCTTTATTTCTACGCTATTAATATAACCACCACCAATGAATTTAGACATATTCTTTGTGCATATATGAAGCTTTTTAATGCATTGGTAGCTACTGTATGTAATTCACAGCCGCTCTTTAGAGCTATAAAAAAATTTTGAAATTGCTTTAAATGCAACACTAGATCTACAGTATAAGATATACAGTAGATCTTCCTATACTTGCATGTACATTATCAAACACTGTAAGGTTCTTTTGTTCTGCTCATTGGGATTTATATCTCCACAGAGTTACTTGGCCAAAGGCATTGGTGTTACTAATTATTCTTGTTTCCAGGTCTTCCTATAGTTACTGTTTTATTCATTTGTTGACATGTGCTTGTATTTTTCTTTTGGCCTGCTGACAATGCATTTGTTATAGGAGTCTAGCAGAGAAGCATCTTATTTAGGTACCAACAAAGACCAGAAATTTCCTCGTCCAGATCTTCCTCAGCAATTTCCAAAGAAAGATGATATTGCTTCAATGCCACCACCACTACCACACTCTGCAGCACCCATATCACAGAAGCTACAACAACCTAAGATGCTAAAAGACTTTAAAAAACCACTGGGATTGGCCAAGCCATTCACACCACCCCTCCCCCCTAAATTAATTATTGGAAAACAGCAAAGTGCTCAAAAGTCCAGTATACCAGGTAAGTAATAAAACCTGAATAGAAAAGTGCATTTTGGTCCAGTTTAGTTGTGCACTATGTACAGTGTATTTTTTATAAACAATTAGTATATGTAATAGGACTCCATGCTGTCAATTAGAAAATAATTGGACGAGGAAAATTCTGAGGACAGACAAAATTGGATGAGGCTGTAGGCCAAGTCCAATTTGGCAGTCAGAGGAATTTTTCGAGTCTAATTATTTCTTGATTGGACAGCATGGAGTCCAATTACATATACTAATTATAATTAATAATTATTATAATCATTGTTATGTTTGTTATAGAAACATAATCTTTTGTATCTCACCATAGCTACCCTGTACAAAACGAATGTGCTACAAGTTTATTGTAGCTCAAAGTGATAGTAAACAATATAAAAATCAGGGTTGGTAGGGTATTACAGTGCAACTAGTATAACCGGTGCCACCTAGACAGCGAAAACCAATCAAATTGTAGACTGAAAACAATAAGTTACAGTACATGTAACATCAGGGTCAAATTATCATTCTCCTGCTTTCTAGGTTACTGATAACTCAACTATCCAAAGTTGGAATGCATTGTTTTCATTCTACATTTTGATTGGTTGTAGTCATTGTAGTTGCACCTGTAGTAGATTTTCGCAAGAATGTTGGTAGCATTGTTGTAGGTTGTTGATAGGTCATCTGTATGATTTTGGCTTACGACCTACTGACGCTGATTTGGGGGTTACTATTACTGCACACACAAATATCGAATGCATGACACTTTTTGCTAATGACTGTTATCTGTTCTTTTTCATGTCACATGCTCTGCTGCTGTCTTGGACCCGATCTCACTGGTGATATTATTATAATTGCCATTCATTCATTATTATCTTTGCTTGCTCTATTTTCTTTCTCCTCTGTGTGGTACATAATGTTAGGTACCAAGAAGCATGGATTGCCATCCTCAGCAGATAATTCTGAACCCAAGAAAGCAAAAAAAGAAGTGCCAAAGGAAGTATCTTCCTTTTCGGCAATAGGATCTTTAGTAGCTTATGAAGGAGATTCGTCAGAAGAAGAAGAAGAAAAAGAAGAAAAACAACACAAGCCAGTAATTAATAGTAAACAAGATGAAACCAGGTCCACTTCAAGGACTAAAAAACAAAATCTTCCATTCTGGGCTGTTCGAAATTAGTCTCCTTTTATATTCTATGTTTGTGTTTGTAATCAGTGTGAGTTTCCAGTCGTAGTGTGTTTTGTAACTGTCCTGGTGAAGTAGTGCTGCACAACTTCATCTTTGTGTTTCTTCGTATCTCTAGTTTGTTTCTTATTCTCTTGATGTTCTATGGTTTCTACTTAAAACTCTAAACCACTTACCAATAGTGACCACAAAGTGTTGCCTCTGACCATCAGTTCATACCATACAACCATTGCACCATATGGATGTATAAGGTAATTACAGTGGTGTGAAAGTGGTGGATGATAATTCACATCATAGCTCTGTTCATTCTTATATATGACATCCATTGGTTAAATCCTAATCCATATTATCACATGGTTTTGGTAGGTCCATCGCTGATGGTGCCAGAGCCTCTGTACCATTGCTTTTCTAGTCAGGGCAATATAATGGCTGGTCTTTGGACAAAATTGAATGTTTTCCGGTCAAAACTTTGCCCTGCCTATTATTTCAGCAAAAAAAAAACAACAGCTGACCAAGCTAAACCACATTTGGCCAGTCATCATGACTGGTGTCTTACTAGCCATTATTTTTAACCCTCTTAGTGGTAATGGTGTTGATGATGATGATGGTAGTAGTGGTGATGATCATATTGGTGATGATGATGATGATGAATTTACATATGGAATAATAGGATGTTATTACATTAGCAGAGAGTGGGCTTTTTGTAAGCTTTGTTACATTTCAAATTGTAAAATATTGACCATAACGGGGGTGGGGTAAATAAAATTTTAATTTTTGAAATTCAAAAGCTTTTTTTTTTCAATTGGCTTTGAATTTTAACTTTTGGTATTTTAAATACGAAAGCTGCAGCATATATTGAAAAAAACCATACTACTGTACATAACTATTAGTGTAATAAAATATACCATAATTTATGAACTGTTTCATGTTTTTTTATTAAGTCTTTAGAATAATTTCTTATCTTAAACCAAATGTTGTGCACAAAATTTTACTATCAATACTGGGTAAAGTATAGTATATTCTTTATATACTGTTAAAACATGTACATTGGACCTGACTCTTACAGCGATTCCCAGTCATATTCGACCAACTAGACCTTCATCACAAACAAAAAATTGAATTTGGGTGGACGTCAATCAAAGGGTTTCTATCATTTCTATTGGTTTCTACACCAGGACTAATGTAACCACTCAATATGTGAACATCCATTGACCTTACCCCATGCTTCTTGTCGCTGTGAATTTCTTGCTCTGGATATGTTTTCTCAAAAGTGTCACAGGATTCCTGCTCCCAATCTAAAACGCTTGACTGCAAAGCTATCGGTATTGACTGATTTGAGTTTTTTCAAGATCAGATAAGTGAATCCAATAGCTTTGCAGTCAAGCGTTTGATTTTCGGATTCGGAATCCAGACATATTAAAGAACCAACTTTGATTGACGTCTATCAAAACTCAATTTTTTGTTTATGATTTTGGTCTCAGTTGGTCGCGTCTGACTGGGAATCGCAGTAAATGAGAGTGTTTCGATGGTGAAAGCCTAAAGCACCATGAGCCAAAAATAGGTGTTTTGAAATTAACAAATTTGTTAGCCACTATAAAGCACTTTATTATAATATACCATTTTTAACTCTTGGATACGCAAAGCATAGAAATGAGTTATTGTGAGGGGTCTGGTTTTTTAATGGTAGCAAGAAAGTGAAAGTTCTGGAACAAATGATTATGTATAAAATGTTATATAAGAGGAAATACCCGAAAAAATTAAACGTATTCATACTATGTTTATGTATATTTTCAAAAATTAAGAAAAAATGTTATCTTTATCTCACACAGTAACCGGTCTTTGCAAACCAAAGTCTTTTCGATCCGGGTCTTTTCGAAGCAGGTCCAGGTCTGTTTGAGCCACCTATATACACTTTCAATCCACCAATATAACTTAAGCATATAGCACCTCCTATATGCTGTGTAAAATATTACATAACTGTTCTACATTATTTCATAACCGGTATTCTCTCACACTACACTAAAATATCTTATAAATAATTTATCTCAATATAGACAGGTTAAGATTGATTCTTCTTGAAAATCCACTTGGAAAACAGAACTTCAATCTCCTTAATTAATGACAAGTGTTGAGAGACAAATCAATTAACACTGTCTGTAACTACTTCCAACTGCCATTAAGTAGACAATTTATAGATAAACCAAATATTCTAAAATGAGATCAATTTTATTACTTCTAATTTGAAAGGAAGTATTTGATAAAATATTCAGTCTAAATAATTAGGATGTCCAACATTGAATTCACTTTTTCATCTTTTTCAGTACTGTTTTGCCAAAATAATACCTGTCTATTCCTAATAAAAACTTACATGAGCAAAAGCTTTTCTATTTCTCAAAAGAGGCAATGCAAAATATAGTTGAATAATGATGTTATGAATGTGATGGAACACAAAATAGAATATATTCAATGTTTATTTATTGTTCAGTATACAGTATAAAGGATTATCCTTCAGTCACATTCCAGTCTTTACTGGAGTCAAATATTTTTGAGATTACCATACAATAATATAAATTATTTATAATGTGCAGTAGCTGTACTAAAATAATTGATTGCTATTATGTTTCTTTCTGCCTTCAATACGTCCAAACACATCACATAATGCTTGGCTGACTTCCATTTAGCAGTTGGAGTTAAGGTTTCTTATATGTACTAGTTATATAGACAAAAATAATATTTAAATATTAAATAGGATAAATTGCAATCCTTTTAAAGAATATTGCCATCTGAAAAAATAGGAAAAAATATATTAAACAAAACAATAAACATTGATGACATTAATTGGGTGCATTCAAGAACCAAAAAATAATCTAAATGGCACTCAATTGTTAAAAAAAAAATTTCTCTTTTTTTACTATTATGCCTAATTAATGCTGATTGGTTCTTTTTTTATATATATTGGGGTTAGCGATTGCACTCTATGAAGATGGAATATGGCGTTATTGTAATGAGGTCGTTAAAGTGGATAAAAAGGTCTAAATAGTAAAAACTTTATAAAATGCCTTCTAAACTTACTCAAAAGTGCATGGTTATAATTTCTACACTGTTTTAAACAAGTAAATAATATCATTTATACTGTGTATTGACAACCAGGTGATTTGTCTTCTCAGCTCAAATCAATTAGCCAATCAACTTTTCGTAGCTCAAGATTTATAGTTCCGGGTTTTCAACTCAAAAAGTAAAAGCTTTTACTTGAAAATAAAGGAAAGAAACTCAGGTTAGATTTTAGAAATAGCATATTATTTAGTCGGTTGTGGATTCATTTTTTTACTAAAGGTTATAGAGAATACTTGGAAATTTTTGCCAAGACAAACAGTGCATAGTGCACCTAAATTCCAAATAACACATCTGCATTGCACATTTTCCAGTATCAAATATTGTCTATCAAAAGTGGCTAAGGTTATAGAGCTAAGAAGTTCATTTCTTAAAGTGATTGAATATTGCTTGACTAATATTCAGTGAGAGATTTTGAGTTCTTAGAGTGATTTTACTTGGCACTGGAAACAATATTGTACGATTAATGACTAACAGTCAAAGTAAAACAAAACAATGGGATATAGGTCTGCTACTATGTACATATTAAATTGACTATTATTTCATGGGCAAAGGAAAATCACTGCCTTCAGTCTACAAGTTGGCCAAATCAGTTTAGTTAAGGGTCAGTTAAGAAAGAAACGATTCTAGTCATGCCAATCATTGATATGATTGCCCACATAACCATTCTTGTGCAATATATGCCAACAAAATGTTTAATGAGACAGTTGATGTTGACTGGAGTATGGTACATAAGTTGCCAGTCGTGACGAATCGGCCAATTAATATATTAAAAAGATATAACTAGCTAAAAACTAGTGTGAGCTGCGTCGGTGTTTCTAATGAAACAGTAATGATGAAAAAGTAAATTATACACCGTGAAAAGATGAAAAAACTTACTGACGTTTCGGACGCTAGTCCTTCGTCGGAGTAAATATATATATTAATATATATATAATTAATATATTAGTTTTAACTCGTTTCTGGCTTATGATACTCATCAAAATGGCCGACAAAGTAAAGATTTGACTGGACAAGCTCCAATCTTAAGCCCTGGAGTATCGTAAAGTATTTATTAAGCTGTTATAATACCTGTATGTCTATATTTAAAGTCGGCATAATTTACATAAGTCTTAAAGCCACACAACCAAAATTACATCTGGAGTTCACGGTACCTACAACAGTCCATGCATTTTGGTCCTTGTCATAATACTCTATGCTATTTACAACTCTACCACCTACTACATATATAAGGTCATTGACAACAGCTACACCTAGGCAGCGTCGACCATTATTCATACTGGCAACTGAGTGACTCCATGTGTTAGTTACAGCATCATACACCTCGACACTATTGCTATAAGATTCCCTGTTGTCAGAGCCACCAATAGCATAAAGATAGTCATCAAGCACTGCAACACCTAAGCTCCAGCGGGCAGTTGACATTGGCGCAATGGCCTCCCATCGGTTGTTTACTGAATCATAGCGCTCTGCAGTGTTGAGAGGTGCCCAAAGGTGATCAAGTCCACCAACCGCATACACTTTGCCTTGAAACACAGCAACTCCAGGATAGTATCTTGCAGACGTCATCAGGGGAAGGGATTCCCATGACATTGTTTCTGGATCAAACCTCTTGGCACACATGCTACTGTGTCCTCCCAGAACATAGATGTACCCATCTGACTCACAGACACCTGCCCACTTACACTGGACATCTGGTCCAGTGGCAACCTGGATCCAACTGTTGGATATTGGATCATACTTGCCAACCTTGTACCGACTGACTGTATACAGCTCATCATTGACTACAACTACTCTGAAGTAATCCTCTCTAGATACATGTGCAACACTCATACCAGCCACAATTGTCCATTCAAGTGTATCAACATTGAAACATTGAACACTGCTCAGTTTCTGACCATTAGACCATCCACCAATTACATAGATTTCCTCTGAAGCCATACGAGGCCTGACTCTGAAATTATCAACTTTGGAAGAGGAATTACTCTCAATGAAAGACTGATAAATCCTGGCTTCTCGAATTAACTCTTTACAGACAGTGTTCTCGCGTATCAATCTCCTTACAATGTCATTGTCCACAAGGAAGTTTAGATTCATGAGAGGAAATCTAATAAACTGCATTAAGTCTCCAACATAGGCCTTTCGGTTGTGGAAGTCGTGGTTTATCCACTGCCACGCGGCATCGAATACAATTTCTTCTGCTTGCACTTTCAATGTGTCATCCCTGATGAAAGCTCTGAGATCTTGATATGGTAACAACTTGAACTCTTCCTCTTGGAAAACGTTTTGAAAGTTCCATAAAATGAATCGCTTTGCGTGGTCACACAAACCGTCAAGACTGAAGAGTTTGGCGAGGGAATGTAATCCCAAGCAATTGGAAAGTGACATATTCCGTCGTAGAAATGTCTCGCAGTGATCCACAAGGGACTCAAGGCGAAGTACGACACATACGTTCAAAATATCCTCAACTGTATCGACGTCTATCTTCAAATAAGATGTGTAAAAATAGTCGATCACTGCTTCCAAGGCTTCTGCTGCCATGTCCTTCAGTTGGATACACTCTTCATTTGCCTCCGAGAAACCAGACAGAAACATTGCTCGAAAGTATGGACTACTTGCTGCTAAAATAGCCCTGTGGGCTGTAATAGTCGTCTTCTCAACTACAAGGTTGACATCACAAAGTTCTGTGTTCTTCCTCATCGAGTTTAACACTTCCAAAGTATCTTTCGATAGACAATCGTCGATGATCTCGACCGAACTGGTGTCGCTGTTGAGTTTCTTTACTTGTTCGAAAATTTCTGCGGCCATTTTTAGCGATCAAATCCATAGCCGTGCCAGATGCACTACGACAAAATGAAAGTATGTTGATCCTTTGTGAGAAATCTTTGTTGTGTCACAAAAGCCGGGTCTTGTTGTCAACAATTCCGGTGCCTGGGTTCTAGTCTATGTTTTAGAGTGTGAAAAATTGAATTCTTTAAATAATATATTATTTAGCTTTGTGTTTATAGAGAATCGAACAGCATTTCTTTCTATTTATTCCCAGCAAAGCCAAGTTATTGACGATTCAGAACTGCGAATAAGCCCGTAACTTTCCAACACGTGATCAGTTTGTGTTAGGTAAGTTGTCCATATTTATAATATGTCATCCGTCTGTGATGGTATTTGACGGTAAGCGGGGGCAACAAGGATATGGGGCTATTTAATTACGTAAGGAGCAGCGCGGTGATATCCCTTTCATACACTGGAACATAGTTTAGTGCATACTTAATCTAATATCACCAACATGTTTTGTGCTGGCTTGCACTCAATCCGGCGTGTCAGATTTCGCGTGTCAGTAAAAGTTTAACCGGTCAAGATACTGGCTATTACGATCAACGGGCGTAAAATAGGACGAATTTTTCTTCGAATACCTTACAGGCTAGAATAGTCAAGGTTCCGGTGTTCCGCTGTCCCGGGGGGGAGGTACTCCCTTATATTCGCTATACGGGTATGTGCCGCCAAACAGGGTATGGTGTTCAGCGATTCTACTTTGGAACAAGGTATATAAAAACGCGATCTCTCTAGAACAGGGTATATGAAATCACGCTCTCCCCTCTCTGGAACAGGGTTTTCAGCAATCTTGCTCTTGAACAGGGTATGAATTTCAGCGATTTTTACTCTGGAAAAGGGTCAGGGTTCAGAGGGGTCTGCCGCACATCCCTACCCTAAACAGGAAAGAGTACCCCCCCCCCCCCTCCGGGTCCGCTGCGGTTACCACCCTAAAAGGTACGACACAGCGCAATCCCGCCGTTTTCCAATCCACACCCCACCCCCAGGTGTTCTTTTTGACTGCCAAAGTGACTGTTCTACCCGGTAGCAAATTTTGTTCTCGTGTTTCTTAAAAGTATCAAAGCCGATTAATTTCTGATAGTAAGCCCAAGTTTATTTAAGGTTTATATTCCTTAAATTATCGTATGTTGGTAGGTATGTTGTTAATAATTATTGGAGTCGAAAAAAATTAAAAAGTACAAACAAAAATATTTTGCGGCTTCCGTTTCGAAAATAGTAGGAAAGTTTATAGCTGGGCATGTTATCGTGTCGATAATGAAACCAATGGGTTAGTATTTACAGTGCGGGAGGTCATTTCTTGAATTATACCAAAACTTGTCTTTTCCCGTCCTGTGATGGCTCAGTACAACCTAGAAAACCTCCAATTAGTGTTGTATTAACAGGCGGATAACTTCCAATAATAGACAAGTGTGGTGTGTTCATGTGTACGAGTTTGTACAACAACACAGCAGTCCATACAACATCCTGCTGAGTTAAAAAATTAATCTATAAAATATAAGCGTAGTTCCGTCGAAAGGGGTCCTGTCAGAGCATGCACAACTTGACTCCGAGAATATCAGCTCGATACCCGTTGGTCTTTAATCGATTTGCGCATTCCATATCATTCCGTAAAACACATCTCCATGAGATTCACATGATTATTAAAAAATAAACTGGGTGCCACTTTATCCCACGGTTTGAAATCGTGATTGATCAGGTGATGATCGTGACTTATGCTCACGCCAAGAGCTATTGCGTGCACTTTACGGCTATCCTTTCTAGCCCCGATCAGTAGTATTCGGTTACAAATTCGATGCATTGTGGTCTTCGTCGTTTCTTGCCGTGGTTATGAGCAACTACTGTCATACCCCAAATGTGAGAGGCAAGTGCACTACCGCTACGCAACCTTTAATTTTATTTCTTAATGGGCGTGTCGATGAAAAAACCCTGCAAAAGCCTCTCGTTAAGCCTGGCGCAATGACAATCCGTACTAAGGCGCGAATAAGGCAAGTTGTGCAGACTCGCTGTTCTCTCAGGGGTTCTTTGCCATAATCTGACTGAATTGGATCCGTGAGAATGAAGGGAGTAAATAAGAAGTTTCTCGAACAAACATAAATGATCAACAAGTATTTCAGAGTTCATTAACTCCAGTCAGATGATAGACTAATTTCAGTAATAATATCATTTCAGCCAGGTGTTTTTTTTTTCAATTTAACTCGATCTGCAACCGTTTATCCGTTAAACTCATCCGTGCTCTCTCTTAAAGCAATCGTATTATCTGCTGTTGAAAATTCGCCTAACACAGAACCCGCATTCAGACTTGGTATCTATATACATCTATAATGCATGTGTCTAAATGATCTTTTATCATCGTGGAATATGTGACATCTATTACAGACAATGATTGTCGGAGCCAAAGTAGATAGGTTATTCCAAGAATGAAAAAAAATTATAGTGACGATCAACAATTTGTGACACAGTGGTCGCGCGTGCAAATAAACGGCTCATTGTTTATTTATAAAAAATATATGAAAAATATATAAATAAAATTAAATAAAAAAATAAATATTAAGCAGTTCATACTCATGCCGTTTGTACAAACTAGTAATCCGAGGTCAGTTTATAATGTATCTTCGACTACAAATAACACTCGGGATATCATTCCAGCTATTATTGGATCTTGGAATGTCTTTTGACTCCGAAAACCTTTTTTGTAATAGGCGTATGTCATGGTGTCATTCGACAAACAAACCAGTCTTTCATCTGTATTCTATTTAAAGAAGATTCATTGGAAGCTTTGAACTTCATACAGTCTAACAAAGCCGTCTAACGAAGCGGGAATTTAACTCCCGAACCAATTGCAAAATAATGAATGAATAAACATACGAACGAGCGAAGAGTCCGCAAACTTGACCTAAAGGCGCTTCGCTTTCTTTCAGAAATATAAGAAAATGGCACCTGCGGCAAAAGTAATGCATTTGAATACATTAGCGGCAAAGACTTGATAACAGTGCGGAATGGAAAAAAAGAGAAGACTCTAGAATCAAGTTGCACGTTTGGTTGTTCTTGAGTATTCATAATAAATTGAATGAGAGTTTCAATGACAAGAATATTTTGCAGGCGGATTATTCATTAACTCTCATCAAACTATAGAGTTATGGAGCGCGTGTTGCCTCACGCAACGGTCGGCGATAATTAAACTGGAAGGGCTCTTACTGATCTTACTATCGCGCAGTGCCGATCCTTTAATCACCAAGCATGGGCCTTTCTATGTTTATTCCTGTTTGTATTTTGAAAACCTGCTTCAAACACTTCTTATTAACAACGCTGAATATACTACACAGCTGCCGCGAATGAAAATATATAATGATTAATGATTTATATAGCGATGCCTGTATTACAAGTGGATACATATGGATATATGATCTAAGGTCCCATGTATACCAGTGTATTCCGTTACCAGTCACATACTAAATTTTCAGAAAAAGGCGGGCCGATACAACCGATTAAAATTAACATTTTATAAACAAAAAAAAAAACCAAAAAAAACAAAAAAAAACCCAGAAAACATTCAAATCGTATGAAAAGAAAAGGGAAAAACAAGTAAGAAGAAAAGTTATAAAATATTACTTGAACAAGCTGAAAGACAATAAAACCGAGTATACGATTACCGTTTATACCGGAAAAAATAAAAATTTTAATTACAAAATGGACGGCAAAAGAAACAAAAGCACACCGTTTACTTCCTTTGGAATAGTTCTTAAGGTTATTTAGCTCTAAGGGAAGTGCATTAAAAGGTTTTAATGGCGTTTTATAGGATTCAATCAGGGGTTGATGGAACATCAACTTCTGTATACATATTGTGAAATCTAGTTGGCACCTTTTGGAGTGCGTGTGCATAGTATGACGGATGGAAGAACTTGACAAACTAAATCACCTCGAGGTAAGATCCTATGACTTCGTTTTGGTTTCTAAATGGAAGGGAATGAACGTGCTTATTTGTTCTGCTAGTTAGCTCATATTGTTTGAATAACCAGTCCTTTTCAGGGGCGGATCCAGCCAAAAATAACAGAGAATGACGCTACAGAGAACAATAAACAAACAAACAAAGTATTCCACTTCAAGAAACATCACCAACGTTTTGAAAGGGGTGGGGGCATTATCTCTTGCACCCCTGGATCCGCCTCTGCTTTTAAGGCCATGGCACTGAAACTCGCAAATCCTTTAGTATCCAGTCACTCCCAGTGTATTACCCAGCCTATAAGTGAAAATACATACACTAACATTTATTTTAAATTCGATTATATGACAACACGGGAATGAAAAATGCGTGATAGACCAGTTTCGAATTCCAAATTACCGCTGTGTTCCTTGATTACAGACTCATTTGCACAGGGTTAGCCTCGTATCAGTGTCTAAATATTTACAAATATCAATGGTAAAGTAAAGATTGCACAACTTCAACAATACAAACACTTTGAAACTCGACGAGCCTTGACGTCTGGAACACGTGGATATTCTGCACAAACTCGAGGCTAACCCTATGTAAATGAGTCTGTAATCAAGAAACACAGCGGTAATTTGGAATTCGAAAGGGTCTATTGATTTTTCGAAGTAGAGCAGTGCTAGTAAATACGATTAATGAATATCATAGCTGGCTATTAATAATGTGCTTAAATAAGTATACAACCTCTTCTGAATATTGTACTTCAACCGTTTTTTAATACCGTTAATCTCGAAGAGAAGACTGCGTTTTTTTAGTTGTTTCTGATTGGCTACTTACTGTGCTGTACACGTTCATTTTAGCACGTTCGCATTATCTCTAAAAACAATACTGAAATAAACTCCCGATTGTAGTTAGACTTGAATCTGCTAATCAGGTTTACTGGCAACCAACTGAAAACTGCTCACGAAACTAACTCAAGAGTAAATCTAGAACTTTGTGAGCAAACTTTAAGATTTGATAGTCGCCTAGTTACACGCACAAATATGTGGAATAAGGGACGACAGCTTGGCAAACTTAAAAAAATGAATTTACGATTTGGGTTGCTCAGCAAGAGGTTAACTGCGACGAGTAATTGCTGATCAGTTATAGTGACTTTGGAATTTCATTTCTTTTAGTTTTCTCGTTTGATATCAATGGCTATAATACAGCTCTAGTAACCACTATTCAATCTGTAAGGGTTCCATTCACTGGTATTCTGACGTTTCTATGGTAACGAAATCTTCAGATCTCCCGTTGCCAATATTCTGTCGTCGGCTTGTGTAAACTACAATCTCAGGAAGATCACAGTGTCTAACAGTGTTATTTCCCATGATGTAGCCACGTAGCCGCCATTTATATCATTACAGCAGACGCATCTCTTTTTGTTCCTGACACTTTCCAACTCTTTTATCTGGCTTTTTCCCGCCTCTTTTTATGCTTTGTTTGACCGCATCCACTTTAGTTCTATCGTTTAAAGATATGAATTGTGATCACATCGTTGTTTTAGTTAAAATCTTTATCCTTTCTTTCTTTCTTTCTTTCTTTCTTTCCTATTTTTTAACTTTCTCAAAACTGTCAAATTAGTCAAATGACTCTTGAAATGAAGTATCAATGTTCCCTAATAAATCATGGTATTTCACGGGATTTGAACTCTATCATATTGGTCTATGAAAACCAATACCCATGGAAAGTTCTTAAATTAAGGGGTAAAAATCTAAATATTCATGTAAAAAGCTCGTATCATTCCTTGAAATGCATGATGTAAAGAGTTTTATCGATAGCTTTGGATTTAGGGCTTAATTCCTCAAATCTTGAGCTTAAATATATTTATGGAACATTCTAGCTGAGTTGAATATCATTGCATATATACTTGAACTACTACAACTTGAGGACTGGCGCGCTCAAACGCATCTGTATGTCTGTATGTGTTATCGTTGACATAAAAGTTGGCGGCCGTTCAAGATTTTTTGTTGCGAACAGGCTGCGTATGGAAAAGAACCATTTTCATATTACGTTTCTTGCTATTGAGGAACATGCACTTTGGAAAAACTATGATTTGAAAATGTAAATTTATTTTATTTTATTTTATCAGAAATAAGAGAAAATGACTAAAGATGGGCCAAAACCTGATGATAAAATTCGTAGCGTATTTTCCTTTCTTGTCGCCATCTGTCGGGTTTAGCTTAAGTTTTTATCTTGCCTGAAGGGTTCCCATACATTTATTAAGACTTTTGTTTCTTTATTCTTAGTTCCTTCAAAATGCACTATTGCGGAAATTGAAGCGAATGAGCGCAAAATTTTTCACAATAAACTTATTGGGAAATCTGTTTCATCTGGAAAATCGAAAAACGATGTCTTCAGGGACGTATTTACAAAGCTTTTTCTGTTAATGGGTCCACGTATTTTTTATCAGTGTTTATCACAGATATTGTTGTATTGGCTCGTGATAATATCAAATAAAATGACTCCATAAACTAGTAAAAAAACATAATTTCCAGGAAAAAAAAGTCGATTCCGAAGAAAATAAATTGAACGAAATTTACTTTCAACGAGTTCAAGTTATCGAAAAGCGGTTGTTATGATAACTGTTGTCATAGCTACACGATCCAAAGATGTGCTCCTGAAAAACACGCCATATTTCTTTTGACTGAATGCTACAAACTTGATTGATTTGATAAAACTTCTAAGGCTATTCCGCAGCTTGAGCTAGGGAAAAAAGGTGAATCTTATCATGCATGCTGACCCGAAGAAAATCGCCTAGACTTGAAGACAGCATCTGAGGTCGCGTTTAAAAGCAGAATAGAAGGATATTATCGGAGGTCTTGTCAGAAGATTTATCTAATCATAACTATTTCAAAAGTAAATGGAAGAGTAGGATCTCTTAGAGCGCATGAGTACTCCTATGCCAGTTGCTATAAGTCTTTACACTAGTAAATTCGGCCCCGGAAGCTTCGGCCCTTGCCCATATTCACGGAGTTATATCTGATTTTCACGACTTCTCCTGTAAACATCGGTGTGCTGAAATCTGTTTTAGCTTTCATTCTAGGTTTGACTCTGTCAAGTGTTTATTTAACTTTTGATTTAATTACAACTCCGTATCATTGGAATTATAATATTACAACATTTGACCACAGCTAGTTGCTGTTTATTTTGTAAGGCCGATTTGTTCAAGCTTCAAAGAACTGAATGGCAGCTTCTCCGCTTGACTTCAGCATCCATTTTATTATTTTCCTTTATCAGTTATTCATTTTCTCGTAAACAACTTACCCAACATCGGCAAATTGAACAAAAGTGTTGTTTTATTGGAGTAAAATTGTCTTTTTTGCGGCTTACGTTTGAAGTCTTAAGTTAATTTTCTTTGCATCTAGCTTTAAATTTTTTGTTTTTACTTCAACATATCAATAAGCAAGTGTTTTCGAAATTGCGGTATAATATGTGATTAATGAGATTTTAGGATTCTCCAATACTTAAAAGTCAATTTATAAGTGAAACAATCATTTTGGTTGCTTTGAAATCGCATTCAAACAATCATTGGCAGTCTTCGAGAAGGTAACACCCGTGTCGTGACTCACTGTAGTAAACATTATTTCAAGATGAACTGCTCCATGATCTACTGTAAGCATGTTTGGTTTTTATTGCTCAGGTTTGTAAGGTCTCGATAATAAGACACAGAAAGAACTCAGGATAGAACCTTGAAGTGCGTGCTAAGTGGATTTAGTAGTCTCTTCCCATTTCACACAAAGTCAATAGATCTATATTCAAAGTATTTTGGCCACTAAAAGTCCCCCTCTTCAGAATCGATCAAAAACAGTGACTTAACCTCCCCAGCGAAGCTAAAGGAGAATCAATTATTAAATGGCTACTCTGAAAATCGTTAAAAGGTTTGAATTGTTTTTCCTCTCTAGCGTAAAATAATCCCCTTAGTTGACAAAAAGATTTCGACATGAAAAATGAAAAAAAAATCCATCAAACGACATCCATCCATCAGGGCTTGCGTAACTTACCGCTCACTTTCGTCAAAACATTGAATTCAATTTTGGAAAGGGAAAAAAAACACAAAAATTGCCGGAAACAGTTAATCTTTTAATTGTTGAAATCGATTTAAAAAGAGAAACGGTATGACAAAAGAATGAGATCCACAGAATTGGCAGTTCCTGCCGGGGAGGCTCTTCAATATGTCGACTCGCCACCACTTTGATTAGTTAAATGGTCACGTGACAGGTGCTTAACGCTTAAGCGGCATTTACTTACAAACCAATACAGTTCAATTCTAGAACATTTTCCTGTTAGGATTCCCTGGAGTTGTTGATCTGTGAGCGGTCCTCCTCGACGATCCCCTATGCACGTCATTATCCCATCGATAGTCAGGTATTTAAGACAAGTCGGTGAGTTAGTATAGTAAACAGCTTTTGGCATAGATGTGGGCGCACCACCAACATTTTCTCGAAAAATCGAGTTGAAATTATTAACTGTATACAAGATCAGACAGCAGAGGGTAAGTGATTTAAGTGATATGTAGTAAGCCGTCAGGGAATAGGCACATTACTGGCCACGTAGTACTTATCGTGCTCTCTCTCTCTCTTCCTCTCTACGTCCATCGTTATGGAAGTAAATCCCAAGAGAACCTAACACGGGTAAGGACAAATCAAGAACTCTTAACGCTAAGTATCGTCTGCTTCATTTCCACAGCACACGGATTTATCAGAAAAAGAGAATTTGAAGATTGTAAAAACCTGACCTGAATATCTTCACCCAACGCTTTCAAACCAGAACTGAGGAGAGTGACATTTGACGATAAAACTATCTCTTCGCACGAAATGAATGACACTAACGGTACGACACTAGTAGCGAACACGATCGAACGTGAAGTCATTAAGGTGGTTTTCATTCTCACTCTGTTATTTGGACTTGCTGGACATGGCTTGGTGTTACTAGTGGTGATCGGTAAAGGAACTCGACGAACAGCCAGCGACATGTTCATACTGAATCTTTCAGTATCAGACCTTGCATTTCTCATTCTCTCCCTAGCTATTAATAAAAGTATGTATGGGGGGACGTTCGAGTATTCCTTGTTCTACTGCAAGTTTGTGTGGCCAATGGTCACCGTCACTTTCTTTGCTAGTGTTTTTACGCTTACTTCCATGGCCCTTCACCGATGCTATGGCGTCCTGCTCCCGCTCAAAGAGAACCTAACCGCAAAACAAGCCATGCTGTGGGCAGGTTGTATATGGGTGATGTCGCTAGCAACAACTCTACCACTGATCGTTATCACAGATCTAAATGAGAAAAAGATTTGCAACGAGACATGGAGTGAATCAAGCTCGAAGACTTATACCGTCGTGTTGATTTTTCTCCAATACCTCATTCCTCTTTTCATCATCGCACTTGCCTACATACAGATCGTTCGTTGCTTAAGGCACAGAAAAATACCTGGCACATTGCTAGACAAATACGGGCAAGTTGTTTCACAATCTGCACGCAGGGAAAACATTCAAATCATTAAGACCGTCGCTGTTATCGTCATTCTCTTCGCGGTCTGTATGTTTCCCCATCAATTGGCTGGCGTGTTGTTCTATTTTGGCAACGATGCACAAAAACAACAAGGTTTGTCTCTCATGAATTATTCGACGATTCTCCAATATATCCACAGCTGCCTCAATCCCATAGTTTATGGCATCCTCACCCACCAGTTTCGCAAGGAGTACAAAAAATACCTTCTCATGTTGGTTTGCTGCTGCAGATACAAAAGATTTACGAATTACAGAGCCGGAAGTTACGCCAAATCAAGATCGACCTTAAAGTCCACCTTTAAGAAGCATGACACCGAGCAGAATATGCAAAACGCCAGTTCTTTTAGCCTCATTAAAAACAAGCCTAGAAAGTCCGATGAAACTGACGGTTCGCAAGTCATCGAGGACACCAAGATTTAAGTGGGTATTACACTTCACCCTAAAAACCGTGCTCCTAGAGGGTGTATACGACTGAAAACGAGTACGAATATATATGAGGAACTACAGAGGTAACATAATTTAGCAGCATTAGTGCTGTAGATACTCTACCCCATACGGAGGGTGGAACTAAGTACAAAACGGTCTAGCTGTGTTCTCTGTGAAATACATACAAACATCATTAGGCAGTACAGACAAAAACCGAGCCTTTTGTGTGCTGTATATACTGAGAGAGTGGCATGCCCCATAACAGAGAGTGGAACTTATTAATAATATATTATAATACACTAGCTGTGCGCTGTATGTTCCAGAGATGTCCCGTTGGCATCAACAAGGGAACGACTGTACTAGCTGCCAGTAGTACAGATACCGGAGACATGCACCTGTGGGATAATACATCTAAAGGCAGCAAGATCTAGCCGTAAGCACCGGAGACACACTATGACAATGTGAGAGCAATTTGGCGACAACATAATTTAAGTTATTTTAGTCCGACTGGATGTTTACAAAATAATCCAATTTTCTTCTTATTCGTTCAAGGAAATAATTATCTCTGGCCCTAAAGTAGGCCATCAAATATCACTATCTACAGCGCAAAGCTATTGAGGTACGAAATTCAGGTTTTTCTTTTTCATTCCCTTTATTCCCGTTCACCTATCACTGACCTCTTGTATTAGACTGTCGATTTTTTCAGTAGACACACCATTTTATTTCAATCATAATTCGCCCTTTGAACATCAAATATATAACATAAGCACTCAAAACCATGTTTCGTGGCCTCAAAATGTCATTGTTTTATGTGTCATGAATTTAAAAATCGTAAATTCTTATTTCTCACTTGAAGTTTAGTTAGTGTGTCAATATGAATCATAGGCTGCTCTTTCGGCTGTTTACTATGATTTATGTAATCAGCTCATCTGGGGAAAACAAATCTCTACTGTATTTGCCCACATTTAGGGAAAACCTCAGATAACAGTGAAGTGGTGTGCTTTTGATTTAGATGTCACCCGACACTCTCCTAGATGCAGGTGAACTTAAATACACACACGTACTCAAGAGTCTTCACTTGTCATATAAAAACAAATAGAAAAATGCACTACTTAGGACGAAAATAGCCGGGGAAAAAATCACATTTTCTTGAGAAACAAGTCTGAGCCTATTGGCTTTTTTTATTATCATAAGTGAAGAGCGGCGTCGCCATCAATCGAAAAAAGAAATGGCTTAATGCTTTCAAAGGGTAAATCCTCAAAACGCGTACTGAAGCTGAGTAAGTCCTGGTCCTAGAGACTGGTAAATGGGTCAAGAAGATTGTAAATAGAAAAAAAATTGTTATCCTTGCTTTGTTTCGTTTGACAAGTAGGAGAGAAATGCTAATGAATTGAAAGCACTACCTCCGACACTTAACCATAATGAAGAAGAAAAACAACAACGCTGAGAGAGATATATATATATATTCATTTTTAAAGATATTGAAATAATTAGTATATAAGAAATGTAGAAATGAATCAAATTGCCTGAACAAATTTATTTCAATGTTCTGTATTAATATAGCTAAAGTGTGTCTCGTATCATAAGCCAAACCTGATTTAGCCCAGATAGTAGACCTTGAAAACGTCAATGTAATTTATTTCAATGCTAGCTTTGCACATAGCTGTTTTGTGTCTCTCTTGCATTGTATCTTGTCATACCGATTAGCCAAGGAATAAACTCCCTTGATATTGTGGGTTAAAAATGTACTGTAAAAGGATGTACATAATGAAAGTGTAATCAGATATGTACGTGCTAAGCTTGCTAAGAATCCATGCAAATCCCTAGACCGTCACTTAAGAGGGGTTATTGACTGTCAAGTAGGATTTGACTCTGACAATAATAAACCATAAAACACAAATCAGGCTTTATTGTATACAGAGATGCACAAAATAATTAAATATATAAACACTGCAGGCAACTATTTACAGATGTATGACAAAATTAGTACTCACAATCCTGTAGATGGTACAACTGGGCAGGTGTGCAATATAATCACTTACATCAAAAAAAATTAAGAAGTAAAAACAGTCCTTGTAAAGACCTCATGTCATTGGCTTGCAAGATGCCGCGAATCAGCTATTACAATATTAAGACAATATAACATGGACAAGACATTTGATTGTTAATAAATATTAATATTAATATTAGTTGTAGTTCCTGTCTAATATTCACAGGAGAAAAAAGCAGTCCCTTAATCCGTCTTTATTAAATAATCTAGTATAAAAATATAATATTTACAGTTGGTGAATCTGTGTGTAAATTAAAATCTACTATTGACAAAAGCTAAAACAGTCGTTGTTAATCTTTTTTTATTAAAGAAAACTGGATATATGAGCCAGGGGCGTCTCGTACTGATACGTTGACGATTAATTTCGAAACACTTCAAAACCTTACAAAAAATGAAGAGAATGGCGGCCTAAAACTAGCTGTTCCCTATAAATAAACGTGTGTGTACTTGCGGCTTGGGCCACGAATACTGTATGCATGACACTTACTCGTATGGCAGTTAAAAACTCTCACTAATCGAGTAATTATTGTTTCTAAGTTTATTATTTTCCTTTTTTGGAGTCATTAGACATAATAAAATTAAGTTTAAAATGGTTTAAGATCATTCGTTTTTTTTATTGAATGAAGGGGACTTTTTACCATCAGCTTTCGTTTTTCCTTTTTCGCATACTTTACTGATTTACTACTTCAATTGGCATTTGGATACAGAAAACCAAAGGATCTTAGTTACTGAATTTGTCAGTCTCAAAATATTCCAATCTAAATCTGCATTTGGCCTTTCCGTCTTTGAGATTAAATTCATCTGATACAATAAAATATGATGGAAATCTTTCCTTTTTAATCTTTCCCCCTTTACAGTTTTTTCCTTTTTTTCTTTATTTCCGTCCTAATCTTTTGCGAATGTTCCTTTTCATTCGATTTCTCCTTCCCATTTATTCATTTTCCATATCTGCTTGACCTTAGAATTAGATCCTCGTATGAATCAAAAGTAATAAAGTCCACAGCCAAAACTCGTGATGTTAATCGCCCCCTGGGCTATTATTTTTCACTCATGTTCCCCCTCTCTTTAACATAACATCCCTTTTTTAATCAAATTAATGGATCAACAGGAACCATACAAACTCAGCACGTTACCAAGCCACAAAACTGTCGTCATACTAATAATAACAAGATGATAAATACAAATATCTTGGATGATCAGAGTCCTAAGGATTCCACTCCTACGACAATCGTAGAATATTTAAAACAATGGAGCTAAAAGAAAGTAGATAAATAGATAGCTAGTTTTTTTGTTGTTGTTTAACTTCAAACGAAAAATATCCGCGATATTTATCATAAGTGAAAAGAGTTGTGATGTTCCTGAGGATTCTTGTGATTTTTTCCCCAGTCGTGCTGAGTTTCACACACCGCAACGGAAGATATGCAAAACCTTTGAATAAACCTAATGAACTTGTCGTCATCTGTATTGAATACTACTCAAACATATTTGGTGGACCTTATTATCTTATGCAATCAGAATTCTAGATCTAAAAAACCAATGAAAAACATATACTTTTGAATGTTTTTTGTATTCATAGCTGTGTGATGAATCATACTCTGTGCCCATGAAGAAACTATAAATCTTACCGCCCACTCCTATCAGCCTAACTTAAACTAAATTAATCGTGGAACGTCATGACGTCATAGGAGTATGTCCAAATTCACACAATTTTTTTAAATCTTTAGATACGATGGCTTATAAGCTGAAATCGCTGCATTAACACTCTTAACATGTTTTATGACCTCTTATTGGTATTGTAAGTGCTTGGGACTTATCTTTCTAAAATCCATGCGATAAAACATCCTTGCAGATATTTTCCGCCATCTTTCCTGTTTCCAGTCAATAAGGCTGTATTTAGGCCCGTAGCGCTATTCATGACATCATTAATTTCTACTTATCTACACTAAAAAGATACGGAAGTAAAGAATTATGTTATAATATATAGCGCATCTAAGGATACTATTTCTTTCTGACTGACGAAGAGAAGCGCACGTCGAAGGATAGTTTGGATATTGATTGTAGAAAAACGACTCACCGACATGACATAAATGAAACAATAGACTTGTCATGAAGTATACAATGATTCGATCTGCGCGTAAAGTCGACCGACAAAATTTAATTTAATTTTTGAGTGTGCTATATTTATTGCACTCTTTCTATTTAGGTATGAAAAAAGCATTGAGGCTGTGATTTACTGAACGATCTAGAACAGGTTTTTGTCTAAATAATTTTTGCATATCATTAAAGCTGACCAACGCCCATCCTTAGTACAATGGGTAAGGGTGCCGTAATAGTGGTATTCAACATTTGGTCGAGGTGGTTTCAATTAAACTAAACTCCCCAAACCAGTAGCACATTTCCAATGTACGTAAGATAAAGTACTAGAGCTTTACTCTCCTGGAGAAATGAATTCCATTGTTTTGTCTTCCAAATTGAACTTCCATGTGGAAAAGAGGCCCTCAAAACTGAAGTCTTTTGTCTGACAAGAGTGTTATTTGTAGAAATGGTACTTATTCGCAATCCTGCCTGGATTGTCAGAATTAAACCCAACTTAAAACCACTCAGTGATCTTTATTTCGGGTGCTATGGCTGTTTTCAAGAAACATCATTCGTGGCAGGTCTATCATGTCTATAAATTTGCGCGGGCTTTCTCAATTTACGTATACTTCGTCCAGTATAAAGTCTTGAATATTGAATACATTATATTCATCGGCATGGTGTTTTATATATCTCAAAAAAAGCATACAATATTTTTATATCTTTTTATATGTGTCTTTGCAATGCCGACCTCGATACGATACTTGCAACTATGGGATGTACTATGAACCGGGTAGTCTTCAAAAATACCAATAGGTATACATTTTGTCAATGCTAGACTATTCTTTATTAAGTCTTAGAGCCGTGTCCAACCGTCTACGAGTGGCCGTGTGCGGCGGAAACCAGTTGACGCCAATCTTCTTTAAACAGGATGCTTTAGATGAGAATCTGTTAAAACAGATGCAATTGAAATAAGTGGCGCTCCTCGTATTAAGGAAAACGACTTTTCAAGCCTTTGACAATCTAAGTTTTTATTTTTGAAAATAATCATTCAGCCTCGGGATTTTGTCATGTTGTGTACATTCAGAACAGATTGTTAGTTAATGCAGAAAACGAACAACTTCCTGGACACGAGATAAGAGATTAATTGCTAATATGAAACACTTTCTATTTTGTTTGTCTGTCTCAATGCTATTTACATCATTAGCTTCCAGATTGAGCATAAGCGAGTCAGATAAAATAAGTGGCCGGGCAATGGCCTAGGGTACGAGATGCGCGCGCAACTAAAAACTTAGGTTTCTATTACGTCATAAATAGATATAGATAAGTTAACTCATTTTTACTGAAAAATACGTCTTAGCAAAGAAAATATGAAAAGAATTTGGGTTTGTCTAGTTTTTTTATTTATATTAACAGAAGGTAAGCTATAGGTAGCTCATAGGCATTTTGCAACATATATGACTTTAATAACGAATTAATTCAGGTCAAGGTCCCTTGGGAAAGGCTCTGATGGATGATAAACAAACTTTGAAATGTTTCGTATCTTGAACTTGTAAGGGGAAAAGGGAATTTTAAAAACGGTTTTTGAAATCTTTAAATAAAGGAAGTCCGAATCAGTTTTTGCCATCCAGTAACGATCACGTGGCAATCTATTGCAAAAGGCCTATTTCTCTACCAGATAGAATTAGACTATGATTTGCTCGCACTTAATTAATGTGTTGATTAGCTGTCCGTTAATAGAAATCTCAACAAATCAATATTACGCAATTATAGAAGAATTCTGTCATTTACTTTTTCCCTTTAGATATTGAGGCAAATGAAAAAAATGGTGTTATATATGTGCAGTTTTGTTTGGGTTAATAACAAAGCCTATCTTTGAGATGTTCAACCCTATGAAAGATGTCCATTACTTTTATTTTTCTCTTAGTATCAAGTCTTCAGTGCCATAAATGCCCACCTCACGAGCATCTCAGTCCCAAGGCCTGCCTTGCGGGACCACCCGAGGAATGTCCATCACACGATACTGGATGCTTCTTCGAGTATGATAAGAGGGACATACGTTTAGGATGCGGACGGGATTGGACCCAACCCTCGGGATGTTACGGGACAGTTTGTATCACATGGTGTAATGGCGACCTTTGTAATAAGGATTTATTAAGACAAGCTCCTTTTGAAACTGATCTGGACGATCTACCGAAAACAGATAGCCCTGGCATTCTGCCTTATGATTGGCTTGATTCACTATTTGGTGCTGCTTCGAGTACGAAATGTTCAATTTGGGTGACGATTCTGTTATTATTGTCTCTGTAATAGCAACTATGTTCTTGTGCTAACTATCCTAAAGGCTTTGTATTCTGACAGAAAATAGAATAGAATATCCTGACACCTGTTAACAACAATTTTCACAAGTCTTTACTGATCATATATTAGCCTTGTTAAGTCGATGCTAAATGAAGTATAAAGCTGGCTGCAGCTGACTAGACTTGCAATAGCGCTGCCGAGGAGCAAAGCAAGCATGGGTTTATTGCACTGAAAAATTCTTTTTCTTTCGAGAAAAAATACCTTGACAGAACAGAATTCACATGATTCCTAAGTGTATAATTGACCTGGAGTAGGTCTTTCACTGTTCATTGTTTATCTACATCAGTTCATTAAGAATACTAACTTTGAGCCGCGTTGGGGCGTACAAAGCATGTATGTACTATTAAATCTATACAAGTTAAAAGCTTTAACTATACATCGCCAGAAATTTCGGACATCACCCGCGCGGAACGCCTGGCAATCTCAATATTTATGTGTTACCGACCGTAAAATTGTACAAAAGAACGTATGTGAATCGAAATGTTTTTGTTAATGTTATTGATAAAAAGGGACATTTTCAAAAATGTATAGGCGGGAATCGATGAAGTGAAGCTTTACCAACTTGAGAATGTTGATCATTTCAATCAGAGGTAAAATTTCATGTATACTTTTTTGAAAACAATATCGTGCTCTCAGTCGCTCTGAATTGAGACTGTGGGATGGCCATTCATCACAGCTGCTAAGTGTGGTCATAAATTATAGTTTTGAGCAGAAACAAAGCAAAAAGTTACAAATGTATACCCTGGAACTCTTTCCTGAAATGATCATATTAACACTCTCCATTCCTTCCTATTCCGTGTCGAAAGTACTTTGATGTATACTTTTTGCTTTTGAAAAACGCCAATAAATCCAACCACTGATATCCTTCATAACTACAGGCTAAATCTTCTGAATTCGGCTGAGTTCAAAAGACTGTAACTTTTGAAAGAATGCTTCAAATCGCTCAAAAAACCCATCGTTTAAAAGCTTGTTCCTCCAATAATACATTCATATTTTAGCGGTAAATGTCATAAAACAGTAATTTGTGCCATAGTAAAAAGGGCCCTAGAAGACCACTTCTCTGTGAGACCACGACTCCCTGTTCAGCAGTTTCAGATTTCGCGCGAGTTCCAAAATTGAGTTAGAAAAACAAAATCCGCAGTGGAAAAATCATTAAACTAGAGATAAAATCCTTTAGATTTTCCTATACGACTACACTTGCCGGTTCCAGACGCCATTTTGTCGGCAAATCATATGTTTTAGGGCAAATCTGCTGCTTACTCATTGCAGGCTCAAATGTCCGAAATCATCTGGCGATGATTTTCCTCGTAACAAGATCAATTGCTGCGCAAATAGATTTCGAGTATATACCGATAAGTAATGTCATTTACGTTTCTCATTGTCTCAGCTCGCTGCATGAAGACTCGATCTTTTTAGCTTATTTACAAATATCTTCCAAAATAATAGGCCTGAAAAACAATGAAAGATAGTGGGAACAAAATACGAGATATCTTGTCAACAACAAGAGACTGATCTTTCTCTGTGGTTTCTTCAGCGTCCATCTTGTTCTCATTATGATCAGCGCTATTGGACGATGGTTTTTGCTTTAGATTGTTTCTGGGACTTTCCGTCATTTCTTGGCTTGGTGATATTTCTTGGCCATAGCAGTAGATGTCCTGCAACTCAAACTATGAAAAAAGATAAGGCAAGCACAGCAGAAACAGAAAGCAGAATTTTATATTTTGTTTTAATGTTTTCCTATTTCAGACAACGTGTCATTCTCTTGAAAATAAGATTCGTTGTTTATTTGGTATCCATATTCATTTCTTCTCATTCAGAGCCGTTAAAGAAAGAAAAGATACTCTAGGGAATGACATGCACGAGGTCTGAAGAGGAACAACATTGCGCCCAAGTTAAAGAGGTTCTTAGTCTGGTTATTGCGCATCGAAAAGTGAAGCTAAAAAAACAAGTTTTCCTAGTATTCTTAGCTTGGTTAATGGGGAGCGAAAAATGAAGTTAAAGTCATAAGCCATGTCAGGATTTCCCACTTGTTTATTTTAATGTTTACCGAGCCAATCTTTGATCACGTTCTTTATTTTACCTCCAGTTTGGTGGCTTTGTTTTTCTTTTTTACTTTTTTCAGTTTTCTCACATCTGAGCGGAAGTTGTAGACCACTACATTCTCCAACAACCCCATGAAGATGAAGATGAGGGTGGCCAAAAGATATTCATCAGCTGCCTTGATGTAACTAACACGAGGCATATTACTATTGATATACTGGGACAAAAACACTTCTGTTAACAAGGTAGTGATGCTTAGAGCCATGCGGTCACCGATCTCGTAACGATCCATCCAGAATGGCAGCCATGATACGACTGCACACAGAATGCAGGGGAAGAAAAACTGCATGATGAAGTAACCAACGCGACGGCGAACGGTAATGGAGAATGAAAGGAAACTCCAATCCCCTGGACAGAAATGAAACAAGTTTAATCATTTCTTTTTAAAGTAACGTCATGGCCGCCATGTTGGATAATAAAGTTGTCATCAAACATGGCCGCCATGTCTTTTCGTTTTTTTCTCAAAATAAAAACAATTATATGTAGATGATGGCTAGTGAACACTAGCGTGGACTGCGTCGGTGTTTCTAATTAAACAAGTTATCGTAGAATTATAAGCTGAACGCCGTAGTGAAAATAGAAACTGACGTTTCGGACGTTAGTCCTTCGTCGGAGTCAATCAATTGACTCCGACGAAGGACTAACGTCCGAAACGTCAGTTTTCTATTTTCACTACGGTGTTCAGCTTATAATTCTACGATAACTAAAAACAATTATAGAAAGCCTGTTAGGGAGCCATTTCTCTTCCCACAACTCAGCATTTAGGTAGTTTTCTATTGCTTTAGCCAAAATGGCTGCTTCATGAAAAAAGTTTATTAACGAGACATTTATCATCCTAATCATATATTACATCACATAATAATAGACAAGACTGACTGCTCCTGTGATTTGCCGTCATGACTAACTGATCCAAATTTTGTCAATGTTTTGCGGTGAATACACGCTGCGATTTGTCGATTCGAAACAATCGGGAAGCAAATCGTGCGTGTAACTTAGAGCCTGACGGAACGCGAGAGCTAGATAGGCCTTATGCAACCCAACAATGACTATCACCATTACCTTTGCCAAAGGTATGGATATCACTGGTATTATTTTCACTCTTCACTACATATCCTGCCATTTCGTTGTAAATCATCGAGCCTTTCTTCCACTTCAGAGTCAGCTGCTCAGCCCAGTATCTGTCTGTAAAAGAAATCCCATTCAAATCATATTATTTAAGTAATATGATGACACCCACTACTTTGTTGGGTTACTTACAGCTATAGATATCTATATTGAGTATCTGGTTATCCATTGGGTTACTTACAGCTATAGATATCTATATTTAGTATCTGGTTATCCATTGGGTTACTTACAGCTACTGATATCTATTTTAGTATCTGGTTATCCATTGGGCTACTTACAGCTATAGATATCTATATTTAGTATCTGGTTATCCATTGGGTTGCTTACAGCTACTGATATCTATATTTAGTATCTGGTTATCCATTGGGTTACTTACAGCTATAGATATCTATATTTAGTATCTGGTTATCCATTGGGTTACTTACAGCTATAGATATCTATATTTAGTATCTGGTTATCCATTGGGTTACTTACAGCTATAGATATCTATATTTAGTATCTGGTTATCCATTGGGTTACTTACAGCTATATATATCTATATTTAGTATCTGGTTATCCATTGGGTTGCTTACAGCTATATATATCTATATTTAGTATCTGGTTATCCATTGGGTAGTTTAAGAAATTCATCTTCGCAAAAGCAGTGACTGTCATCCTACATGAAATAAATACTCTTAGTGACAAACCTTTGGATTCAAATCAACAGCAAGTATTCAAATACCTGTAGGAATAGTTTACTGTTCCGTTTGCAAAGACCTTAGCTGAATAAGTATTGGTATCCATAGAGAGTTTTCTAGCGTTACTGATGTAGGTATCAGGAAGTCATAGCTTGTTTAGGTGTTCACCACGGAGGATGAGAAAAGATTCATTGTTGTCTTTGTCAAAGGCAACGCGAGGATCCTTCCAGTAGTGTGTGAAGTACACAGTGGCCTGAAACTCCTGTTAAAAGAGTAAATGAATACGGCGACAAGGGCGTAGTCAGGGGGTAGGGCCCCATCCTTGTGGCAACAAAATGGCGGCTTTTTAGATTTTATGTGGAAATTCCTGGCTACGCCATGACTGTGATTGTATTGCTATTTCCTTGCAAGGGTACACTAGGAGAGAAGATGTCCTTACGAGACTAACTAGTTAGCTAAGGTTATTGCAGGAGTACTTCTGTGTCCGGGAGCTCGATCTAGGTGGAGTCGTGGGTTCGAATCTCTGGCCGGACTAACACAAGGAGTCTCCCGATAACCCTGTTCAATGCCTTTCCTAAAGTGTTTCAGTGCCTTCGTAACTAAGCTCCTTCTTGTTTTCTTAGCTGAAACGACGATCAGATTTTTACACCGGATGTTGGACTAGGATGAAAGTAAAGTACGTTTATTTATCATGAAAATCCATGATGAAAAAAGATTGAAATATTGAAACCTATCGATCCGGGTGATGTAGGACTAGTGATTTATCATGTAACAGTACGCATGTTCGCTTGGAATTCTTCTATGCAGAACTGATATTTTTAATATTCTCATTCTCTACTTTCACATCCCCATAATGCCTTGTGTCTTTGCAAGGTAACCAATCAAAAAACTGTCCCAAATTGAAAGGTTTCTTAATTGAATTTATACTATACCTGCTTTTATCTGTACAATACTGATTATCTGTTTATTCCAAGTTATTTTTGCGTGTACAGATCATGAAGAGTTTTGGTCTTACAGAAAATGTATAGACTAACGAAAAAAATGTTTAAAATTTACCTTAAAGGTCTCCAAGCTTCTATCTTTTTCCGTTTTTTTTCCCTTCATTTTATCTTTGGATACCAAACGAAGTATTTTCAACATTGTCTGATCAGTCTTCCGCACCGCTATCCCTGGATTTACAGACTGATCAGGAAGCTCGGCCGAAGCCTAAGGGAGAGGTTAGTCGGCCCCTAGACCGTTGCTATGACGTAAGATCAAAATTAAGATTCTGTAGACACGAAACTCTTCATGCTTTTGTAAAAATATGTATATTTGACTTTCAAACATGTCTGACAAATGGACTTCACTCAAAATGCCAAAACTTAGTGTCCCTGCTTGAAACTTTAAGTTCATTTTGTACAGTGTATTATTATCACCCATTCGCCTTAAAATTTCCAACTTTGAAAAACAAGGGTTTCAAATGTTTTTGTGATTTAAACAATCAACTAGAAACAGATTGAAATATTTGATTACTCTATATGTTCTTCACCATACAGAGTGAATGGATATCAATATATTCGTCTGCAAAATTGAAAGATATATTTAAAAAAAAAATTGGCTATTTTTTTTTAAAACGATTAAAATCATTAAAAGAAGAACTTGAAACTTGAAACTTAAAATCATTGCTATAATGACGCTGATTCATCTGCAACGTTAAAATATGCAAACTTTCATTACAGTTAAAAAAAGCAGATGTGGAGTACGATGGGAACTAAAGAATAAACAATCATATGTCAAGTTTGAGTCAGACAGGAACATCGGGGACGAGCTAGCGGGCAATACTGATAAAACATCTGGCGTGGAAGTAATCATTCGATCACGAAGTGTAAAATTACGCGCGCATGCAACCAGTTTGTTTTCAAAGTCTTACCATGTTTTCTTCTGATATGTGGCTGATTGCTTCAATCTCCATATATATTGCTATTTTCACTGGCTTTACTGGAATCATCAAAGTAAAAAGAAAAGGTGTATCGTCTGCCCGTCAAGATATTTCTCAGACATAAATAAACATAAAACAGCCACTATGTTGGTAACTAACTTCTACTCACCTCTGTAGAACGGACTTTCGAGTTTATCGTAGTTTTGGAAGATTCCATCCACTATTCGTGACGCTCGTAGGGGTTCTATTTTTCTTAGGTATTCCTCGGTCTTGTATTCATCTCTGAAGGTGCGAAGAAAAGGAAAAAAAAAAAACGAAAATGCCAATGCATTTTGTAATCCATAAAGTACCTAGTTCCCTGAAATAACGTTCTTTACCATCTTGAATTTAAGACAAATTCAAAGAAAAACGAACAAAGATTTATGTTAATAAATGCAACGCAACTTACTCGGTACTTTGACTTTGAACGCAGCCGAGAAGAAAATACAAACTCATCAACATAAGAACGAAAAGTTTTCGAAGACTTCTATACACGGTGCAATTCATTTTGCCCGCGTACTTCTGTTGACTGCCTAACCGCTTGTTTCTTCTGGCCCAAACCAATATTTGTATATCGTTTAATAAAAACGTTACCTTTGTGGTATTAAAGAGATTCAAGGATTATAATATAGATATAGATTAAGGTGCCTGCCTACTATAGAAAAATGAAGTTACTGCGCACGTTCTTATACGAAACAAAGATGACGTCATCATTTGATCCCACGATATGGCAGCCATCATGAATTCAATTGTTTTGATTAACACATTATGGGATGCCGAGGGGGTAACTATTGGAAAATGTATAGACTACACAGCTGTCAGGGTGTCTTTTTATAGAACTTTAAGCTTTTCAATGAGAAGCACATATAAAAAACAATTGAATATGATGGAAGTTGGAACAAATGCGAAACACCAAGACTTTAAATTATTGGAAAACCTAACCCCTCCACTTTTTGCTTTAAAAATTTTCGGCGTTTGCCCTCTTTGTGGTTCCATAATTCAAGATGGCCGCTGTATCAGTAAGAAGGCCTATCTTTAACGATAAGAAAGAGTGACTAAAAGTAGAATATACTGACAAATGTTAACGACATTTTTTACAAGTTTTTACTGAGCATATTAGAGAGCCTTTTATAGTCGATGCTACATGAAGTAAAAGCTGTCTGTAGCTGAACAGACCTGAAATAGCGCTGCTGAGAAGCAAAGAAAGCATGGGTTTATTGCACTGAAAAAGCCTCTTTATTTTATACATACTGAGATTTTGTTGTTTTTATTTATTCACCTTTAATGGGTTCTTTACAAAAATATACAAAACTCCTGTATTTTAAACAGGGTTCGTACAGGTTTTGGAAAATTTTGGAAAGTTTTGGAAATTGATAATGCCATTTTCCAGGAACTGGAAAGTTTTTGAAAAAGGAGCTTTTTCAAATGGGCTATAGAAAAGTTATTAATTTTCGTCTCAATTTTCTGAAATCATAATTATATATTATATCTGCCTATTCATTTTATTGTATTTATTGATAACCTACCTGGAAAAAAAATTGAAAAATATGTTATAAATACGCGAGGAACTGAACACTGTCGTGAGGGTTTTTGATTTAGCGCGCGGGGTTCCTGTGTAAGCAAAAAGCGCGCGAAAAAGTTGTCTCACGGCGCGCGCTCCCGCGCCGCTTTAGGTGACGTCGCGGATACGGCTCATCGACCGCACACTCCACGGCTGGAAACCGAGCTGCGCCCCATCAATTACAACTTGACCTGCCAAACGAAGTGTTCTCCGCGAAGACATTCCAAGAGTTTGTAAGCTTTTCAAGACGAAGGGAGTAAGTTGAAGAGTGAAGAACTAGAGGTTTTGAGTAGTGAGATGAAGCGCTTGAAGGAAAGCTTTTAGAGACTATGTTTGACGATTCACCTGACAGTTCAACTTAACTCCATCTTTATAACAGATTTTAAATATTATTGCGGTTTATTATGGGTCGTTCAAAATAAGCAAACCCTTTCATATCTCAACATTGTAGTTTTGTTGAGTCAGCAGATGTTGAAATGTTTTTGCCAAGTTGTAGGAAATTTTACACAAGATACTGTACGAACCGTTAGTATGCTAATTGCTTTTGTTTCACGGATTCCTTCATAGTGTGGTTTTGGAAATTTAGGTCAATGGGCTTTGGCAAAGTTTTGGAAATTTTCACTGATTCTGTACGGACCCTGTTTAAAATCACTTCGAAAAACTAAAATCTTAAAAGGTACATGTAAAGATATCACTATTTAAATCAAAAAACATGTCTGGTACATAGTAAATAGCAAAACGTTTTAATTCTAAGCTAGATATGAAACTTTTCGTTTGAAAATAACTGAAATAAGTAACCAAAATCGGTTTGTCAAAGCGGAGGGCTGTCTTTGTCTGACGATTCAAAAACATCTTGATGCGTTTAAGCTATGTGCTGACTTTGTTGACTTGAATGAGTTATCGGTGGAAGTCGGCGACTTGTTAAAAGTGTTTATTGTTATGTTAAACTGTTCTCCGTGAAAAACTGCTCCACTGAATGGACCTGCTGCAGGGAAACTAGAACTTTTCATGAATGAAGATTCACGCACTCGGTGCCCACTGCACTGGTCTTTTTTCTATAGACGTACTTGTAGTATTTCCACCCAGAATCAAAGACATGTTTTCTGTTGTTCGTTTGAAAAAGTACTGCAATCCACTGATATAACTATTAAGCTCTTTTTGCGGAATTTCCTCGACTAGTACTCTTCTCGCTTTATTTTTGGAGTTGAGAAACTCAGTCAGCAAACTTACATCTTTTCGTGCCTTTGAAATAGTGTTTTTTTTTTGGCCTTCGATAAACTTGTCCATAGGTTTGTCTAGAGACACAAATCTTCTTGATTGTTCAACCATCCTCACAAATATATCCCAGCTCTTGATTAGATAAGTTTAATTTCAACTACAAACAACTTGAATACACTGAAAATATTTGAAAGCTGCCCGACAAAGCTACCGGCGGTGACCACGAAAACACGATTCGCCTCGATTGGACGAAACGCTTTTTTCACCGCGTGACAAATCGTTTCGCCTTTCTGATTGGCTAAAAAAAGTCACGAACTTGTTTTTCACACTGGAAAATTTAATAACAAAATCTCAGTATGTATGAAATAATCTCTATTTTCTTTCGAAGAAAATAGCTGGACAGAACAGAATTTACATGATCCCTAAGTGTATAATTGACACGGAGTAGGTGGTCTTTCACTGTTCATTGTTTATCTGCATCAGTTCATTAAAAACACTAACTTTGAGCAGCGTTGGGGCGTATAAAGCATTTATGTACTATTAAATCTATTCAAGTTAAAAGCTTTAAGTATATTTTACTCGTAACAAGATTAATTGCTGCACAAATAGATTTCGAGTATATACCGATAAGTAATGTCATTTGCGTTTTTCATTGTCTCAGCTCGCTGCATGAAGACTCGATCTTTTTAGCTTATTTACAAATATCTTCCAAAATAATAGGCCTGAAAAACAATGAAAGATAGTGGGAACAAAATACGAGATATCTTGTCAACAACAAGAGACTGATCTTTCTCTGTGGTTTCTTCAGCGTCCATCTTGTTCTCATTATGATCAGCGCTGTTGGACGATGGTTCTTGCTCTAGATTGTTTCTGGGACTTTCCGTTATTTCTTGGCTTGGTGATATTTCTTGGCCATAGCAGTAGATGTCCTGCAACTCAAACTATGACGAAACATAAGGCAAAAACAGCAGAAAAAGGGACTTTTATAAATTGTTTTAATGTTTTCCTATTTAAGACCACTTGCCATTCACTAGAGAATGAGAATTTTTGTTTATTTGGTATCCATATTCATGTGTCTTGTCATGTGCAACCGTTAAACAAAGAAATGCATGACATTCTTGGGAATGACACGTGGTCTGAAATGGCAAAATAGGATGGAGCATTGAGACATTGATTCATTTACTTTTCATGTGCAAAAGTTAAACAAAGAAATGATGATCTAGGGAATGACACGTGATTTAAAATGGCAAAATAGGGTCGAGCTTTGAGACGCACGTATGATGCGCTATCTAAAGATTTCCCGCCAAACATTGAACGCGTTCTTTACTTTACCTCCAATTTATTGGCTTTGGTTTTCTTTCTTACTTTTTTCAATTTTCTCACATCTGAGCGGAAGTTGTAGACCACTACATTCTCCAACAACCCCATGAAGATGAAGATGAAGGTGGCCAAAAGATATTCATCAGCTGCCTTGATGTAACTAACACGAGGCATATTACTATTGATATACTGGGACAAAAACACTTCTGTTAACAAAGTAGTGATGCTTAGAGCCATGCGGTCACCGATCTCGTAACGATCCATCCAGAATGGCAGCCACGATACGACTGCACACAAAATGCAGGGGAAGAAAAACTGCATGATGAAGTAACCAAGGCGACGGCGAACAGTAATGGAGAATGAAAGGAAACTCCAATCCACTGGACAGAAAAGAAGCAAATTTAATAATTTCTTTTTAAAGTAACGTCATGGCCGCCATGTTAGATATCCAAGTTTTCGTCCTACATGGCCACCGTGTTTTTTTGGATAAAAATTGGAAATGCCTTTCAACTTATAATAGTTAAACGTTACCATTACCTATACCGTCGGTATGGATTTCGCTGACTTTATTTTCACTCTTCACCACATATCCTGCCATTTCGTTGTGAACCATCGAGCCTTTCTTCCACTTCAGAGTCAGCTGATCAGCCGTGTAGCTGTCTGTAAAAGAAATGCGTTCAAGTCACATTATTGGTGTAAAATGATGACACCCACTTTGTTGGGTTACTTACAGTTTTAGATATCTATATTTAGTATCTGGTTATCCATTGGGTTACTTACAGCTATAGATATCTATATTGAGTATCTGGTTATCCATTGGGTTACTTACAGCTATAGATATCTATATTGAGTATCTGGTTATCCATTGGGTTACTTACAGCTATAGATATCTTTATTGAGTATCTGGTTATCCATTGGGTTACTTACAGTTATATATATCTATTTTTAGTATCTGGTTATCCATTGGGTTACTTACAGCTATAGATATCTATATTTAGTATCTGGTTATCCATTGGGTTACTTACAGTTATAGATATCTATATTTAGTATCTGGTTATCCATTGGGTTACTTACAGCTATAGATATCTATATTTAGTATCTGGTTATCCATTGGGTAGTTTAAGAAATTCATCTTCGCCAAAGCAATGGTTGACATCCTACAGAAAATAATAATTACTCTTAGGCCCCGTCCACACGTATCCGCAAATTATTTTGGGGGGATACAGGTTACATCCACACATGTCCAGAAATTTTTGTGTCCGTATCCGCAAATTTTCGAAAACGGTCTCCAGAGTGGAAATTTTCGAATACGCTCCAAATACGGATACGTGTGGACGGCCGTATCCGCGAATTTTCAAAAACACTGACGTAAACACGATTTTGCGCATGCTTAATAAAAAAGAATCCCTCAAAGGGACTAGGCACTAGCGTGCATGAGGGCGGACCAAGAAATTTTCGGATACGTGTGGACAGTGAAAACGATTCGAAAACGATTCGAATACGCTGCGCGTGGACGCGAACTTTTTCTTATCTGAAAAAATAGATTGCGGATACCAAAATTTCCGGATACGTGTGGACGGGACCTTAGTAATAAAACTTTGGATGTCAATCAACGACACGTATTTACATGCCTGTAGGAATAGCTTACTGTTCCGTTTGCAAAGACTATAGCTGAATAAGTATTGGCTTCGATAGAGATTTTTCTAGCGTTATGGATGAAGGTATCAGGAAGCCATAGCTTGTTTAGGTGTTCACCACGGAGGATGAGAAAAGAATCATTGTTGTCTTTGTCAAAGGCAACGCGAGGATCCTCCCAAATGTGAGTGAAGTACACAGTGGCCTGAAACTCCTGGTGAGTGAATAAAAAGACATTTTACTGCTGATTCCTTGTAGGGTCTACCAGAAGAGAAGATGTCTTATCCGACCGGGTAGAAGGTTTGACTTTTGGCAGGGCTATCACGGGGTGTCTCACAATACTGAGAACCACCGAGGAGAAGAAGTTTGCCTTAACTAAGCTCGTATTAAGTTTTCTGACCTCGGTACACTTTTAGTTTTAAGTTGGCAAATTATTAGTTCTACCTTAGCCGGTACTGACGATCAGATTTTATTGTTATACTTGTATGTCATTTTTAAATTACATTCATTCAGAACTTGATTGTGAGAAGAGATGTGTGATTAGGGATCACTCACTACAAATCAGGGCCCAGTTGTTCAAAGCCGGCCCCGATTAGTGCTAATCCTGGGTTAACTATTAATAAGACCTATAAAGTTAATCCTGAATTAGCGCTAATTCAGATTTGAACAATCCGGCCCAGGTATCACGTGCAGAAGAGGAACCAGGATCTTATGAATGAATCCAGGGGGCAAGGGCCAAATATTTATGGGATCAGGTATCAAAGGTTTCTGTACATCTTTGGGATCAATCACACAAATAACAGTCCCTCTATTTCTTCTAAGGAAACTTTAAGGTGACTGCCTACTTTTAGAAATTGATTTAAACTTTTTTTAAACTTCGATTTTCCCAATTGAAAGTTAATGCTGATTCCAAATCTGGAAAGAAAAATAGGGTGTCCTGAGCTCGTTTTCGAGATAATCAGCATTTAATGAAAGCCTATGCACGAGCTTTTGGAGTAAAAATTACGCAACCGGGAGTGATTAGAAAAAAATTATGATTCATAAGATAATAGTTATTTGCAGACTATATGATTGTACGAATGAAGGCTAGTCAATCATTCTACAATAATACATGTATATTTTCGACAAAAAATACAAAGACACACATTGATTTATCATATTTTGTATTTTTGGTGCTATTAGAAAATCTCATAAAGTCGAGCAAAAATCCCTACAAAAATCAATTTTTTCATGTGTTACGGATTCAAACTTTTTCTAAAATGTTGATATAACCTAGAATTTTAGGAGTTTTTTCGAATGAGCTATTAAAAAATATAGAGTCCCGTGCAAAATTTGAGGGTTTTGCCCTGTTGAAGCTCAAAACCCGTATGGTTCTTCAATAAAATATTGCAGATTTTTCAGCGGCTTTTGAGCGCGCGCTCATTTAGGGCTCAATTCGAACGTTCAAAAGTAGGCAGCCACCTTAAGGCACAGTTTACAAGATCTTCATTAAAATCAGTATACTGGGGGTTATTGTGGAGCTCAGAATTTTTCACTGAGTTCCCTCTGTATATATCCCATTAGTTTCATTATTCATCAGTATTGACAAATCGTTATTCTATTTTCTTTTTACACCATATTTTTTCCCCCGTTGGACTAGGAAGAAAGTAATATTCGATCATCATCGGTTCATTAAAAGATGGAAGTCTTTGTTTGCGATGTGCCAGTACGCATGTTTACATGGGAGTGTTATGTCTTTTCGATTTTCCCGAACTTATCTATACCACAAGTTTTCATCTTCTTAGGGTATTATAAATCAAATAAACTTTTATTGGAATATTTTCATTTATATTTTTCTTTTATTTATTAATTTAGGACCATACTTCCAGACATCGAGTGCTGAACCGTCGTATGGCAGCGCGAAGCATTTACGGCTACGCCGGAGATTTCGACCCCGACATCGCTATCCATACTGATCAGGAAGCTCGGCCGAAGCCTAAGGGAGAGGTCAGTCGGCCCCTAGACCGTAGATGATCTAAAACATCTTTCTATGACCAGCAGACATTCATTGTCACTCTGTTCCATGTGGGATGTCTAAAATCAAAATTGAGGTCCAATATTTTTATGCTATATATCCTCTCTAAAATAATTTTTTAAATTCAAATTCCAGTCGACTTCGTTAGCACCAGAGGTGTTATTTCGCTTTTTCAAATTTCCAACTTTAGAAAAACAAGGTTTTTGAATATAAAATCTCGTGAATTCAGGGATCAAAAATGAAACTTTGTGATTCCCGGGCGTAATTCAGTGATCAAAATGAAACAGAGAGAAAAGTTTGATTTCTTCATATGTTGTTCACAATACAGCGTCAATTTCTGTGTAAAACATAAGGTGTGGAGAAAGGTCATTATATCAAGAAAGTGTTTAATTTGTTTTCAAAGCTAGTCTTACCATGTTTTCTTCTGATACGTGGCTGATTGCTTGAATGCCCATTAAGATTCCTATTTCCACTGCCTTTACTGGAATGGCATTAAAAAAATTGTAGAACTGTACTTAGAATGGCATTTCTATCAAAAAAAATTCTCAGTATTTCGTTCTTGGTCAGCAACCACATAACTTAAAACTCCTAGAAATATAACAAACAGTGAAACAGCCGCCATGCTGGTCGTTAACCAACATGGCAACTATGACATAGCATGCATCAAGATACGACCGGTTTATTTATTTTTTGAAATACGTCAATGTTTACAATTCCTTTCGGATCCCAAGAGAAGATACGGAGTAATTTTGAAATTTTCGGAAGAAAATGACTTTAACAATTCAACGAAACCGTTCTTTCCAATTCAAACTAATTGGGATCAACAGATGTTATTTTTCTCGTTACATTCAAAACTTCTTATTAAAAACCCTATAAGATGCTGCAGATTAAAGGTATATTCACGATGAAAAATCTCATTAATATTGTTATGTTTACTCACCTCTGTAGTACGGTCTTTCGAGTTTATTGTAGTTTTGAAAGATTTCATCCAATATTTGTGACACTTGTTCGGGTTCTTTTATTTGTAGATATTCCTCTTCGGTCATGTAGTCATCTCTGAGGATGCAATGAAATAGTACTAATACGAAAACGCCGATGAATGCATAATCATTGAAACTCTTACTAGTTTCTGGAATGGCTTGCTTAAACTTCCCTAGATACTTTGGTACATTTTGTTCATATTTGTAAAAAGCCTTTGAAGCCTTTTTAGTAAGAAAATACTGCTGGTAAGCCTTTCAAGTTTCAAAGTAGATATTCGAGACTAAATCTAAAGAAAAAGAACAGATTTATGCTAATGGTTGTGAAACTTTCTCGTCGCTACTTACTCGGTATATCCTTGACTTTGAACACAGCCGAAAAGAAAATATACACTCATCAACACAAGAACGAAAAGTTTTTGAAGACTTCTCCACACTTTGCAATTCATTTTGACCGCGTACGTCTGTTGACTGCCTAACCGCTTGTTTCTTCTGGCCCCAACCAATATTTGTATCAAAGTTTAATAAAAACGTTACCTTTGTGGTATTAATGAGATTCAAGGATTATAATAAATGTAGTTATTAAGGTGCCTGCCTACTAATAGAAAAATGAAGTTACTGCGCACGCTCTTATTCGAAACAAAGATGACGTCATCATTTTAGCCCACGATATGGCAGCCATCATGAATTGTCATACATAGCGGGAAAATAGACTGCACAGCTGTCAGGATGTCTTTTTATATGACTTTACGCTTTTCAATGAGAAGCACATCTAAAAATCAACTGAATTTGATGTAGCGGGAACAATATACGATGACCAAGACTTCCAAATATTGGAAAGCGTAACCCCTCCACTCTATGCTTTATATAAATTTATGGCGTTTGCCTTGTTTGTGATTCCATAATTCAAGGTGGCCGCGCGCTGTTTCAGTTAAAAGGTCTATACTTAACGATGAGAAAGAGTCACTAAAAATTTGCTCCAAGAACATGATAAATGTTTCAATTCTAAACCGATCATCAATACTTTAATTATTCATGGAGAATTAAGTGTTTTCGGTTGAAATCTAATCGATCTGGACTCCCGGGCCCTGTAAGACACCTGTAGTTACATCTACATCTACATTTTATCTACACTGTAGTTGTTAAAAACTTTGGATATCACGACAAATAATTGTAAATATCATAGGCGGCATCCCAACTGGTTTAGCGTAAACTCATAGAATAGAATTGAATATACTGACAAACGGCAACTGTTGACAACAATTTTCACAAGTCTCTACTGATAATATATAAGCCATGTTACAGTCGATGCTAAATGAAGTATAAAGCTGCCTGCAGCTGAATAGACTTGCAATAGCACAAGCATGGGTTTATTGCACTGAACATGTCTTTTCTTTCGAGAAAAAATATGTGTATAATTGACCTGGAGTATAGGCCTTGCACTGTTCACTGTTATCTATACATCAGTTCTTTACGTCCTGATACTCCTTGACTTATCAGCAGCATTTGACACAATCGACCATGCCATCGTATTCTCCTGTTGACCGTCTGCATGGTAGCTTTGGCATTTGTGGTTCAGCGCTTGACTGGCTCTCTTCTTTATATAACAGAACCTTCACAAGTAGTCAAGATCCATATCAAAACCTATTCCAATCAAGTATAGTATAATTGATTGAAGTATTGGTTTCTAAGTACCCCCTCCATTGAATGGGTAGATGAAATATAACTACATTTGTTTTCCTTTTCAATTTTTTCTTGCTATGCGCAGATGACGTGCCACAACATGAAGAGGGTGGCGTAGTGGGTAAGTGCAACATGTTTATGAACGTCCCAGGATTTTGAGTACGTAGGATGGTTCTGGTAGAAGGGGCTAAAGGACTTCTAGAGGTGGTTAATATCCTTTTTTCTTTTCTTTTTTCTTTTTGCTATGCGCAGATGACGTGCCACAACATGAAGAGGGTGGTGTAGTGGGTAAGTGCAGCATGTTTATGCATTTAAATGTTATTTATGACCTGTTCTCAAAAAATATAATTATCTAAAACTATTAATAATTAATTGTGTCTTTACTATTTACAGAAAAGAAGAAGAAGAAAAAAGAAAAACAAAGAAGAATTAGAATAGAGTTGACATGCCAGTTACAATGAAATTATGAAGACACCTTTCATTCACTTTTATTTTATTTAGTAAATTTCAATAGTAGAGTGCATAAAATGAAATACATATAGTCCGAATATCATAGACTCGGGTAATCGAAAAAGTTGCGTTTTACAAAGCATTCTAGCGAACAGCTATTTATGAAAAAAATATATACCATATACTGCAATAACGATAACGATATTGGATGTCTAGATATAATAATTTTTATAACTGTGAAATAAAAAACATCAAAGATAGCTTGGAATGGGTACAGCACGCGCTTTATATATTATATTGTAAAAAAGGGCCAAACTTTCGCTACAACTGGGCCGCTAATGCATAAACGACGCTGGATCGGTCGAACGACGCACGTTCACCCTATAGACGACACTCGTTCGCTCAACACTACTCGGATCGGATCCCTCGGATCACTCGAAACGACGCTCGTTCAATGAATCGTACACGATTTGATAAACAAGCGTCGTTTACCAGAAACAATTTTAGCCTTACGCAATCTAGGCCGAATTCGTCGTTACCTTACACGTGAACACTTTGAATGCCTTGTGCATGCCTTTATAAGCTCAAGGCTCGACCACTGTAATAGCATTCTGTACGGTCTACCTTCTACTGACCTAAACAACCTTTAAAGAATTCAAAACGCTGCAGCACGGCTAGTGGTTGGTGCAAAGCCTCATGATAGCATAACATCCAGCATTTATAAAGATCTACATTGGGTTCCAGAACATCTCCGTATTCAGTACCGGATCCTACTGCTCACTAATGAGGCGCTAAATGGTTCTCACCACCATATCTGGACTGTTAACACAGTATACACCTTCTCGATCACTTCGTTCTTCATCTGAGAACGTATTGAAGATTCCATCATCACGAACCTCAATAATTATGGTGATCGACGCTTTAAGTATGTTGCTCCGCGTCTTTGGAACACTCTTCCTAAAGATATCAGACAAGAACCAGTTTTCACTCGCAACATTTAAAACTAAGCTTAAGACCTAACTTTAATTTTCCCAAATAGAAACACTAAAACTATGACTGTTTATTTTATGTTTATCATATATTTTCAATTTCATTTTATGTGTAAAGTGCCCTGAGACTACGTATAGTGCGCTATAAAAGCGTTTTCGTATTATTATTATAAATATTATTATTATTATTATTATTATTATTATTATTATTATTATTGTTATTATTATTCTCACTGATTAAATTATCAGCAGCATAAATTAAGTCAACACACATGACTCATTGCATAACGTCGTTTGGACATTCGAAGTACGAATTTTTGTCGCTGCTCCACCACCGCCACCAGCCAGAGGCCAACATTCTAGTGCTCTATACATGCTGATGAAACACAGATGGGACTTATGCTGACGGCAGGTATTGTGGGACAAAGTTTAGGTTTGTTGTATTCTATTTGTTTCGTTTTGCCATTGCAAAGAAAATTTCAAAGAAATCATTTGTACTGAGAGTTCACGTAGCGCAAGGAGCGGCAGCAGGAGCAGTAGTTCCACCGGCTGGCGAGCAGAAGGTAATTTTGCTGCAGTTCTTTTATCTGGGAGAGTTTGTTATTCCCTTTGTGTTGGCGCTATTTTTTGTCTGCCAGTTTATCTGGACGTCGTGGTTTTGTTAATGCATGCTACTACTATTTTATACGTTATTACATGGTATTTTTAGGCGCATTTATAGTTTTACTCGAGTAGTTTACCTTTCAGATTTGCATTTATTTTACCCTCGTCACACTTGATTGATTTGGTTCTTTGTTCACGGCTTGTTCTTTAGCGCCCTTGGGTCTACTGGTTTTAGCCTTTTATGTAGGTTACACTAGTTTTCCCTGGGGATTCTTTTGGTTTACGGATCTGCTTCAGCGTTTTTATTTCACGCGGTCCTAGTGCTTTTGTGTGATATTTATCTTCGTAGTTTGTGCAGTTTCTTGAGGCTATTATTCCGGTTACTTATTTCTTAAAGTAAGTTTTATATCGGCCTAAACAACCGCAAATATGCTGCGTATTTATTTTGAGTTACCTTGGCCTGGAGAACCAATATGAGTAGAGCTAACGGCCTGGAGAGCCGCGAGTATGTCGCGTAATTAATTTGAGTTAGATTGACCTGGGGAGCCAATACGAGTAGGACTAGCGGCCCGGAGAGCCGCGAGTATGTTGCGTAATATTTTGAGTAGCCTGGAGAACCAATGCTGCCTAGAGAGCCGCGAGCAGGGTGTTTTGTATCCAATACTTGTGTGGTACTGTAGTACGTTAAAAGGCTCGGAGAGCCACGCGCGCGTAACGCCCTTTTTGGCAAGCGTGGTTGGGCAGCCAGTTTAAGAGTACTGACTTAATCCCTCTCTGCGTATTCTTACAGCCTGCAGAGCGCTAAGAGTTGTTAGAACAGAAGGTTAAGGCTCTGGAAAGAGAAAAAGTCGTCGAGTCCTGCGAGACGTCGGCGTCGTTGTTTGACCGTTACGAAGCTGTTGAGCTGTTGGAAACCCTGGTTTCCTGGTTCCCTGAAACCCTGTCATTCAGGGAAAAATTTCTTTCTCCCCTTTCTCGCTGTTCATCCTCTGGGATTATCTTATGGCGTCCTCCGTTGGCCCTGGGGGGGCCTTCTCAGTGCTCTAATTCCGGACCTAGTTCGGAGCCTGGGGCCAACAGAGGGTCGGGTTTCCGGGGTTACCTAGTGGCGCTCACCCTTGTTTGGTTTTGGTTGCGTTCTAGGTAAATGGTTCCCCATTTGCTTCGAGACTTCACGTTGCTCAAAGGCTAATCCTCGAAGGGGCGATCCCCTTGAGGTGCATGCATTACCGAGGAAACCCCACCCTTTGTTGGTCTAGGGCGGAGGCATTGGCAGACGTTCCGCGGTCTCTCACCCTGATAATTTACTGAGTGCTGTATAAAACTTGTTTTTGGTATTTTGTTCTGTTTCGGTCCTGCTTTTTACTGCTTTGGACTTCGTTGGGCTTTGTTCCTTTGGTCACACGTCCTAGCGCCGATTTCACATCGATTATACAGGATATTTGAGTAGTTTATAGTGAAACTATTAGCCGGCATTATGCTTTAAGTTTTAAGTAATGCATGTGGGTTTTTAAGAGTTGGATGTGGGTTTTTGAGTATTGGATGTGGGTTTTCAGTATTGGATGTGGGTTTTTGAGTATTGGATGTGGGTTTTTGAGTATTGGATGTGGGTTTTGAGTATTGGATGTGGGTTTTAAGTATTGGATGTGGGTTTTGAGTATTGGATGTGGGTTTTTGTGCTGTGCCTATGGGCACAGTACATTTGTTTTTGTTGAGTTAGGTATGATCGGAATTTAGTGTTACGAATGCCATTGGTGGACCTCGTCATGATTGACATTGGTGAAACACGAGGTGAAAATGCATGTTGAGATCTGTAAGATCGGGACACGGAGGAGGTGAAAGAGGTTGAACATATGTGGTTTTCGAAGTAAAAGTGCCTTAATCCAACTTGCTTTAAACTTAATTTGGTGAGTTCTAAGCAGATAATTAGAAACTGGAGCTAAATCAGAAACTTTAAGCGCGATTTTTGTTTTTTTATACAACTCGAATTAGTTACGTAAACAAAAGATTGTAAATGGACAGGCCAGGAATTTATACTGCGTCATTGATGTAAAATAGTACTCGCACGAGTTTTATATTATTTTATTACCAAGAAAAATGAAATTAGGTTTGATTAGCAAAACATTTTTATATCTAGTCGAATATTTTCATGACAAAAACGTATCTCATGCCGTAAGCTCGAATGGGGACGGGCAAGGAATTTCTACTGCGTCATTGATCTAAAAAAGTACTATTGGTATTTACTAAAACAAGGAACGACCTAAAACGAAATACATCCATGAAATACATCCCTTCCAAGGAAAACAAACACTTGATCGATCGATAACAGTCAATAAAATACACAAACTGGACGACAAACTCGATGGAGATTCAATGTTTTGGCTGGTTTCAGGTGGTTTCAATATGGTTTCAGGTGGTTTCAGGTCGTTTCAGGTGGTTTCAGGCCGTTCCTTGTTTTAGTAACAGTAACCGCACGAGTTATATGATATTGTATTAACTAAAGTAATAATTTTTGTTTTGGTTAGCTAAACGTATCTATTTCTAGTCGAATATTTTTATGAATAAGGGATTTTCATGCCGAAACCTTCAACGAGTGGGTGGACGTGGAATTTACTGCGTCATAATTTACATAAAAGAGTACTCACACGAGTTTTATATTAGTTTATTTATAGTTCCTTTCACGGTTTCCGACGCCATATTGTTTGGGCAGAAGTGTAGGGAAAGAGATACGTTTTTCGTAATATTTCCATTCTGAGGTTACCCTGCGAGCAAAGTCTCCTTTACCTTCCCGCGAGTGAGAGAAAGGAAAGAGTCTTCTTTCCTTTCTCTCACTCGGGGGAAGGTAAAGGAGACTCTGCTCGCAGGGTATTCTGAGGTAAATTTTCGAGACCAAACTTTTTCTGTAGATGGAGAATCTTCTGTTCAATAATGTTTTGTGTGGTGTTTTTGAGCCGATGGAGCCACCATAACACTGGTTCTCAGAGAGACGGAGGCTTGCTTTGGGGTTTGCGAACAAGACTCGTTTATGCTGGTTCAATTTGACCGTTAAAAAATATTCAAACCGAATCCACGGACTTTCTTTTGTCTTACAATGACTAAATCCCAAATAGTCTAGTACTCTATTCAAAGTATCCAATGTGCACAGCACATTTGACACGTTTTCCCGTGTCAAAACCTGTTGAGTATTCGTGGATGTGGGTTTTTGAGTATTGGATGTGGGTTTTTGAGTATTGGATGTGGGTTTTGAATATTGGATGTGGGTTTTTAAGTATTGGATGTGGGTTTTGAGTATTGGGTATATGGGGTTGAGCATAGTAAGAAAAAAGGTTGGCATATTACTACTGGCATGGATTAGTTACTATGCACTATTACGACTGGAGTTTGGCTATATACCATGGCTCGTTGTATTGTCAGGGACAAGGAGCGGATCTCGCCCCATAACTTAATCATGCATACTGCGACGTGATAATGGCTACAGTTAGGATATATTACTATTCTCACTGACTATAAATTATCACCAAGCAGTATAATTTAAGTCAACACACATAACTCATTGCATAACGTCGTTTGGAAGTTATTAAGAATACTAACTTTGAGCAGCGTTGGAGTGTATAAAGCATGTATGTACTATCAAATCTATACAAGTTCAACGTTTTAATGATATTTTCCCCTAACAAAACAGATCAATTGCTGCACAAATAGATTTCAAGTATATACCGATAATCAAAGTGTCTAAATACGTCTTATACGTAATGCACTATTTATAGTATATATATATAAGTGTTACATTTACGATTACAATAAGGCTACCCTAAAATGTTTGGTCCAATTGATCGGTTCATGGCATTTGGATTTCGCATTATCTCAGCTCGCTTCATGAAGACTCGATCTTTTTAGCTTATTTGCAAATGTCTTCCAAAATAATAGGCCTGAAAAACAATGAAAGCTAGTGGGAACAAAATACGAGATATCTTGTCAACAACAAGTGACTGATCTTTCTCAATGGTTTCTTCAGCGTCCATCTTGTTCTCATTATGATCAGCGCTATTGGACGATGGTTTTTGCTTTAGATTGTTTCTGGGACTTTCCGTTATTTCTTGGCTTGGTGATATTTCTTGGCCATAGCAGTAGATGTCCTGCAACTCAAACTATGAAGAAACATAAGGCAAAAACAGCAGAAAAAGGGACTTTTATAAATTGTTTTAATGTTTTCCTATTTAAGACCACTTGCCATTCACTAGAGAATGAGAATTTTTGTTTATTTGGTATCCATATCCATGTGTCTTGTCATGTGCATCTGTTAAACAAAGAAATGCATGACATTCTTGGGAATGACACGTGGTCTGAAATGGAAAAATAGGATGGAGCTTTGAGACATTGATTCATTTACTTCTCATGTGCAAAAGTTAAACAAAGAAATGATAATCTAGGGAATGACACGTGATTTAAAATGGCAAAATAGGGTCGAGCTTTGAGACGCACATATGATGCGCTATTTAAAGATTTCCCGTCAAACATTGAACGCGTTCTTTACTTTACCTCCAATTTTTTGGCTTTGGTTTTCTTTCTTACTTTTTTCAATTTTCTCACATCTGAGCGGAAGTTGTAGACCACTACATTCTCCAACAACCCCATGAAGATGAAGATGAAGGTGGCCAAAAGATATTCATCAGCTGCCTTGATGTAACTAACACGAGGCATATTACTATTGATGTACTGGGATAAGAACACTTCTGTTAACAAGGTAGTGATGCTTAGAGCCATGCGGTCACCGATCTCGTAACGATCCATCCAGAATGGCAGCCATGATACAACTGCACACAGAATGCAGGGGAAGAAAAACTGCATGATGAAGTAACCAAGGCGACGGCGAACGGTAATGGAGAATGAAAGAAAATTCCAATTCCCTTGACAGAAAGGAAATGCATTTTATCACTTCTTTGGTGGCTTTAAGGTAACGTCGTGGCCGCCATGTTGGATAATAAAGTTATCATCTAACATGGCCGCCATGTGTTTTTGTTTGATTTTTAAAAAATGATACAAAGATTAGAGATGCACATGCGTACTAATAGACCTTTACTATAAAGGTAACCATTTTTCTTTCCAAAACTCGTCATTTAAGGTGGCTTTTAAGCTTTAGAGGAATAGGACTAGGAATTATTTTATAGCAAATACAAATCTATATCTTGATAACCATTAGAACTAACCATATTAGAGAGTTTAGGATCACTTTTTGTGAAAATGATCACGTGAACAGTTACCATTACAATGAGTTTATCGTGGCCAATCCTTTTTATGTTGTGTAGTATAATAGTTAGTTTTGTTACCTATCAGATAACAGCAGTTTATTAAATGTCGATTTTTCGAAATAATAGGTTTTCTGTATTTCAGTATATTTTATGTATCGCGTCAGTTGCCTAATTATTCTACGAAGTAAGAAAAATGTGAAAATTTGAAAATATTTCACCACGTAGTTTCAGGTTACTTTTCAACTTACTTAGCTGACTTTTCACGACGTCATCAAAATAAAAATTCTTTAAATTCTACATTAGGGCATGCTTATAAGCCTGTGAGCGTGTGCGCTCGAAACTATATTTTCTAATGTTTTAGCCAAAATTGAAATGGTTGCCTCATGTGGAAAGTCCATTAACTAGACATCCATCATCCTGATTATATATTACACCACAGGGAGACCAATTTAGATTAAAGTTAATGGTAAAATAAAATTGAAAAAATTATATAATTAATTGTTTTTTAAATTCGAGATCAAGAAAATATCCTCTGTAATGCGAAATAGCAAAAACATCAAGAAAAAATGCACTAGAACATTTGCGCGCCTTTGTTTTTCTATATAATTTTCCTATTGTATCTGAGGGTGATCTTATGTATATATACTCTGACCCAAGGGAGCACGGCAGACATAAATTTGTTGATTGGTCTTTCTGTGGTAAGGACGTAGACGACGAATGCGGTCATCCGCGAAAAATAGCGTGGGCTCAAGTAAATATCAAAGATGGCGGCGTACATAATATTGACGTTAATTTTATTTATCATCGGCCAATCCGCCATATTTGTTTACTTATGACCCTGAACGATTTAAGAAACCGCATGCGCGTCCATATCTAACTGATCAAAATTTTGCCAATGCCTGCGGGAAATACACGCTGCGCGATTTGTCGGTTCGAAACAATCGGGAAGCAAATCGTGTGTAGTTTAGAGCCCCATTCAAAAACCTTGAATCGACCCGATTCACAAAATCTGTAAATTTTAATAAACACACAGATTTTCTCATTTCGATCCAAATTTTCACGGAGTATATCATTCAAAAAGAATGATTTGCTTCTCGATGAATTATGGCGAAGAATCGGTCCGACAAAGTCGCAGCGTCTACCTATAATTTCCTTGGTTTCATTTTCACTCTCCACCACATATCCTGTCATTTCGTTGTAAACCACCGAGCCTTTCGTCCACTTCAGAGTCAGCTGCTTAGCCAAGTAGCTATCTGTAAGAGGAATCCCATTCAAGTCACATCAAAGTAATATGATGACACCCATTATCTCTGTAGATATCTATATCCAGTACCTGGTTATCCATTGGGTTAATCACAGCTACTGATATCTATTTTTAGTATCTGGTTATCCATTGGGTTACTTACAGCTACTGATATCTATTTTTCGTATCTGGTTATCCATTGGGTTACTTACAGCTATAGATATCTATATTGAGTATCTGGTTATCCATTGGGTTACTTACAGCTATAGATATCTATATTTAGTATCTGGTTATCCATTGGGTTACTTACAGCTATAGATATCTATATTTAGTATCTGGTTATCCATTGGGTTACTTACAGCTACTGATATCTATATTTAGTACCTGGTTATCCATTGGGTTACTTACAGCTATAGATATATATATTTAGTATCTGGTTATCCATTGGGTTACTTACAGCTATAGATATCTATATTGAGTATCTGGTTATCCATTGGGTTACTTACAGCTATAGATATATATATTTAGTATCTGGTTATCCATTGGGTTACTTACAGCTATAGATATCTATATTTAGTATCTGGTTATCCATTGGGTTACTTACAGCTATAGATATCTATATTGAGTATCTGGTTATCCATTGGGTTACTTACAGCTATAGATATCTATTTTTAGTATCTGGTTATCCATTGGGTTACTTACAGCTATAGATATCTATATTTAGTATCTGGTTATCCATTGGGTTACTTACAGCTACTGATATCTATATTTAGTACCTGGTTATCCATTGGGTTACTTACAGCTATAGATATCTATATTGAGTATCTGGTTATCCATTGGGTTACTTACAGCTATAGATATCTATATTGAGTATCTGGTTATCCATTGGGTTACTTACAGCTATAGATATCTATATTGAGTATCTGGTTATCCATTGGGTTACTTACAGCTATAGATATCTATATTGAGTATCTGGTTATCCATTGGGTTACTTACAGCTATAGATATCTATATTGAGTATCTGGTTATCCATTGGGTTACTTACAGCTATAGATATCTATATTGAGTATCTGGTTATCCATTGGGTTACTTACAGCTATAGATATCTATATTTAGTATCTGGTTATCCATTGGGTTACTTACAGCTATAGATATCTATATTGAGTATCTGGTTATCCATTGGGTTACTTACAGCTATAGATATCTATTTTTAGTATCTGGTTATCCATTGGGTTACTTACAGCTATAGGTATCTATATTTAGTATCTGGTTATCCATTGGGTTACTTACAGTTATAGATATCTATATTGAGTATCTGGTTATCCATTGGGTTACTTACAGCTACTGATATCTATATTGAGTATCTGGTTATCCATTGGGTTACTTACAGCTATAGATATCTATATTTAGTATCTGGTTATCCATTGGGTTACTTACAGTTATAGATATCTATTTTTAGTATCTGGTTATCCATTGGGTTACTCACAGCTACTGATATCTATATTTAGTATCTGGTTATCCATTGGGTTACTTACAGTTATAGATATCTATTTTTAGTATCTGGTTATCCATTGGGTTACTTACAGCTACTGATATCTATATCTAGTATCTGGTTATCCATTGGGTTACTTACAGCTATAGATATCTATATTTAGTATCTGGTTATCCATTGGGTTACTTACAGCTACTGATATCTATTTTTAGTATCTGGTTACCCATTGGGTTACTTACAGCTACTGATATTTATTTTTAGTTTCTGTTTATCCATTGGATAGTTTGCGAAATTCATTTTCGCCAAAGCAGTGACTGACATCCTACATGGAATAAACACTATTAGTAACAAAACTTCAAATGTCAATCAACAACAATTGTTTTGAAATACCTGTACGAATATGTTACATATCCGTTTCCAAAGACTTCTGCTGAATAAGTAGCGGTTTCAACAGAGAGTTTTCTTGCGTTAATGATGTAGGTATCAGGGAGCCATAGTAGGTTTAGGTGTTCACCACGGAGGATGAGAAAAGATTCACTGTTGTCTTTGTCAAAGGCAACGCGAGGATCCTTCCAGTAGTGTGTGAAGTACACAGTGGCCCCAAACTCCTGTTTCAGTGCATTTCACATTACTTTACCGCTGCGGGTTCGGAAGTTCGTTCGCAAGTTCCCAAGTTGGCAACGAACTTCGGAACTTTAATTGAACAAAGTTCAGTGAACCATGAATTGCTTACATCTATATTTTCAAAATTTTGCTGAAATAGTATTATAAAAAAACCTCAAGTGCTCCAAAACTCATATCAAGACAGGTCATTAAGGTAAATACATTATATCGTGATAAAATCCAACTTGGAAATTAAGTTTGAAAAGCATTTCCGACAAGTTTCTGAATTAAAGATGTTATGGGATTTCAGAGAACACGCTGGAATTTCATTCTGAAGTTCTGAAGTTCGTTGCCAACTTGGAAACTTCCGAACCGACTTCCCTGTAAGTAAGCAAATGTTACTGCTGATTGTAGAGGTGTTTGTGGTTAACTTCCTCAGCTGGTACGATCAGAGTTTTTATACTAAATGATAGATGTGTTGATCATCACAGTGAATGAGCGATCTAATCGAACGCTGTAAAGAAAGACTTGAAAAAGTGATTTCAAGCTTCAACGGGAATCGAACCCATGACGAACGATGCTCTACCAACTGAGCTATGAAGCCAATCATGTTGGCGAGCGGTCATTTTTGTTGGGTTCTTCAATGCTGGACTAGGATGGACGTAATGTAAGTTCATCATGTCACATCCAAAATAAATGGAAATATTGAAAGTTCGATCTTGTGTCAGTAGGAATGTTCTCTTAATATACGCTTTAGTCAATAGGGAACTTTAGTGAAAAGTTTAACTATAGGATCTTCTTGAAAATCAGCCATACTGATGGAGGTGATTTTGGGGCTCAGAATGTTTACTGAGTTCCCTCACTATGTCTATTATTTAGAAGGAAGGTGAAGAAGCTTCCTAATTTTCGTTTTCACACTATAGATGTTGGACTAGGAAGAAAGTAATATTCGATCATCATCGGTTCATTAAAAGATGGAAGTCTTTGTTTGCGGTGTGCCAGTACGCATGTTTACATGGGAGTGTTATGTCTTTTCGATTTTCCCGAACTTATCTATACCACAAGTTTTCATCTTCTTAGGGTAATATAAATCAATAAACTTTTATTGGAATATTTTCATTTATATTTTTGTTTTATTTTTTAATTTAGGACCATACTTCCAGACATCGAGTGCTGAACCGTCGTATGGCAGCGCGAAGCATTTACGGCTACGCCGGAGATTTCGACCCCGACACCGCTATCCCTGGATTTACAGACTGATCAGGAAGCTCGGCCGAAGCCTAAGGGAGAGGTTAGTCGGCCCCTAGACCGTAGATGATTAACCCCTTGCTATGACCAGTAGACCCGATGAGTCGATATTTTCTGCGATGTCTTAGCATCCATTGTCACCCTGTTCAATGTGGGATGCGTAAAATCAAAATTGAGGTCCAATATTTTTGAAAAGAAAAAAATGGTTTAACCGTGACGTAAAACTAAAATCGAGGATCGTTATATTTGTCTCATCCTTTCTAAGAGAAGACATTTTCCAAAAAAAAAATTGTCTTCAGCTTCGCGCATTTTGGAAATAATTTTTTTTAATAAGTGACGATTTCTTGTCAATAAGCGAAAATAAATGCAAACTTCACTGATCATATAGTAAAGCAACTGATATAAAAATCTGATAATCGATCCTGTTAACTAAAGGAAGAACGTATCCCTTGCTAATCTAAAATCGAGGTCATAAAAACTAGTAGGTAGCCACCTTAAAGCGATGAGACCTTTTGGTGGCTCGGATGACCTCGATAAAGGCTGTCCCAACCCTTACCTTTTAATCGACATCAAACTGTCGCCTGTAAAAAGATCGGTTTACACCGTTTGTTCGATGGTAATTCCTACTTTTAAGGTAATTATTCGATCACGAAGTGTGTAATTGCGCGCGCATGCAACCAGTTTGTTTTCAAAGTCTTACCATGTTTTCTTCTGATATGTGGCTGATTGCTTCAATCCCCATTGATATTTCTATTTCCACTGGCTTTACTGGAATCATCAAAGAAAAAGGATGCATCATTTGTAGAAATTTATGTTTGCGGTAAGACATGGCTTTAATGTGTAAGAGAGCACATCGTTGTGCCCTATCAAAGTTTATTGAAAATCTATTTTTAGCTTCCCGCGCAAGCCTGAGCTATTTTAGCATGCGATTCCTGATTGTTCAGATTGTAGTGATGTCATGGGCACACAAGAGATTAACAGTACAAGCAAGATTGTGCAGTTGAACAAAAGAATTACTCAATTTTACGAGAAAATGCGTGAGAGGAATTCCTTGAGAAATTCTGAAAGGTTTTTGAAGGAATCCATAAACAGCACATGTGAAAAATACTCAGCTGAAACAACATCATTCAAGCTTGTTTTTAAATCAAAACAATGGTCACTCGATTGAGACTCATTTTTTTTGGAGTTGATTGCAGTTATACATGAGACCGAAGACTGTGACCCCGTTCAAACGGGACCGTTCACGTTTGGGTTAATGTGTTCAAGTTTGGGACATAAAAAAGTAGGTCTCTTTTTGGAGCCGGTGCAGCGAAAGCTTCAATCGGACTCGTGTAAAAAGTAAACCGTTCTCACTTTTGCACAGTGTAACGGTGTTGATACGCCTTTAGCTAATTTTTGTTTTGAGTTTTATTTTACTCCGACAAAGGACAAGCGTCCGAAACGTCAGTACGTTTTTTCATCTTTTCACGATGTATAATTTACCCTTTTATCATTTTATTGTTTCATTAGAAACACACCGACGCAGCTCACACTAGTTTTTAGCTAGTTATCTCTTCCGATGAATCGTCAAAATCTTTCTTAACAGAATGACGCAAAAATTTCTCTACCGATTTTGCAGAAAATCTATTAGTCTAGTGCAAGTTGCGCGGCAAGATCTAGATCTAGATAGGCCGAAAAACTTAAAAGTCCAAAATATTGGAGTTTTTTGACTCGCAATTAACATGGCATTTATGTCAAGTGACGTTAAGGTATATTCACGATGAAAAATCTCATTAAAAATTGTTATGTTTACTCACTTCTGTAGTACGGTCTTTCGAGTTTATTGTAGTTTTTGAAGATTCCATTCACTATTTGTGACACTTGTTCGGGTTCTATTTTCATTAGGTATTCCTTCATGGTCATGTTTTCGTTTCTGAGGGTGCGTAAAAAATATTAGAGACCTTTAGCACGACGTTCTTGCTAGGGCCCGCAAACCTCAAACTACGCGCAGTTCGAAGTCAGGCGTTTTACGTCAAGTTTCGACATAATTTAGCAAGGCGTCATAACGAAGTGTTGCTGGAAGAGCCGTTATAAAGAATTTCATTGATTCTGAGTGTTTCTCCATGTTTGCGGGCGTGTTTCGTGCCTCGGATCCCTAGCAGTTAGCGGTAAGCATGATGCTATGTTTCCATTCAGCAAGGCATCATAACGAAGTGTTGCTGGAAGAGCCGCAATAGATAATTCAATTGATACTGTTCTCAGTCGTTTCCAGGTGTGTTACTGGTTCTGGTCCATTACGTTTAGAGGGATTGCGGTAAACCTGTTGCTAAAGTTCTCTATGACTAATACAAAAACGCCGCTGAATGAATTTTGTAATTATTGAAAAAAATTGTTTCCTGAAACTACTTGCTTAATCTTCTCTTGATATTTCGTAGGAGTTTTTGTTCGTCTCACGAAAAAAAAACCCTTGAAGCTTTTTAGTAAAAAAAATACTGGTGAGCTTTAGGTTTCAAAAAGGTAGATATCCAAGACTAAATCTAAAGAAAATAGAACAGAATTATGCTAATGGTTACGAAACTTTCCCATCGCTACTTACTCGGTATTTCCTTGAACACAGCCGAAAAGAAAATACAAACTCATCAACATAAGAACGAAACGTTTTTGAAGATCTCTAGGCATGGTGCAATGCATTGTGACCGCGTACGTCTGTTGACTGCCTAACCGCTTGTTTCTTCTGGCCCAAACCAATATTTGTATCAAAGTTAAATAAAAACGTTACCTTTGCTGTATTAATGGATTCAAGAATTATTGTCATTTCCGGTTTTCAAATTTTCCCAAGGGTGGGAAATAACAAAAGAAAAGGCTGCCATGTTTGATGATATAACAAAATAATTCATGGAAAATTCTGTTGTTCAATTCATTCAAGATGCCGACTATGTGTAAACGAAGTATAAATAAAGCTATTACTAACCTAATCGAAGGCATTAAATTTGATGAAAAGGATCTAATATTCTTTTAGAGACGTCTTTTAATTGAAGAGATATTTGTTTCCAAGTAATTACATTGGAAAGAGCTGGTTAGAGTAAGTTATTGTATTCTTGCAATATATATATGCATTGTTTTGACTTGACACTGGCACCCCAAATTTAATGAAACAGAATTTTGTAATTTTTTGTTAGACATCTTTTATTTGAAGAGATATTTGTTTCCAAGTAATAACATTGAAAAAAGTTTTTAGATAAAGTTATTGTTCTGTTGATATACATCGTTGTTTGATAACTTTTAAGCTTTCAGTTATCTTGCATATAAAACTTACTTAGTTTTATATAAAAAGCAAATGAATTTGCTGGTAGCTGGAACAATATACGATGACCAAGACTTCCAATTTTTGAAAACGGTAACCCCTCCACTCTATGCTTTAATTTTTTGCGACATTTGCCACCTTGTGATCCCATAATTCAAGATGGCCGCTGGATCAGTAAAAAGGCCTATACTTAACGATAAGAAAGAGTGACTAAAATTTGCTCCAAGAAACATGACAAATGTTTCATTCGTAAACAATTTCATCAATATTTTAGATATGTATGAAGTGTTTCTGATGAAATCTAAGCGTTGGACTCCCCGCTGTGTCCTTTTAGTTCATAGGAGGCCTCCCAAAATCCTAGTTTAACCACAGGGAGCCCAGATTGGTGATGCTAAATCGGTAAAACAATCACGTTTCATATGTTGATGATAGTATATAATAATCGTAACTCAATACACCCCTATTACAAACGGTCACTACGTAATATAACTTGTTAGCATCACCAAGCCGGGCTCCCTGTGGTTTAACTTCAACTCATCGTTCTAACTAGTTTCATTGCCGGCCCTTTTCATCCATTCACAAGACAGTTCAATAAGCCTCTTTAGTTAAAGCGCTTGTTTTGCATTCAATCAAAAAAATGACACTCAAGGGAATGACACGTGGTAGTGTACTATGGGTAAAATATTACGTTCAAGCTAAAGAGGTCTTTTTGTTGGACATGCAAGACAATGAATTTCATTATTCTTTGTCAGTAAAATTCTATTGTTTTCACATTCAAATTGAACCTATTTACACTGTATTAGAAATTCTGGCAGAGTTTCTCTATGTCTCAATGGCCATGTTAAAAAGACCATTGACCGAACATGAAGTGGTCTTGATGTTCTTTATTTACTAGTGTGTACTATAAAATATATTACTACAAGCGTAAGATAACTGAGAGGAAAAAGAACGCGAGATATTTGGTCAACAAGAAGAGAACGATCTGGTTTGGCTTCAACTTCTTTGTACATCATGTCTATCTTATTGGTTCCCTCATTGTTGTTTTCTGTAGTTACTTGGACGGGATTATCATTCGTTACTTCTTGGCAAAGGTTATCGGTAATTGCTTGCTGTGTTGAAAAGAAAAAGAATCATTCTTATGAATCCATGTTTTCGACTCTAAGTTAGAAATTTACGTATACATAATTGGACATTGGGTGGGGAAATTTTGGTGCCCAAGTAAATGAATGCAAGAAGAAAACAGCGTGGTGTTGCTTAGCAATGTGATACTGACCTTGAAGGAAGGTATTTCATCTTGTTCCTTTTCTTTAGTGTCTTCCCGTACAGCATAGACGATCACGTGTTCCATTAAGGCCAAGAAAATGAAGATGAAGGTAGTGAGAATGAATTCATCAGCTGCCTTGATGTAACTGACATGAGGCATAGCACTGTTGATATACTGGGACAAGAACACTTCTGTCAACAAGGTAGTGATACCCAGGGACACGCGGTCACCGATCTCGTAACGATCCATCCAGAATGGCAGCCATGATACGACTGCGCACAGAATGCAGGGGAAGTAGAATTGCATGATGAAGTAACCAAGGCGACGGGCTATGGTGATCGATAGTAACAAGTAACTGTACTCACCTGCGTGTTATATAAAAAAAGAATTATTGACGTGTTAATGATAACAGGCTTAGCCTTGCTTAGGAGCAAATCATTTACAAAATTAAAGTCCGTACTTAGAGGATTTTTCTCGAAATTCTCCAGTTCTCCAGTTTTCCTCCTTCCGCAAAATTCAACTCATAAATCATCATTATCATCATCATCATCATCATGTATTTATTTTTACTCACCACTATAGTAAACTTCAGAGCCTTCCTTCATTTCACATCTGTGTACAATGAAACCTACGACGTCTGCATAGTTCACGGAACCGCTAGTAATATTTTTGTACTTGATCTTGTCATTCGTGTATCTATCTATAAGGAAAACCACGGTTGCATATCAATGTCACTTTTGAGAAGGTAAAGAAGAATATGCCTGAGAGAATTCCTGAGAAAATTCCTCAAATAAATGAATATACCTAACTTTACTGGCATGTCGACAGGTAATGAGTCCAGGATCTTGATGAGAGGCTAGTGCGATACTGCCACTAACCCAACCCGATTCCCAAGGATACTATTTTTTTTTAAAGTCTTAAAAGACTTACAGCTGAATAATTGAATATGAAGAGTTTGATGATCCATGGGATAATCATAGAAATGCATCGTTGACATAACAGTTACAAAAACCCTGGAAAATAAGCATATTATATGTAAGTTGATCGAGTTCTTCTGTCGACTTCCTCCAGTCCCCCAGCAGAAATAATCACTCATCGTCACCTGTCATCGACACTTATGAGTATATATCTCTGCAACCTTTCCTGGATGGAGTGTTATTTCATCGCACGTTACATACATACATATATGAACTTTATTTAAACACAATTTAAAAATTAAAGCTATTATGAAGCTCTTGGGGTCATTACCCTCCTCAATCTCCATCCCACGCCCTGTATTTGTAAGTCATCATGTCCGATGATTCAGGAGTGAGTGAGTGTTAGAGTAACAATATTTTTGGCCATTATTTGCCCGGTATTACGGTATTATAACCACCACTATTTGTAGTAAACATATGTATTTCCTGTACTCTCCAGGCTTTCTCACTTCGTACAAATCCCCTAACACAACCTACTCTGGCTTGGACTAGTTGAGCCTCTGATTTGAAGACTGAGCAATCAACTCTATATACATTACATGACGAGCACGTATCATTATAATACCTGTATGCGTAATCTACGGTGCCGTTAACATATAGCATCACAGTGTTAGTTGTGGCATCGACTTCAATTTTTCTAGCATTTTGGATAATTGTATCAGGGAGCCATATCTTGTCAATTATTTCTCCGCTCAGGAACATGGCAGAATTGGCTGTTTTGTTGGTTGCCAAACGAGGATCGGTCCATCTTTGAACGATATCAACACTCATCTGGAACTCCTGTCATAAGTAGAATATATTTGCACATAGTAATTAATAAACATATACTAAACTATTGTCTTGACGTGCCGTGCCGTGCAATACCGAGCCTAGGTGTGCCGTGCCATGTCGAGCTGAGGTATGCCGTGTTGTACCGTGCCGAGCCGGGGTGTGCCATGCCGTGCCGTGCTGATTCAGAATTTCTTGACAGACGAAAAGAAAAGAGGCGACTCACTCACCATGTCTTCTTCAGACACGTGGTTCAAGGAGATGATCAAGAATCGTACGCCTATCTCAACAGGTTTGCCTACAAACATAAACGTATAGAGATCTTGAGTACAAACACTGAGCATGCAACCTAAATAGTACTGAATAGCGCTAAATTATGCTAAATTTTAAATGGCCATAGAAAAGTATATGTTTCTTTCAAAGTTTTCCTTTGCGTTTTTGTACAGTTCAGCGAACTCGATACGGTTTACGCTTACTAATTTGCGCAGTTTCTTGGATCTATGGTATGTACTGATATTTATATTCTAATTATTGCACGCTTTCAGTGCTTGTACTCCATTGGTTCATATTTTTTCCTAAAGAAATTGATGCACATTTGTATGTTGTTGTGTATTGTTGTTGCGTAATGGCGTTAGCGGAGACCCGGAGGAAGACTAAGAATTAGAATTCATGAATTAATATTATTCTGCCTAATTCTGTGTCTTCAGTGACCAATATATAGGGAGTCCTTTTTAGTTCCCCTTAACAAGTAATATCGTACAAATTATTGCAAAGTTTTGTACAAACTACTGAGGTACTGAACTTTCTAATTTGTGCAATTTTTTGCCAAGTTTTTCACGGACATATGGTATGGACCCTTCCAATAAAACAATATAAATATGTATTTATATAATATTATTACCGTACCACCAATGAAGGGCCTCTCATATTTGTCATAATCCTTCAACATTCGATTCAATATCGGCGTAACATTGACTGTTTCTTCCACTCTAACTCTCGCGTCTCTCGTCCCATTGTTTCTGTAGCATAAAATCCAATATCAGATGGACCGTCAGCAAGAAAAGTTTGATTCCGGAGTTTCCCCGGTGACCGACGGTAAGTTTTCCAGTGTTCATCAGTGAAACGACAAATTTAGTTATACCTTATTTGAACACTTAGGTGTAAAGGGCTAGCCATTCTACTATATTAAATTATTCATTGTGGAAATATCGCTTCCAATTAAATCAATGAAAATTCAAAACATATAATTTATTATAAAATTTTCCCTCCTAAAACAGTTACTAGATAAAATAGTAATAGTAAGTTTTGAGGTTTTTAATACGCAATTCTTAAGAGGTATGAAGTTCTCCTGGCTTTGCTAGATGAACTGTTTGACTTTTTTGTGTGTCTTCCAATAAAGGACTTTGTAGACAGTAAGAAATCCGAAGACAATCTGAGTACTTCTTTCCAAGAATGATGAAGATAAAGCTCTAAAATAAGAGTCGCTTATTTTTAAATACGTACTTTAAAATACTTACACACTTGAACAGAAAGTCAGCTGAAAAATACCAAGATTTATCAGAAAACTATTGAGTAACGCCGACTTGATGCCCATCATCTTGTACATTTGACTTTAATTCATCTGACAATATTAGCGTCTGAATTAACTTGCAGACAATCTGTTACCTTTTGATATAATCCGAAGTTTGTAGGTAATCGTGCCAAGTAATTAGCGAGAAAGTCTTGCTATTCGTTAGAGAAGACTCGATAGACATACACCATTTGAATATTGATCATAAATTTGCCCAGGTGTCAAATATAACTAACATTTAAACCTTCATCGTTCAGGAGCACCTACGTGGTTATTTGAATAATCTTTTTTTTCCCTAGCACATCAGATTAAAAAGATTTTGAGTACAGACATTTAGGGACTGAAGAACTACTCAATTATCAAAATGTATTTCGCAATTTCTTTCAGAAGTTGAAAAAAACCCCTAAAGCCCTCCATATTTGTGCTATCCTTACTGCGCATGCTTGACGAGTGAGTGCATTGACTAAATTTTATTTTAAGCTCAAAAAATTCCCTAGCAAATACAATCTTAAAAACACATCGTACAATAGACCGCTTTCTCAAGGTTGCGAGCGCATACAAATTTAAGGAACTTGACCAGAACACGAGTATTATCATGCATTGCTATGAATTTTCTGTCCATAAGAATTCATAAAATCGATTATTCTTCTCTTCAAACATAAAACTGGCTTCTCAATTTTACTGAATTTGCGTTTTTCAGTTTTGTTGCCCGTCAAGTTGGATGCGCACGCAACCTTGAGAAAACGGCCTATTCTTCGATTGTACATGTATTTAGCGAAAGATTTAGTCATTCTTAGCATATATGGTTAAAGGTACCAAAATGACCGCCAATGTTCTTAGTCTTTTGACTTTTTGCTTGGCCAACCCATCGATAGAAAAAGTGAGACTTACGTTTTCTGGTAAATGCGTTTTCCTAGCTCTATAGTCTCACACAAACCAGTCTCTTATGCAGCCGTTCTTAGTGTCGGTCCCAAACTCCCTCCCCACTAACGGCTGATTACTGCAGTAAGAAGGCCTCCAAAGAAGACTCATATGTGAATCAGTGGTGGTACACCGGAAAGTTCATCGGAAGTACCGTGCTTCCCTGCTTGTGTGGTATAGTGATATTTTATTTCATGATATTAATTGCCTCCCTCCTTTATGAGCAAAACTGCTGTTATTAAACACAATAAAATGACACTGTATTGCATGAGGGATTCAAAAAAAACGAAATGAACTTTTTTTCACCACCGCTTATCCCCGTTTTGCCTTTTTTTCTCTTCATCTTTTTTCTTGCTTTCTTTTTTAATTTTTAATTATTATTTTTTAAATACAAGAATTTATTACCTTGAATATCTTTTGTGAAAATAACAACATTCTTTTTCAAAAACAGTCAGAATCTTAAAATACCGGACCAGATGAATCAGGGTTCAGTTTCAGCAAACTCGTATTTGTACTAGATATCTTAATAACTACCATGACTGGTAAAATCTACAGTATATAAAATGGCGCCCCTCAAGATGTCAAATTGTAAGGTTAAAGTCGTCCAGCACCTTTTGGCTTCAGTATGATCACCTGTCTTGATGGAAAAATAGGGCTTCTTTGGCATCACACAGTATAGTTAAAGGTTTATGATGCCATTATTGGAAACCTGGCGATCATGCACGCATCATATTCGATATAGTTTATTTTCCACCTGTTTTAATATATTAGACCTGGTAATATCAGTTCATTATATTTATTATGCGTTTCGTAGATATTACCCTGTGTTCTTGGCACGAAACATTCTTCATCAAAATTTGCCGCATCATATTCGATATAGTTTATTTTCCACCTGTTTTAATATATTAGATCTGGTAATATCAGTTCATTATATTTATTATGCGTTTCGTAGATATTACCCTGTGTTCTTGGCACGAAACATTCTTCATCAAAATTTGCCGCATCATATTCGATATAGTTTATTTTCCACCTGTTTTAATATATTAGATCTGGTAATATCAGTTCATTATATTTATTATGCGTTTCGTAGATATTACCCTGTGTTCTTGGCACGAAACATCCTTTAACAACGTCTAGATAAGTAGCCCGCATATCTCAAGCGTTCTAAACTCTGTATTATTTTTCTTCCCTTCTCAAGCTCTAACTAGCGATTAAAATGTTTAAGCTGACTCCTTCATCATAGGGTATTTTTTAAAGTCACTTTTTGACTGATAAATATTCAGGTTGGCAAACGAAAAGCATAGCCTGATGATCCACCGTTTATGCTTGCCCTATTTAGTATTTTCTATGATGTTAAGTGACTAGATGATTTAATTAAATCCACCAAAACAACAGTAATCCATTCAATCCATGAGGGCTCCTGTCCTCTTTAATTCGTTTACTTCCTCTTGAATTTCACCTCAAAATGGTAGCATAAAGCTTTGACCACGCAAAAAGAAACAAACAAACAAAACACACACACACACAAAACAACACACACACACAAAAGAAAAAAAGAAAAAGTTTGGGGAAATTTAAGGAATGCGCATTTGAAATATAACGCTATGAGCGTTGGGGAGAGATGATATTTTGATCAGCGCAAGAACTAACATTTTCGCTAAGGCCCTACCTACCTAATAGTGGAATTGTCGGAGGCTAGCAGAATTTTGTGAAACGTCTAAAGAACGAGAAAAGCGAATAAAACACTAACGCGTCATTTAGCATGAATGAGAGATAAAGAAAAAAATGCGAAAGTAGCAGCCTTGTTGTTTTTCTGCTCTGTCGGCGGAGCCAAAACAGTTGGAGGAAAATACGAAGCAAAAGTAATTTCGTTGTGAATTGTACAGATATCGTTCAAATATCGTTATATTTGCCTTGTTGATTAAAAACACATGCGTGCTTTCAGAAGATTTCGCGCGTTGTTTATATTCTTTTCACAAAAGCGTCGTATGAATTTCGTAATGTGTTTTTGATCGCCATATTTCAATTTCCTTTAAACAATGATAATCTAATGCATGGGTGGATGGAATTGACAACAGCTGTAGAAAACCTATTTCATGCATTATAAACTTTTTTGTCCTTTTTTTTTTCTCCCCTTATTTATTGTTATCAATTCATTTTATAATGAAATGTTACTTTACATAAATAATCTAATATTTTTGCAACTAAATTTCGTCAAGCAGGTAATGTTTACACGGTTCGCGCACAAAAAGCTAGAGTACGTGTTTACAAGCTTTTGCAGCTGCAGGATAGGCTTCTAGTATCACTGTCACAGTAATATTAATATCTTAATATTCACATCATCTGAAGGGATTTTAACACATTACAATACCTTATCAGTAGAACTAATATCAAGAACTTAACTGAGATGATTTACACCTAGGTAGTTCGTGCTTTATTTTACATTACAGAAATATTTTCCCGTAAACTATTAGATTATATTTGCAAAAGGTATCATTTTAAGTTCATTTAATAAAGCATTCTCTAACGATCCGTTGGCTAGCTAAGTATGGAACTGATTAAATCTGTTTCGATGTTTAACCTCTTTCATGTCATACTCCTCCAATCTCCTTGTTCTCAATTATTCTTACACCATCGTCGCTTCTCACTTGACGATAATGGTTTGACAAAAGTGAATCTTGAACTGTTTTGACTTCTGATTCGGATTTTTTCCATAAAGATGAGCTTAGGCCATCGTCTTCGTGAAGTTCAATCCCATCGCTTCTCTCTACATTTTGGCTTAAATTCTGTTTCTTTCTACAGGTTTTGCAACACAGGATGTTTAGGACTAATCTTTTATAATCGTTCTTAAATTGTTTCAGGAAAGCACCATATATAATGGGGTTGATACAGCTGTGTGCGATTGTCAAAATAGCCGTTGTACTATACACATTCATTACAATGATGTTCCTTTTCAGTTCAGAAAAGGTCATCAAAAGTAATGACACTCGGTAGGGCAACATGCAGACAAGAAACAAGGCAGTGATGAGAACAAGCGTTTTGATAACTGCTACATTTTCTTCTCTGTTCGTTACATTTCTTATGTTCCCCTTCGAGTCTGTTGTAAATCTCGGAGACTGTGTTCTTAGTAAAGCAATAGCCATCTTTACATATGATATCATTATCAGGACGAAAGGGATCGCGAACCGTACGACGAATAAACCAACCATATAAGCTTTCATATGATAGGGGTATTTCCATCGTATGTAGCATATATTTCGCCCAGGCATAGCATTCACGATCTTTGGAAAAGATATAGCAATGCTGAGGAACCAAATTCCTAAGATCGTTAAACTTGCCATTTTGACTGTCATTTCCTGTCGAAATGGGTGGGTTATAGTGAAACACCTCTGCACCGCCATCACGGCCAGCGTGAATATGGTTCCCCCAAGAGCAACGGTAATGATAGGCGCCATGAACTTACAAATAAAGGCTGTAGGCTTGAACGGCGCCAGACGAATGTAGATAGCAAACGGCAGAAACACTAAAAGTAAGAGCAAGTCAGATAGCGTTAAGTTCATAATGAACACATCGTTAGCCGTTAGTCGTCGTCGTCTTCTCGTAGCAATAGAACACAAGACCAGTCCATTGCCGATGACTCCAATAACAAGTGTTACGAGATATATATAGATTTCCATTTCGTGTGATATGAGCCTATAAGGCGTAGATGGTCTTTGTATGCGATGGGTACTGTTATTCATTCTATAGTCTTCTTTACAAGCTTTTCCTTAATCGAAAACCCCTTTTGCTGCGGATAAGTTCGCAGAGCAGTTACCTCAATAGAAATGGTATAGACTCCCAGCTTGGAATAGGATTTTATATAGCAACATCAGTGATATCAATGACATATGGTCGTGAATTTGCATCTAATGAATTTATGCATCTGGAATGATTGAGCAATTGGTTTCAGCTCTGCAGGCGTTAGGCCCAGGCTAATTATATTTGGTAATGATTGTCTCGGGCGCGCGCCTCAAATTATCAGGAGACTTTAAGTCTAAACCATTGATATAAGATTGAGAATCTGAAGGATAAGCAGCCCTTTGTTTACAATTGACGAATCTCAAGAAAAAACAATTACAGGTAGATTTGCAGGCTTAAGGAATTAGATGTACATATTTAGAGAGCTGTAAGTTGTGGCACTTTAGAGAAAGACTGCCTAGTGAAAACCATGCATCTTCAATCTTTATATAGTATAGCCTTTGTTCAGAGGACTCGATCTGATGTCGCAGCCTATTTAATAATAGTTTTCAATTTAGTTTTCAATTTTTTGCCATCTTCTAACGTTGAACATATTTTAACTTGTTTGAATTCAGGCTAAGGATTTGTTCAGCTGTTTTGGACTATTTGACAATATCAAGGCAAAAATAATCATTCTCGATTCGACGCTAGCTTAGAGCGGTTCTAAGATTGATCCCAGTAGCTAAAACCGATTTGGAACATCAATTACTAAGAAAAGCTGCAGGATGAATTTGCAAACCACTAAAATGAAGCTGGTAAGATATTCCTTAACTACTGATGACCAACCAAAGAATGGCCTTAGGCTTGCTCAATGTTGTTATGAAAACACTGTATTGTAAAACCTTTATGTGTTTATTCTTTTGCTTTAATTTTAGCTTCATTCTTAAAATGAAATTGCTTTTTTTTTGTATCACAACTCGTGATTCTATTACGGACAAAAGGAAATGAATGTCTATATACGTCTATTAAACTGTAGGAATACAAATGACATTAATATACATATATATATTTTTCATCTTGAACAGTCCTTATTGTCAATAGATCGGTTCATTCATTGACTGACACCCATATGTGTACATCTCATTTTCATTTTGGCTTATATTGTAAGGTGTTTTTGTGCGAACTGCGACATTTCAGTAATAACTGACGCCGATAATAAAAGGTTTGAAACACGCAATGTTATGATCTTTTCTAGTACTCGGTTATATCATTACTAACATACTTAAACACTTAAGATTAGATCTCCTTCTGTCGCCGTCATTCCGCCAAGATTTTGTGACGTTTTGTTAAGCGAATTTTCTAGTTCTTGATTGTGTGGGAAATCGCTTTCCTTTCGAGGATTTATACTTCCTAGATATTCTAGCTTTTATTGGTCTTTGCAAGTCGATATACTACTTCTGTTTAGAATCGCTTTAGCTACAGGTGATGAATACGGGGGAAGCACAGTGTAGTGACGCGTGATGTGTTTCATACATTAAAAAATATAGAATCCTAATATATTCTACTCATAAACAACTAAAAATATCGATTCTCTAACAAGCTAAGGTGTCATGTTTTTTAAACTGGTTTACCACAAAAACACTAGAGAACTAGTCTCAAACTAAATATGAATAACAAATATGTAAACCAAAAACCTAAGCCTATTCAGTAGAATCGTGATTTAAGTCGATGCATTTTTGATATTGAATAGCAGAACAAAAACACCTTTAGCCAGTGGCGACATTATGTTTATGTAAATCTTTTTTGATTCGTTAAAGGTTAAAGTTCTATATTTTGACTTCGTAAGACTAAGTAATACGTAGATAGTGGCTGTATTTAAATGTATATAGCAGGTGGAAATTATTTGTATTAGTCAATTCAATCATTGGTTTGTTCTGGTCACCCCACGAATCCTCATACAAGATTCCATTAATTGTTCTGACCGATTGGTCTTGGACAGTTGGTGGTCATCTTGAGCACAATCACGTCACTTTGATTATAATTTATATTTCTTTTCCATAGCTGTCGGGCATTTTTCATTTCCATTAATATCTGTATCAATGTCATTGTATGTCCAGTGTTTCAGTAAAAACGAACTTAAAATAAAATAAAATATCAAAAAATTAGCTAACATTAAATTGCTTGCTTGCTTGTTGCTACAGAATTTTCGTGTGTTTAGTAGTCCTTGCACTCTCCTGAGCTTTGAGGCGGTTTTCTCGGGATTATCCGGTTTTCCTCCCTTCACAGAAATCAACTTCCAACTTCTAATTTGATCTATAACGGTTGCCTTGTAAAATTGGTCTTACGCCTGTAAGACTTTCCATCCACCTCAGACGGAGTAAAGTTTAAACTTTTAAAGCAAAGCAAAGCAAAGCAAAGCAAAGCAAAGCAAAGCAAAGCAAAGCAAAGCAAAGCAAAGCAAAGCAAAGCAAAGCAAAGCAAAGCAAAGCAAAGCAAAGCAAAGCAAAGCAAAGCAAAGCAAAGCAAAGCAAAGCAAAGCAAAGCAAAGCAAAGCAAAGCAAAGCAAAGCAAAGCAAAGCAAAGCAAAGCAAAGCAAAGCAAAGCAAAGCAAAGCAAAGCAAAGCAAAGCAAAGCAAAGCAAAGCAAAGCAAAGCAAAGCAAAGCAAAGCAAAGCAAAGCAAAGCAAAGCAAAGCAAAGCAAAGCAAAGCAAAGCAAAGCAAAGCAAAGCAAAGCAAATTAATCTTTTTGTCATTCTAGTTTTTGTTTCAATATCGTCGTCTACTTTTGTACATGTTTTTATTTTCTTACAATTTAAATTAAGAACTTTATAATGAAATTAATATCCGAGAATCTTCTTATTCGTAAACGTTTTGTCACATTAATTATTCACTACCTGAAGATAAGAGAATTCTGAAATCAGAAAAGTTCAAAGAAGTCAACAAACACAACGGCTTCCTACAGAGAAATTCCGAGTAATTCATGCATGAGCTTACATTTGCACAAATCCTATTAGGATATCTGATTCTTTTAGTTAGAACTGAATCTATTTAAACAACTTCCTTTTTTCAAATGAATATTAATAAAAAAGTAGGACTCTTTAATGTTGATAAGGACGAAAGATGAAATCAGTCTCCCAACGCGTGGGACTCGTGAAATGAATAAATACTATTGTTGAATCAGTTTATAAGATTATAAGACTGAAGTATGGCCAAGGTTAAATTATCATATCTATCAATAATACGTTTTACATTTAATTATTAGTATTACGAATCAAAGCTCAAGTGTCTTGGCTACTAGTTGTTGTGTTATCTTTAATCGTCTGCATAGTCATTAATGATGTCCATGGTTGAACGTGGAAACAGTTCAACAAGATGTCAGATATCGTCCACGTCTGCATTCATCAGTCTTGGAAATCGCTCTAAATCCACATTTACTTGAAAGCTTTTTATGTGATTTTTCATGTTGAGATTTTCGTTCCTATTGTTTTAGTATTGAGAGATCGAGAAGTTATTTTCAACGATAGTCATTACCATGATCATCCCCAGTCACGTACATCATCCCCATCACTTCTATCATCTCACCATCATCATCCCCTTCACCGACAAAGTCGTGATCATCGACTCTACAAGACCTTTTCCGCTTCTTGCCATTTCTCCCCCAAAGGGTTATGGGTTTTATATCTTCCACACATACAAATATTACAAAGACGAGACTATGATTAATGTTAAGTGGAGGGTGCAAAAGGCATAACCCAAAAGGGTTGAATATGTTGGTATTAAAAGTGTGCCGATACAATCATCTCTTTCCTCTTTACATTAGTCGGGTCTTGATCGGAAGGGCCAAGATAATCACGAGAAACGTTAATGTCTTCACATCCACAAATGGTATCTGGTATCTGTTAATATCTTAGTTCGTGCAAAAAAGTTGTGATTTTGTTGTTAATGGATCGCAAATCCATTAGCTAGTTATTGATGTTCGATTATACTCGTAGATATAGATAATATACGTACGTCTACGATATGTGGCACTAACAGGACACATTAGCAACGGTTAAGCACTTGCTGAAAACAAACATTAATATCAGAAACGCGTCAAAACACTTTGTTAGAGTTTCTGTTGTTAATCACGATAGGAGACATGGTAGGTAAAAAGTGAGTCAAATAGACGTTATTATCATTTTTCGCTACATGAAGCTGTTTCTCAAATCCAGTCTTTAATGCCCTGTCACTATTATAAAACTTTTTTATTTCGATGATTACCATGATGAATATGATGAATTATGACGATAATGATGATTGATACATGGTGATGATGATTGATGGATGGTGGTGATGATGATAATGATGATAAATGATGATGATTGATGCATGGTGGTGATGATGATAATGATTGATGCATGATGATGATTGATGCATGGTGCTGATGATGATAATGATGATACATGATGATGATTGATGCATGATGATGATGATTGTTGCATGATGATGATGATTGTTGCATGATGATGATGATGATTGTTGCATGATGATGATGATTGATGCATGATGATGATTGTTGCATGATGATGATGATTGATGCATGATGATGATTGTTGCATGATGATGATGATTGTTGCATGATGATGATGATTGATGCATGATGATGATGAGTGTTGCATGATGATGATGATTGTTGCATGATGATGATGATTGTTGCATGATGATGATGATTGATGCATGATGATGATGATTGTTGCATGATGATGATGATTGTTGCATGATGATGATGATTGTTGCATGATGATGATGATTGTTGCATGATGATGATGATTGATGCATGATGATGATGATTGATGCATGATGATGATGATTGATGCATGATGATGATGATGGTGCATGATGGTAATGATGATGATGATACATGATGATGATGATAATTCATGCATGGTGGTGATGATGATGATGATACATGATGATGATTGATGCATGGTGATGAAGATTGATGCATAATGATGATGATGGCATGTGCATGATGATGATGATTGATGCATGATGATGATGATGGTGCATGATGGTAATGATGATGATGATACATGATGATGATGATGATTCATGCATGGTGGTTATGATGATGATGATACATGATGATGATGATGATTGATGCATGGTGATGATGATTGATGCATGATGATGATTGATGCATGATCGCGCCGGATCGCTTTGTTCACGGGTTGAGCCCTGTATTGGTGTGGGTTTTGCATTTGGTCTATTCTATTAGGTTTCAATTTTATTAGGTTTCAATTTTTATGATTCTATTAACATATTCATATACTTTTATACATATATATGTAATAAATATTTAATATATAGAGAGTGAGTTAGAGTAAGAGTGTGTGTGTGAGAGAGAGAGAGTGTGTGTGTTAGATATTGATTTTTCTTTTATAGAGGGCCACAGGTTTGTCAGTTTTTAGTACTGTTACGTGTTTTACCCTCTTTAAATAAAGTTTATTGATTGATTGATCGATTGATGATGATTGATGCATGATGATGAGGATGATGATGACGATGATGGTGCATGATGATGATGATTGATGCATGGTGATGATGATGGTGCATGATGGTAATGATGATGATGATACATGATGATGATGATGATTCATGCATGGTGATGATGATGATGATACATGATGATGATGATGATTCATGCATGGTGATGATGATGATGATGATACATGATGATGATTAATGCATGGTGATAATGATTGGTGCATGATGATGATGATAGTGTATGATGATGATGATTGATGCATGATGATGATGATGGTGCATGATGGTAATGATGATGATGATACATGATGATGATGATGATTCATGCATGGTGATGATGATGATGATGATACATGATGATGATTAATGCATGGTGATAATGATTGATGCATGATGATGATGATGGTGCATGATGATGATGATGGTGCATGATGGTAATGATGATGATGATACATGATGATGATGATGATTCATGCATGGTGGTGATGATGATGATGATACATGATGATGATGATGATTGATGCATGGTGATAATGATTGATGCATGATGATGATTGATGCATGATGATGAGGATGATGATGACGATGATTGATGCATAGTGGTAATGATGGTTTCATCTTCTACTAAAAGTGGCGTCATTCCTAATAAAGTCGTTTCTTTTCTGTCTCTATCTCACAATACCAATCTGTTGTCAAGCTGAGCAACGTCTCCACCGGATGCTTCCCCACTTTCATGGCATCTCGCATGCGTTGAATGATTTGGCAGCTGAGTTATATCGTCGCAGGTACTAGGATCGACTCGACCTGTTGAGTTCCACTTGCAGCAGGCACAACAAAGCTTCTTGAGATACTTAATGTATTCTTGTCGGTAATACCTTCTAGATATAGCATATATGAGTGGATTCACGCATGTGTGAAGGTTCTGGATAATGGGACTTATTCGTAATATGGATCTACCTTCTTTTTTTTCTTCTTTGTCTCCAAACTGAAGCAAGGCCCAGCCTGTTTGATGTGGAGTCGTGCACACTGCGAACAACAACACAATTGCAGCAACGGTTTTCACAATCTTGATGTTTTCGATTCGATTTCTTTTCTGGTTTGAAGCTCTGTTTTCTGTTTGAGGTGGCTTATTGTGATAGAGAAAGAAGCCAAGCCTGGTGTAAGCAATCGTGATTAGCAACAATGGAATGATGCATTTTGCAAATAGTAAAAATATGATGTAAGCATCTTTGTACTTTGTAGATTTCCATTTTCCCTTGCAACCACCTCGTTCCGAAACAGATGCTACGATAATAGCCGGTAACGATGTCAGGAAAGAAAGAGCCCACACAATAAGTATCCAGACATACGCGTACATGAACCTCATCTTGGGGCGGTAGGGATGAACAATGACGTAACATCGATAGATGGACATTGCGGTTATGGTAAACAAGCCAAGGCAAAAGAACATGGTTACGAGGGGTCGGACTGTCGAACAATACAGCAACGAATGCGGCGCTATAGCCAGAACTCTCATGACGTCACCAGGAATACTCAATAATATGAACATGACGTCAGCAATGGCAAGATTAATAATGAAGACATCATTGACGTTCTTTTGGTTTTTGTTCGATATGACTATGATGACGAGGCTGTTTCCAAGGCCACCAAAGATTAACGCAAAGACATCGAAGCCAAGCTGAAGCTGATTGGTGGTAGCGGTGTTTGACATCTCAGCCTATATTTCTGGTCAGGTATTCACTGGGCCTGGTAAGCGAGTAAGCGGAGGAAAGCGTAAGGATTTATTGGGGAGATGGGGGCTGGGGAATTCCCAGTAAAAGTTTTTAAATGGTTGTACGCCTCTTCCGCATCTCACTCAGTAAAAATTCATGGTTATAAAATTAGCCTGCGTTGCATCAGGAATTTTCTTTGTTACTAGTTTACGAAGAAAATTTCGGATGCAACGCAGGCTAATAAAAGTCAACAAGCAAAGGAACCAACTTTTGTCAAAATAAAAACAATTGACCCTTCCAAAAGTTTAAATATTATTGTTGACTTTCCTTTCCTAAAGCCCAAGCTCTTCTCCACGTCTCACCTCCCCCCCCCCCCCCCCCCCCCCCCCCCCCCCCCCCCCCCCCCCCCCCCCCCCCCCCCCCCCCCCCCCCCCCCCCTCCCCCCCCCCCCCCCCCCCCCCCCCCCCCCCCCCCCCCCCCCCCCCCCCCCCCCCCCCCCCCCCCCCCCCCCCCCCCCCCCACCACTCCCCTTACCCCAATAAAAAAAACGTACGTACCTTGGTTGCGTAAAGTCTATTTTTATCATTAGCCAATATATCGCTTGGACAATTTCCTAAAGATAATAATTACTTTGCTGTCAAAATAGAAAACATTTCAAAAAATGGAACTGTTTTTCATGGGGTTAAAAATGGGTCAACTTCACCACATTGAAAGTTATCACGTTCATTAACCTTGGGACAGTTTTATTGGAGTTATTTTAATTTCTTCCAAAGATGGAACGTTTTAGATTAATGGTATTGAGAGCAGGAACTGAGCAATAATGTTTAGATATATAATGATTCCTTTAATGCTAGACAAGCTTCGTCAGTCCAGCTGCCATCATCAGTAGTCAGATAATATAGACCACAAAGCTAACTAGTTATAGATATTCAACACTCGAAGATAAAATTCCTATCTCCAAGCGGCCATGTAATATTCTGTTTATTACTACATATATAAATACGTATGTTTTGCTATATAACTAGTTAGCTTTGTCATCTTTGTTATCCACTACTGATGATGACAGCTGGACTGCCGAAGCACGTCTAGCATTAAAGGACTCATTATACATCTGAAAAAAATTGATTAAAAGCTGAAGTACTGATGTCAGCGAGACCTGAATACAATAAAGTTTTGATGGTTAATTTTGTCTCTTTCTCCTCATGACATTAATGATAGCAATATCTTCCGCACAAAATATCCATTTCCAGTAAGAGCACCCGTCTCGTCCAAGACCACTTTTTGTCATTAGCAATTTGAGCATTTTATGGCGTTATTGCTTAATGTTTTTAAGAGCAAATGTTTCTCGGGAAAAAAAATTCTTCAATTCTCTACTTTCACATCTTCATAATGCCTTGCGTTTGGGGGGGGGGAGGGGGTGGGAGTAACCAATCAAAAAACTGTCCCAAATTGAAAGGTTTCTTAATTGAATTTATTACTATACCTGCTTTTATCTGTACAATACTGATTATCAGTTTATTCCAAGTTATTTTTGCTTGTACAGATCATCAAGAGTTTTGGTCTTACAGAAAGTGAGATTGACTTAAGAAAAAATGTTTAAAATCCTTAAACGTCTTCAAGCTTCTATCTTTTTCTGTTTTTTACTCCTTCAATTTATTTTTGGATACCAAACAAGGTATTGTCAACATTGTATGATGAGCCCCCAGCAAAAGAAGTGGGTTTTCTACCCTCTGGTTACCCCCCAAAGACGCAAAGTCTTATGGGAGTGCAGTGAAAGTAGAGAATACTATTAGCTTTGTGTTAGCGTAAACCTGATGTATGTCCGATAATCACTTCACTTCGTTTACTTTTTCTTTATATTTGTCGTTAATTTTTATTTATTTATTCATTTATTATTAATATTATTTTTTTGAAAATGAAAGTTTTTCATCAAAAAGAAATGTTTTGGTTTCATTGGCATTTCTATAGAGTAGAAGAAGGCTGAAATTCGAATAGTTATTGTTTTTTTATCAAGATTGATTACCAGTTACCCATGGACGTCATTCAATGCTTAAATCAATATTAAGATTCAGACGAAAAGAACGTCTCCTGATTGTCGTACGCTGTTTTTCTTTAATAATAGTAAGGTGTTCTTAGTTTGGCCTTCGATGATGAAATAATAATGAAATAACAGAATAGCAAACGATTATAAATTACTAGTTTTGCCTTTTGAATTTCTTTCAATTAAGAATAGAGAACTTTCAGCTTGGACGTGCTAGGGAAAAAAATCTGTTATACCAATTGAAACAAAATAGATAGATAGATAGATAGATAGATAGATAGATAGATAGATAGATAGATAGATAGATAGATAGATAGATAGATAGATAGATAGATAGATAGATAGATAGATAGATAGATAGTCTTTGCTTTCTCTAAAAACTTCTAGTATTAAATCCCAAATGTCAAATATTTATTTTGCTTGATATTTTTTCTAGTTTCGTACTTTCATTGTCACTTGTTTCGCTTGCTTTTAATCGTTCCATTTTTTTTTGTCCCAAAGAAGGGGCGGAAAAGAATCTAAGATTTTCTGCGTTTCTTTTTTCTTCAGTGTTTCTATGTCTGCTTCGTACAGATATTTTTCTATATGTTATTGGGATCATTTTGTAGTTATCAAAATTGAAAAAAAACAAAAACAAACAAAACAAAAAGGTCTGCAGTGCTCTGTATCTTACATTTGCCTTGATCCATAGCACCTGTAGTACAAAAGTCAATAGCTAATCTGAGATGTTTCAAGATGTTTCATAAAGTATTTTAGAACTTACCAGTTTATCGATCTCTTGTTATTTTCTTGCTGCTGTACTGTAGGTATCAAACGCCTTCCCTTGCCTGCTTAATAGCTTCAATAGTGCAAGCATATGCTGGCAGCTGCTTCAAAGGCTTTCAAAAAATCGTACACGACTGACAACAGGTTAGCCTATGTTTGCCTTAGTTGACACCTTCCCGCCAAATCAATCAAATTTCACGATCATTTTAAAAATAAAGTTTGCACTGTGACATGACTACTGAACGGTATCTTATAATCGTTGTTACATTTTGCTTGATTGCAGTAACACATATAGGCATGTCATATTAATCTTCCACTATTCAAAAAACGTTTTCATATTTAAGGTTTCTTTGTACGTAGGTGTCGTTAAATAATTGGTTAATGTTTTATCTATATATATTTAATATTTTCCGAGCTTTTGGATCTGAAATCTATCATCAGGGAATACCGACGGTGTTTTTTCATATCACCATAATCTCTGACAAGATAAGGTTGTGTATATAATATACATACACCTAATTCAAAAAACGTAGTCTGGTTCGAGAAAGTCATATCATCGAAGCTAAGACCGAAAAGGATTTAGGATACTCCGAAATGTGTAATTATATCTGCATAAGCAGGGGGGAATTTTGTCTGCGCATGCGTACGCTTTTTGTTTTTCATCGCGCTGCGGGCTTCCTCGAGTAAGCGGGGAACTTTAAATTTGTAAACAAAGATGGCGCCTTATTCACTTACGAAAACTTTAATTATTTCCCTTTTCCTGCTATTTGCTGTTTCATGTACAAGAAAATTCTCAGAGAAAAACTGCATTGTCTGTAAACGTCATCGTGAAGAAAAAAATAAATTCTACCAGAAGTATTTTTCCTTACCTGAAATACGTAAAAAGTTGTTTAGGGTTTACGTTTACATAGATTGTTCTAGTCGTCACGCGTTTTCAATCAGCTAAAAATGTAGCTTCCCGAATTTGTAGAAAGTTTATTTCAAAATATTTTGGTTCTCCAGTGTGTAAAGGCTCTATTGACGTGAATTTTATTTTGGAGGGTTCGGCTAGATTTTGAGTAAAAAACATCGAAAAGTTTATGCTTCTCTCTCAAAGTTTCTCTCAAAGAAATGTTTCGTGAAAAAAAGAAGAAGCTTCACAAATTAACTTTAAAAAGAGCTGTTTTATGGAGGTCGAAAGACAGAATCTCAAAGAATAATTTTCATATATAATTAAAACTGGGCACCAAGACTTCTACCAGTTAGGGTCTGAGAGCTGGCTAGTCTTTCCCTGAATGCCTTGACTAGAACATTATCCCGTGTAGTCCGTGCACAAAGATCGGATCGGGCTTATATGTTAACAGGTCCGAAGTCCATACGACGCCTCAGATCTGCGGATGTCTCGTTTGAGCATTTCTGAATTCTCTTGAGTGACCACTCATAGTATAATAGACAGACAGAGATATTGCTGTGGACGCGCGTGGAGATTGGAGCCGAATAAGCGGGAAGAAAAAGAGGAAAAGAGGCGCGTCCACAGGAATCCCAAAATGCTTGTCTTTACTGAGTCTGGCGGTAGGGTAAAGCGGGGTGCTCGCAGTCTATTTGTTATCAAAAAGCTAAAAGTTAAATTTTCTTTATTTTCCTCCAAGAGAGACAAGCTGATTAAGAAGTCTCGTGATGTTGCAATGGTATGGTGTCGCGAAATCCATTTCCACATTTTCCATAGTTTCAACGTAGTATTGCGGCGGAAACTCCCCAGGCCACGACAAAAGGAAAGCAATTTCCCAATAGAAAGTACAGAAAACAGACATGTGCAAGTGTTGGCAAATATTAGACAAAGGGCAAACAGTGTCAAACGGTTTTTAACAAAAATAAGAAATTCGTCATGAGTTCTGCTGAAGTGTTTGAGACGGTTTGCACTATGACAACTTTCTTGAGTTCATTTCGTATGAATGCAGACCTTCACCTTCACTGAGGAAAAACTGAAAACATTAAACCAATCACAAGCTTTTTTAAACCAATCACAAGCTCAGATAGTGATGTCATGCTAGCAACGAGAATGCTTGTCACGGTCAATCACGCCAAAGCACGTCCGTACCGTGACATTTACAAAGTCGTACATTTGAAATTTAGTCTTGAGTGATGACGCACGCACGTTTTTGCACTAGTTTGTTTCTGTTACACTAAAGCAATTTATCCCTTGCATCACGTACAAATAGTATCATATTTGGAAACTTTTCACACCCAGTTAATGATATTTACTACAAACGTACGAATTACCCTAAAATGTTGCGGGCTGTTCTCAACTAACAAAATCACGCTATTATTATATCCTGCATTTCTTCAATTCGTATAATAACATTTATTATAACAATTTTTGCGCAGTGTCATTGTGAAGTTTAAAACAAAACTGTCAAACATCACAATTACTCTGATCTCTATTTTATTTTTCATAATCTTTATTTCACTTTTTTTTCCGCGTTGTTAAATTGTTGCTACTAGATTCCGAGATTTCATAATTACCGTTGTAGGGGATATTTTTGTTTTAGCCAAGGACTATGTATTAAAAGTATTATTACTTTAATTGAAGTGCTCACAGGAAATTGATTCCCTTTCAATTATAAACATGTTACCGAGGAAAAGTCGGTCTTACTGTGCAGTCGCTTTCTTTTACGAATTATCCTTTTAATTAAAACCTGCGAGTAAACTTTTTTATCTAAGCCAAGCGGAAAAACTCGCTTTGTCTTAAACATTAGACATGAAAGAACATTCCAGCGATGCCTAGATAACTGACAGGTGGAGTATTGGCGGCATAGAAGTCGTCTTACATCATTAAGAAAATGTAAAACTGGAAAGCGAACAAGAAAAAAGAAAAAATGAAGATAAAAAATTAGAAAACTCATTGATATTTATATTTCGGGCTGAGAAATGATGGTGTAACTTTAACAGGGTAATTTGTGCATGTGAAAATACACTGAGTGTGCAAAAGCGTTACAATTTGCTTCATGTCATTTTAGGTAAATTTCTTCGTTAAAATTATTGTCTATTATATTCCTTTAAATATTTAAAGTAGCTTTTACGAACTAATAAATTCCCACACGATAGCCATAATATAGAATAAAACTAGCCTGAGGTTTTTAGTGTTGTATAACGACGTTTTCTTGATGACTTCATTTGCTTATATCTTGAACGACGATGGTACTAGTCTTGAGATCCATTAAACACTTGAATATCGGATTGTACAAAATGTTGCAAGTCATGCACTATATAGCATGAGTACCGAAAGGAGATGGGAGGGGAAAAAATAAGGCCAGCTATAAGTATCACAAAAAGAAACGAATCTCTTAAGTATTCTAAAATATCATCCCCCCCCCCCTGATACTTTGATCTCTACAGAGTTTTGGTGTAGTGACTGTTTCGCCTAACATCCAATATATTTCTAATAACTTAATGAATTTGTAAAGGTAAGATGTTAGTTGATTCCAATTCCGTCTCATTGAAAGTCATTATTTATTCTTCAATCGATTTATTTAAAATAAAACAGGTTCAAATGTTTCCACACTTGTCGACTCATATCTTTTTCAGTCTTATGCATTACTGTTCTTTTGGAACTTGGTCTGGTAAATACCCTTGTTGTGTTCAGTTATTAAAAGTTCTGTCTCTACTCGTGGTTTATTTGCACACACTGAGGAAGTCCCACTTACAGGACGAGATGTTTTTTGTGTTGGATCTCTTTCTACTAGCTTGGTTTCAGGCTTTGGTGATGTTGTTCCAGTTTTGCTTCTTCTACTCGCATTTTCGTGTTCATAGCATTCAGGAAAACCTTCTAGTTTGACACAACAAAGACATTTCCTGGCATCATCTCTAAACTGTGATATCATTAACCCGTAAACGAGTGGATTAGAACAGCTATGAAGATAGGTGAGAATGGGGGAAAACTTGATCAGTGTTTGGACTGATGGATCATGTTCTAGTCGGCCAAAGTCTATCAACAGCCAAGCAATCTCGTGCGGTAGCATTAGAAGAGCAAAAAGCACGACGATAACAGCTAGTGTCCTCATAATTTGAATGTTTCTCTGTCTTATTCTCAAAGCTATTATCTGAGCTGTTTTGTTATCGTCCGTTGAAGGTGGTTTCTTATGGTTTAACTGTATTCCTATGTGAACATAGGCTATTGCAATGATGCATAGGGGTGCAATGTACTGAAGGACACAAAGTGTTGCAGTGTACGCCAATCGATACCTCCTTTCAGGCCAATCTTCTTGACACGCATCAGGAGCTGATTGAGCGACGATCGAGAGAGGAAGAACACATAAAATTGACAATATCCAAAGAAGGATAATCCAAAACATAACGATTCTCCCTCTGATCGGTGGCCTGTTGTGGTGCTTCATGATGTAACATCTTCCTACAGCCATCGACGTCAAAGTAAAGATACTTAAAGAAAAGGCAAGTGTAGTCAATGGATAAATAAGCTTACAGTAAATCTCTGTAAATGGAAACATAGTCATTTCGACGTAAATGTCGGCCGGCAAACACAAGATGAAAAGTAAATCGGCAATTGCAAGATTGAGGAGAAAGTAATCGTGAAACGTTCGCTTCTTGCCTCTTGCACGTACCACAATGATAACGAGGAGGTTGCCAAATGAACCAAAAAGAAAGATTGTGATGTAAAGTACCAGGCGAACTACTTTTGTTGCGGACATCGCTTGGTCTTCTAAAGTACTTTCATTCCTCATGATCGATGATGAAACAAGTGCTGATGAAATTCTTTGTTTTTTCCCAGTTGAAAAGCTTAGCTGGTAAAACTGATGTGCTGCAGATGAAACAGTCTTCTTGAGCAGGATGTTTATCGTGTTTATCATACAGAGATTATTGAAAAGTACTTGAACAGAATGAACCGAGATAACTGACAGCTTATGCTGTGAATTGAATACACCAAACAATTCGGTTACTGATCCGTTTGTATTCTCTTTGATTACGAATTTCCCCTAAATCTCATCTTCTTCGCATCCAATGTAAATAGCAATATTATGGACACCAACAGCAGCCCTGAAATGAGACAAACATCAAATTAAATGTCACCTAGAATCCTGCATTTACAATTGAAATATGACTGTATAAACTGTAAAGATAGGCTGGCTATGCCATGTATCTGTCTCTCACAACCAATCACTATTTATCACTACCATCTCTTTGTTGCCGTATTTACGCTGTTTCTTGCTCATTTATCTAGGTGATTGACAAACGAGAGTCAACAAATCGTAAACTATAGGCTAATTAAGTCAATTGACGCAATGTTTTCTTCCTTATCGGCCAAACAAACCAATCCGGTTATTTATTACCGACAAACGTCATCAAACAAGGGTCTATAGTTATGACATTTTCCTGTTAGCAACAAATTCTTTCATGTGTACAGAGCCTAGATCTTCGATTGCCCTAGAGATATTCTTATCATGTATTCAACCGTTATCTAATAAATTTATTGATAGTTAAACGGACTTTGTGCAATTGATAAAGAATAAGCTTTAGAAAAAATCCACGCACTCTTTCGTTATGCATTATTTTTTCTTGACGATAATTCTCATGAATAATATTTCAGACGACTTATGGAAATTTTGACCAAAAACCTTCGCACCTTGTTATTAGTAAGGAACCAAATTCTTTAATGGTTTCCACCTCCGACAGAAATGTCAAAATCCACCTGTCAAGCAGCTTGGACAATTACGTACAGCAACAACTCCATGGAGAATCTTCAAGCTGCGCTTGCTTTGTGCACTAGGCACGATACTTAGCCAAACTAGAGAAAGGCTTCAGTTTTAGCTATGGTACAACATATAGATTAATAATTGATCACATTTGTTAAGGATTCGCATCTTGTTTTTTTCAAAGTCGGTATATTATAATGATGATCAAATAAGACCTCCAAGGAAACATTCCTTATTAATATCTAACGAGCCATCAGTTGTATTAGAAACAATTTGTTTTCACAAATTATACATCAACATTGGCCATAACATATTCAATATATATATCCTCTTTCTATTATTTGTTTTTACATTATATCTGTTATGATATATTGGTATTAAAATATACTGAAAAAATAAGTATGAAAAAAGAAAGCTTTTAAGAAAACGGTGAATAGTGGCCGGCAGTTTGGAATGAAAAATACGAAAAGAAAGAAAGGAAAAAAGAAAGAAAGAATTAAGGAAGGAAGGAGGAAAAATAGAAAAAAAGAAAGAGACAGAAGATAATGTCGCGACATTTGTCACATTCTCGGGCATTATTTGTGATTCAGTCCTTTATGATTCCGTCTGCTGATTAAGTTGCAATTGTTTTATAATTATACTAACGCAAACCCGCCTTGCAATATTTTTGCATGACACGAGATTTTATGCCCCCCAAAACATGACTTATTTTTTCCGACCTTACAACACGGTAAACGTGGGCGAGAGACGAAACGGAAACAGGGAACGCGTTCGACTTCAATCAGAAGCAAACATAGCAAATATGGATCAGCAGGGGTTGAACTACAATGAGCCTGAGAGAAATTGAGAAAATCATATATAATATTGGTCGACTCGACTACACCAAGTCGTTCTGACATGTCGCTAGACATACAATACGAAATGTTTCAGGTGGCGCATTTAAAGGATTTATATATTCGCAAGGCGTTTGTTAAATGGAAGACAATCCAATTGAGGGAAAGCAATAGGTGGCGCAACGGATAGAGTTGCTTGTTGGTTCTTCTCGGATCATTCTCCGATTTTCCTTTCTCCGCGCAAAAATCAACTTCTAAATTCTTTAAAGTTTTTTGTATTTTGGTGGTTCATCTCAGTAACGGTTTCTTGAGTAGCACACAACGTACATATAGATAATACTATAGTTTGTGCTCTAGGCTATACGACACTACATCTTATTAAGACGGCAAAAGATTGGGTTAATATAGGAACTAAATGAAACCAACTATGTGTAATATTACGAACATTATAATAAAGGCTTCGTTTTCGAACAGATAAAAAGGCGTACCCCAGATTCAAAACAAATGTTTGTTCACGGCTTCTTTTTTCTTCAACTTGTGCCGCTTCCTTTGCCTTGTGCTTTACTGTTGTTAATATTAAGAATATTTTACCTGATGTGTATCTTGTCGGACCGAGGGAAGCTCCTATCTGCGACTCAAACTATCGATCTCTTTGAATCAATTTTTTCAAAGTACATTCTCTCAGCAAGCAGTCGGTAATTATGTACAAAAGCTCAATTATCTCAAGTGACATTAACAAAAACATGTTAAAATCCTTCTTCCAACTCCTAGTTCTACGTTTTACCTAAAGTACCAAAGTGGTAACAAAATACCATAGCAGGCCAATCTAAAAAAACAGCTAAAGAACAGTCATTGCACTTCGAGTGATAAACAATTGATATGCATGCTTATATACCGTTCGTTGTCGATCGATATTGTTATAAATACCACTTCGTCATCACTAATAGCTTGACTGGCTGCCGGAGACATTACGACAGATAAAGTTTGAAAGCTTAAAGTGCATGAATCTTAATCATCAGAATAAAAAGACTTAAATCCTTCCATAAATGTGGTTAAATACTTGTATGCTTTAATAGTATTGTATGGATCTATTATAGTATTACAAGTCGTCTGAATGTCTGGAGTTAGGTTAAGAAGTTAGTGCATCATTTTGTTCGTCCATTGCTCTCGATGCTCATCATAAATATACTTCGAAATTTACAAACGCCTGTAGCTTAGTAAGTATTTCACACTTGTTCTTCATGAACGAGAACAAGCTAAGAACCACTGTTAATTAATAGGAGTTAGCAGTCGTATTTCTTACGAAAAGTAGTTCTTCGTCGATTGAAATTTGAAAGAATATAGGTTTTTGAGAGAGGAAGACAGGAGAATCCGGATAAAAACCCAAAATAAACAGCTTTCCTCACGTAAGACACCGAGTCCAGGAATCGAATTCAGGTCGCATTGGTGTCATCGTTTTCACCTCTACACCTACAGCTACCTACACACCTACCCGACACTGATAATTGTACCTACTTGGTCACTGCATGGGTTAACCACGAATGAAAATACATCTTATCTATCGTAAATTAGCAGAGTTATTAGAGGAGTGATATTAGTTATTTGGCGCTTTTGTAAAAGTATATTGTATTTTGACAAACATAATCAAGTGCAGAAAAACCTGCAGAGAATATCCTTCTTCTACAAGACAAGACAAGACGTATGGTGTATGTGTGGATTCATTACTCCTGCCGTGCAGCCACGCTGACCAGGGGAGGATTGGGTTGGTCTCATTAATATTGGACAATTCATGTTGTGGGTGCATGTTACAAACAGTCAGCCCGGTGCGATGATAAGTGAGATCACTTACAGTACGGGGGGGGGGGGGGGGGGAGGAGTCGGTTACTTATTGATTATACAGTGAGTTCTATCGTCTTTGAGGATCTTTGAACCCACAAGAATTGGTAAGACTGTTGTGGTATCCACACTGCCTGTATTCCATCCATCTCATCTCATCCATCCATTTCCCTCCATCCATCCATCCATCCATCCATCCATCCATCCATCCATCCATCCATCCATCCATCCATCCATCCATCCATCCATCCATCCATTTCCATCCATTCATTCATCCATCAAAATCCATCCATCCTTTGATCCTTGCTTCGATCCATTCCATCTAAGAGTTTTTTTTTTTACTTTGATTGATTGCTTGTTCCTGACCAAAAAATCTATTTGCATTATTTATTTCAGCATTTACTCAGTCGATTGATTCTATTCATCCTCTTCACTTCTTTTATTGATTAGTCTATTTAATCCGAAATTTTTTTCCCCTCTCAAATCGGATTATCCATACGCCGTGATGTACACCATTTATTATCAATCTGCCACATCATTCCCTATACAATAATTCTGACCATAAAACAGGTTTGATAGAACAGAACACTATTTAATGAATAAAGATATCAATTACGTAGGGTAGATCAATACCGGTTGGTATTATGACCATCGGTTTAACTTGGTTTGTGTAAAACATCTTCCGGCGAAGCTAAGTGCTATCGCTCGAAGAGTTAAAACAACACGTACAATATATTTTTTGAGTAGGAGTTATCGTTTTCTTAAGACGTCATACCAAAGAATTTTCTAGAGAAAGACTACATGTGTGTAGGTTTTTATCGAAGATTTTTAGCTGGGTGTCTCTTAAATGTGTGAAGTGGGCGAGGACAAAAAGATTTTTCTATACTGTTCTCGTAGGTTATTTATTAGGATGATAAGCGGTGCGTGATGGAGAAATACGTAATAACCTTCTTGGATGAAGCCCTAGCCCTGAATACTGACCATAAAAAACAGCTCAACCAACTAAATAAGACAAATTGACCATTACTCATCGATCCCTTGGTCTTAAATTGCTTTACGATGACTGTCGACTAATGTTTTGTTCGTCAGCGTTGTCATAGTTTTAGTCACTGTTGCTGTTGCTGTTGCTGTTGCTGTTGCTGTTGCTGTTGCTGTTGCTGTTGCTGTTGCTGTTGCTGTTGCTGTTGCTGTTGCTGTTGCTGTTGCTGTTGCTGTTGCTGTTGCTGTTGCTGTTGCTGTTGCTGTTGCTGTTGCTGTTGCTGTTGCTGTTGCTGTTGCTGTTGCTGTTGCTGTTGCTTTCGCTGTTGCTGTTGCTGTTGCTGTTGCTGTTTTCAAAAAGCTATGAAAGAGCGGCACGAACCCTTTATAGAGTCTCTGATAGATTTGATAATTTCCGTTACCACTAGTTTCTTTTCTCAGTCAGTCATTCGATTTTGGACCTTTTTCACACCTTTGAAAACACATATGCGATATATGTGCGCTCCTTTTCCGTCATTGTGTAATGATGTTTAGTGATCAATATATATCGTACCACAAACAGGAAAAATATTCATTTACTCCTTATAGAGCCGACTGATAAAGCTAGAATTAGAATGATCTTACGAACAATTTTAGACTCCACCTCAATAAGAACTAGTATATTGAGACATCAATAATGCATCAGCTTGTCAAGAAAAGTGTATAAGATGAGCCATCAAATATTACTCTGGTTGATCAGGAAATATATACAATACATGTGTGCATAGAATGTAGTATGTACTCTAACCATTTATAATGCATGATTTAAAAATAAACAATAAACAAAAAAAAACAAAAAAACAATAAACCCACACGAACCAGACAAAGCCTCCAACGAAAAAAACTATGTACAGTGGTGCCTCTATTAAGCGGACGCCCTGTTTAAAGTGGGCACCCTCTTTCTATTCAGACACTAGCTTGGGTCCCAAACTTTTCTCCCTTTATTTGTTGTAAAAGGAACCTCTATTCAGCGGACACTAAACTACGCGCACAATTGGTAATCTCTATCGTCGAGAAACTTTCAAACGACAGCCAGGCTCGAATTTATATGATGACTGTTTACTCGCACCGTGTTCAGTCGGCTTCAATACGACAGCAATGACATCTGAATTAAATCTGATCTGAGGTTCCCACTTTAAATTCGCTTCTTCGCCAATTATTTGAAAGATTAGCTAACATCTGTTAATCCAACACATTTTATTGAGCTCCCAAAGGTGTTCGCTGATTAACGGTACTACTATACTTATTTTTGACATGGCAGATTAATAAGACTAGCCACGCCCTTAATAGTTTCAAAAAATCAACACCAAAGTGATGTCAAGATACTTCCATCACCGAGTATGGTACATGATGCATTGTGGTCGCCTTATCTCCATCAGTTTTAATCTTTATCCTATCGACAACCTTTTCAAAATTAATCATTTACTGATCATTCTCTTGTGGTGCTTTTGAGGTTGTCGTGGTCGGAGCGCTCTGGTAATTTCATTTACAGTTTTAATATTTGATCTAAAGATATAGGATATAGTCATGTAAGGTGAAAAACACACGGAATTCATATTTAAATAATGACTATGAAGATGTGAAATACATTTTCCTTCGAGAGAATGAAAAATATCAACGTGAACCTTCGAGATTTATTATTAGATGATATTGGTGAGATTAAATGATAATTTATGGTAGCACTAAGGTAGCATAGGTTTTCATTTCCCCAGGTGAACAACATTTTGTCATCAACACAGACTTTATGTCTGTATTTCATCAGCTTCAAGGAATAAATCCCGACAATTCTTTATGGCCAATACGATGTAATATCCGCTCTCTCTCCATTTTATTTACATTGTATCAAGAATGCTTGATTTCCTAATAGCACGTCACATCCAAGAGGGCAACATAGAGCTACAGACTACTACACTACAAATCCTCAACTCTTACTTCTGGTATTTAAACTAGTCTAAAAGCAAATATGAGTCTGACGTGATATTATTTAGGCTATACTTTCAATAACCTAGCTATTTGGTCAGAATGGATTCAGTGTCGTCAATAGACTCAACTAAGCCCCAGGCAGATTGTCTACTAAATAATATAAATGCGATGTACTACATCAGCAAAGCAGTTGTCAATAATGCGGCTCAGTTAATACAGTATAACCGTTTGGTAAGTATGAATGCCAATGACTTTTAAGTCATTCAAAACTTGTGAACTTCGGATCTTTATTGATTTCTGTCCTACTGCTGTACATCAAAGCAAATGAGTAATACTAATTTAATTTTGATGGGGGGAAAAAGGCGAAAACTTCATTACTTTAATTTCACTTCCTTGAAACTCAGCCAACAATACTGACTGGGGCTGGTCTCAGTTACAACATCTTATACTTGTAAATCCGACTTGAACCTGAACAATCAGCTTTTATCAGTCTACATAGGTATTAAATCTGATACATGTCACACGATGTTATACACAGGGCGCGAGAGGACTCCATACTCTAGTTAGTTACCTTTCCTTTGATAGCCAAGGCTGCTCACTCGTTGCTGTTCTCTTGCAGAAGAAGACAACGAAGCGGTGACTTCCATACAGTGTATAGCAGCCTCATGCAGGCCTCGGCTATAACGACTTGACTAGCGAGGAAGAGTTATCTCAAAGCCCAGTTAGTTAGATGAACGGGTATAGTAACAACCCACTTAGCACAACACGACTGATCGGAAACGGAGTGTAAACTGCCTTATTTCTTTGTCTTTAATCAAATTGCTTTTTGGGAGCACTATATATCATATGCAATGATCTCGACCGCCCACGGACTCTTAACACGTTACCAAGAATTTCTTTGAGATCATTTCATCTCTGGTCATCATAAGATCATATTTCACCAAGAGAACTTATTGTCTATCTCACGGCCAACTTATCTTGAATAAAGTGAGTTTTTCAATGAAACGTTAATATTTATGGTCCTGTACTTGTAAACCAAGTCATAAAAACCCGGCACTAGTCACCGATCTTCAGGAGAACATGAAAAACTACTAATAAGTAAAAGCTATCATACTAACATCACCATTCATAAAAGAGATGCTCTACTACTACACCTGTCACTTTTAAAAGAAAAAACAATCTATAAATATGATTTGATATTTACATGCATGGCTTTGAACAAGGACAGATAAAAATATAACTATGTCGATCACAACCGTGGCTGATAGATGTGATGTCGGCAATAAATCGAAAACTATTGAAGCTAAAAAGTTGTTTTTCGTTTATTTGCCCCATGTAAGGGAGTCCGGAATCCGGAATCCACGAAATTTTAGGCTTTGGAATCTGGAAGCCACAAAATTTTAGGTTTTGGAATCCGGAATCCACGAAATTTTAGGCTTTGGAGTTCGGAATCCACGAAAGTTTAGGCTTTGGAATCCGGAATCCACGAAATTTAGGCTTTGGAATCCGGAATCCAGCAGTGACTCTAGAATCCGGAATCCAGGCCTTGGAATCCGGAATCCAGTTTATAATGGAATCCGGAATCCACCCTTAATTAAATTGAAAATCAGATCAGGAAATTCTCACTTAATATCAGAGGTTATATGTCAAATGAATACAAAAGGGAGGAGTGGTCTATTTCCAATACGTTATGGTGTCTTAAACTTAATGTATGCTCTTTTGTCAATTGGTTTTTTATCACGCTAGTTATATATACCAGGGACACCTCCCTAGTTATACTGGTAAGTATATCAAATACAATTTTCAAAGAAAGTATCTGAAAATTAACTTTATGGAAACTGGATTCCCTAATCCAGAGTCTCGGGATCCGGAATTCAGCGCTTGGAATCCGGAATCCACCATAAGTCCGGATTCCCTTACATGGGGCGAGTTTATTATTCGCTATTAAAAACGCTATTGGAAATTTATTTTAGGAAAATGATAGCTTATTGTTTTTTCATCTCGCAAAATGTAAAAACCTAAAAATCAATCATTCATGACAATTTTGGGGTATACGGCTGATGTCTGACAACATTGGTTGTACACACCTTTGAGATCGATTCGCAACGCGTACTTGTTGACGAAATTATGGAGCAAAATCTTTGTCACCCGTAATGCTTTGCGCGCTTATTCCTCAATGCACCGTCGGGAATCAAACCTATAGCTACGACCGGACAGAAAGTTTCTCATGATTTATTCCAAAAATGTGATTCCACTGTGCCATACTTTCGATGCATCCATAGGATCTGAGGCGGCGTATGAATTTCGGATCTGACGGCAATTAAGGCCAGCCTGCCCTTTTGATGTGGAATTTTAATACGCAGGATAATGTTCAAATAATCCAGAAGGCATTAGGGGAGAAACTAGTCGGCTCCTAGACCGTATCTACAGTCAATCCCTTGCACTCATTTATGTTCGTTCTTAATGAAAATTACACGGTAACGGTCGAGCCGGGTTAAGGTTCGTATTAGGATACGTTTACGACCACTATGCTCGCAAACTTAAATAACGCGCTGGCTTTATAGTATAACACAAACAAAGTATACATTTTCTGAAAGCTGAGTAAACATAGTTTAAGAAGAAATCTTCATAATACGATTTTTTCAATTATTGTTCACATTATTGTCCTCCAAGTGAAATTTGTCCATGCCTCAGTGAAAACATTAATGGACACGTACATTTTAAGCTATGTTTGCGAAAAATGTCTTAACATACTCAGAAGATAATAAGCTCAAAAAGGCTGTCCCAGATTTTGGATATCTGTTTTATGTCTCTCGTTATTTTTGATCAAAGTTCGTCGATTGCTTTTGGAGTGTTGTTTAGAGTAAAAAGCGTCATAACTTTGGAATGGAATCAGTTGAATTTCAAAAATCGGAGACACCCTTTTTTTGGATCATGAGTTACTTTTTAAACTCTACAAATGTTAGAAAAATCGGAATGAAAAAAAAAAAAAACAAAAAAAACACAAGGGCCTCTTAGCTTTTTGAAGTTTAGGTTTTAGCGGCAAAAAAAAAAACAAAAAAACAAAAAAACAAACAAACAAAAAAACAAAAAGGAAAAAAATCGCTTTATTTTGTTTGGAGCCGGAAAATGCAGGGAGCCACGACGGTGTTGGCCAAAACACCTTGAGCCTTTCATTACTTGTCATTACTTGTCATCACTTGTCAGATTATCTGTTGTTCTGGACTATCGCAGTAATGTAGGATCTTTTTGTAACAGAGGAGCATTTGGACTCAACATCATTGCAAACGACGGGACATTTCCGGTCTTGATAAAGTCACGATTTCGATTCGATTTATATTTTTCATTTTTTCGTACTTCTCCCTCTTGTTCTTGGAAACGAAATAGGACGGTTAATGAATAAAATTGACTAACAATTTTGGAATGAAAAATCATCAGAGAAAACGAAAGGAAGCGGGATGGAAGGAAGCAAGGAAGAAGAAAGGAAGAAAGAGAGGACTAAAGGACAAAGGGGTGAAAGGACAACAATACCGGACAGGAAAAAAAAGAACGAAAAAAGAACGAAAAGGACGAAAAGAACGAAAAAGAACGAAAAAGAACGAAAAGAACGAAAAAAAAAAAAAAAAAGAGAACGAAAAAGGCAAAAGGACAACAAAAACCGAAAAAGGACGAGAAAGAACTAAAAAGAATGAAAAAGAACAAAAGAAGGAAGAAATAAATGAACGAAAATAAGCCTGAAGCGAGATGACGTTTTACTCCCGTCTCTAGACCATAAACCTTTCACACTGCTTTCGTTCTTTAATTACGAGTATTGTTCCTGTATTCTCTAAGGAGGCAAAAATTTTAATAAGAAATAATTTAAAAAACTATTTTGGTCTAGAGACGGGGGCAAAACGTCATCTCGCTTCAGGCAGGGCTTATTGAAACTGATGTTGTATCGAACAGCCCCCTGGGTAGGCTGGTCGTGGTGTCCTGAGTCTAGTTCCGAAGGCGGGTGTAAACATGGCGGCCATTACTGAATGGAATAAGAGAACATTTGACAGCCATTAAAACATCCTGCTGTAAGAACCCGTGCAATATGCCTGTCGTACACGGCCTTAGGGAAGATTTGGTAAGCTATTCTATGCATATATCTAGAACAAATACTCGATTTTGTAGTATTCAAGGCGGTTTAGCCAACACAAGTTACGCTTAACAGTCTTCTCTCATGTTCTTAACATTTTTCTAGTTTTCTGGAAGAGATAATTTAAAATACTACAAGTTGAAATACTTAGAGCAACTGGTTTGGCTAAAAAAGATATATTTGGTTTAAGGTAAGGAAATGTTTTTGTTGTTTATTGATGCTACTAATTATGATTCCAATATAACGTCACGAAACTATATACGTACAGCAGACTTCGAGTTGAGAGTTTGTTACAAAAACTGCGTACTTTCATGTAATTTCATATTTCTTAAATTAAAATGATTTACATTTTAATTCGAATGCTAAAAATTCAAATATTCATAACATTGTAACTTCGATTTTTACACTATAATATAGTTCAATAGTTTGTATTAATTATTTGTAAACAGTTCACCGATGATATCATTGATATATTTATACTCTAAATTCTTCGCATGGCTTTGGCTAATTTTTGACATATTTTTTAATTTTTTTAAACTGTGAAATATCAATACTCTGAATTCAACATACATGTGTATTTAGACAAGTCTTCAATCTTATATTGATAAACATGTCTACTTATTAAGATCTTGAATTATTATAATACACTAGCTGTTACATAACTTACAGGAAGCTACAGGTGTAATATATCGTCATTATAATGATTTTTGAACTTTAGCATGTTTCTTTTTGATGCCTTTTTGGGAGTATTTCTGAGCTCTTATTGCTTGGACATCTGTATACATGTATAACCACCAACCAACAACAAAGTATGATACTAGTATTGTACAGGTGTATGTGAGTTGAGTTGTTTTTTTTGGCTCTATTGCTCAGAGGGTGAGTTTACTATTTTTCCTCCCTCTGTAATAATCAACTTCGAAATTCCAACTGGAATTTCAGTGGATGCAGAAAGCCACTCTGTGGAAATGCTCCACTATTGAATTCCATTTGTCATTGTTGTTGTTATATTGTTGGGACCCTTGAATACAATGATTTAAACTGGACATTGTTCACCCAGTTCATTGAAATAATTAATATTCCCAGCCTTACTTCAAATCTAATAAAATCTAATATCTTATAGTGATCCATATTGTAAAATACATCTGTATAGAGGAGATGTTTATCATGGAAGTATTGCTGTTGTATCAACAGAAACCAAAAAGAAAGTAAGTTTAAAGATTACAGTATGAATAAGCTTTAATAAAATAGCTTAATTTTCCTGCAATCTCAAAAATTTCTGATCTAAAAATAGGTTTAGTAATTTCTGCAATTATGTAATGTAATTTCTGCAAGTGTATTATAAGGGGCTTTACATGTTATTTACATTTCATGATATTCTTTGCAGCTTGTCAAATATAAAAGTAAAACAGCGAATACTTTAATATTTATACAGAGCATATAATATAACGGCTGGTCATTAGAGAAAGTGGTCAGAATCGGAGCTTGGGCAGCCAAATCTTTGCCTTACTGGTCATTTTAATTAGTAATGTTGAACTAAAAGCATTGTATAACAGAACTATAGCTAATTTGGATGGTCACCATAAGCAGCGAATGATTAGCTATTATTTTATGTCCTGTTTATCCTCTTGTCATTTCCCAAATACTTCATTGTTATGCCACAGTGATCTTATGATACATACAGTATATAATGCTGGGCTTCAATTAGTGAATGTTTTTGAATCTCATTATCATCTCCCAGTGCAATGATAAACACTGTGTCAACTGGAAAGAATGTTATTATTGGGCTTCAATCAGCTGTTACATATACACCTATTTCAAACATCATTGTTGGTCAGAGATCGGAAATCGGAAATCTTACACCAAGTGGAATTGTGGGGACTGAGTTTATCCTCAATAAAAATTTAGAATTCACTTAGCCAGGCCATACGGTAGTGCAGGTCATTGCTCATGTACCTATTAAGATAACTCAGTGTATACTTGTAATTGAATTCACAAAACAGTAAACAATATAATAATATGTATATATAAGTATACAGCCATATGTATAAATGTTGACCCTTTTATATACATATTATCTGAATATATCAAAAGTATATCAAAAATTATGAGATATCATTCCTGATATATTTTTCCGAAAGCCCTAGTAGTAGACAACTTGAAAAAAAAAAAAGAAAAAAAAAAGGAATGTTAACCTACAATTTTTGATATACAGTACTTTTGATAGTTGTATATACATATATGTACTGTAGCTGTATACGTATGTAGCTGTATACGTATGTAGCTGTATACGTATGTAGCTGTATACGTATGTAGCTGTATACATGTACTTATATAATCTGTTATATATTTCCCTTTAACTGGTAGCTTAATTGGAATACCTTGCCCACACAAATCACGCATATGATAAGTACATGCATAATACTTAATAGGTACTGTATGTGATATATAATTTATTTTTCTGCTATTTTTCAGACTCTCAACCCAGTTTGGAATGAAGAATTTTATTTTCGAGTAAGAATTCATCAGTAATAAATCCATACTATAGTATTGATGCTTTGATGATTAATATACAGTAAACTCAGATGGTCGCTTACTAGAGTTAACACAGGAAGCCCAAACAATGGGAATCCCAACACAGAAAGCCTAAACCCTTTATAATTTTGTATCTCACATGTAAAAACTACTCTATTAACGATTAAACTGTTTTAATTAAGATTTTGAATTTGCTATATGTTTACAGTAGTGTAATTGTTCAATATTTCGTACAGTTTTCAATACCCGATGACTCTATAGTCTTAATTTTTTTATCGTTAAAGGATCTGTCACCATTACTGGCTCTTGGGTGCTCGCTTACAGGAGAGGAAAAACAATGAAAAATTCCAAAAATTAACCCCAAAGGTGGTCGATGTCGCTTATGAGAGTGGTCGCTTATGAGAGAGTATTTTTACAGAGTTTAAATGGGGAACAAAACTGGAAATTCAAAAAGTGGTTACTTATGGGAGATGGTCACTTATGAGAGTGGTTGTTCAAAGAGAGCGGACTCTATTATGATAATTAATTAATTTCTATGAGATAATAATCCTTTATTATAATTGTACTTTCCAGGTAAACCCTATTGATAACAAGCTCCTTATTCAAGTTTATGACTGAAAATAGAGTGGTAAATACTTTATATGTTTATAGTACATTACCCGTTTTCATTTTGGACCATATTGTGTCATTACCTAGTGTCTCATTTTTTTGATTCAGTGATGGTTGTGCAAAAGAAGACACATGGACATTGATATATACAGTAACTCAAACAAATAATCTTATACCGAAGAGAATGACTCTTGGTCTAAAAGGTAGAACCATGCAAGCCTTTAATGTTTTGCTTTATTGCAGACAAGAGATGACTTTTTGGGTGAAGTGGTTGTCCCACTCAGCAATCTTCCAGTAAGTATTAAAAACAAAGCTTTTCAAAGAAACCACAGTTGGATAACATCTGTATTACAACTGGGTACATACCTGCTACTAATAGTTTGATACCAATTGAACTTTTAGTGCTTACATTAACATAGCTTACAAGTTCATGAGCAGGAGCAGGCGTAGCTCAGCTGGTTAGTGCGTGGCCTTCATAGCTAGAGGTCCATAGTTCGATCCTCAGGAACTCCATGTTTCGACTTCTCTCTGTTCTGTGTAGCTTTAATTAGCTTTAAATACCCGTAAAAAGGAGCACTGGTAGTAAGAGGGGGTAGAGGGCGCACCTTTGAGCGCATTAAACATGAGCCCCTGGCTTGGGAGAAATGGGCAACCACTCCCCACGTTATCGAAGTAAAATAAATTACCTTTACCTTTTTTTTTTTCATGTACTAGACGAATATAATGCATATGTTATATTATAGTAGTATATTGTTTTATATTGACGCATGTACAGTATTGTCTTGTCTTCTGTTGTCATTCTATTGTTCCTAGAACATTGACAAACTGTACCTACGTGTGACATTATTTATTCTACTCTTTCATCCTAACCAGACAGAGGGACCTAATGTGGATATCTTGGAAACAAATATGAGACTCAAACCAAGAAGGTGATTATGATAATAATAATTATTATACAAGAGTTAATGTGTACAAGGAATTTCATACTAACTGGATGGGGGGGGGGGGGGGGGGGGGGGGGGGGGGGGGGGGGGGGGGGGGGGGGGGGGGGGGGGAGGGGAGAGATTATGTCTGTTAGGGCCCACATCACCTGCAGTACAGAGTGGAAGACAAGTAAAAACACCATGTTAGAGATTTCAATGTAATACTGTAATTCATATCCTGGTTGAGTTTTTTGTGTAACATAATGACCCACTTCAGAATATTTTTATCACATTCCAACATGGTTTTTAAAGCAGTGAAGAAGAATTAAAAGTTGAGATGTAACATTGTCATAAAGCTGTCGTCAGTCCCAACAATAGCTATGATATTACCATGAATTCACCATACACTGTCTGCATGTCTGTTTAGTGATAGGTCAAGAGTGAGGGGAAGATTGTTCTTCAAGATGTACTATAAACAGGGTCCTTTACCAAATGCAGCTGATTCTATACATGAAATAGGTGAGTCCATATTATAAAGACTTTATAGTTGTCATATTTCTATCTTTGGATCTATATATCCATATGTATCTCCTAGCTAATATGGAGCTAAGCACTCCCATCTGCTACCACCTGGAAAGTCCTTAAGATAAAGTACATATTTACCCTTGCATCCCATCTTTTTTATTTAATGTATCAAGGGCAGACCCAGGGAGATAGAATGGGTGGCTAATTACCTCCCCAATTTTGAGTTTGAAACTGATAACAATAAATAATGTCAAATCTAAGAAGGTCACTGTATTACGACTTTGTACTGTAGGTACCAGCCACCCCAATTGAAATCCTTTAGGATCCATCGCTGCATATGATTGAATATACATTTTCTTGAAATGTTTAATATTGTTATTTAATGGTTGTGTGTTATGTACCCAGAGCAACCACCACCACAGGAGCCCATGGACATACTAGAACCACCAGAGGCTCCTCCTCCACTGGAAACAATATCTGAGGTAAGTGATATTACCTTAAATGCCTGGGCCCAGTTGTTCAAAGCCCGATTAGTACTAATCCTGGGTTAACTCTTATAAGACCTATAGAGTTAATCTGGATTAGTGCTTATCCAGCTTTGAACAACCTGGCCCTGTTCATGATGTGATAATGGTTAGAAGCATGATTTTCAAGCAAAACAGACATTTGAGATTGATAATGATTCTATGCATTTCTTCAACCCTCCAGCCCCCTCCCCCCCATTATCAATTCCTGGATCCACCCCATCTGATCACTGCCTTTACTCTACCAAGATATCCTTGCATTCTGCATAAATTGCATAATGGCTATTAACCAGCTAGATGTTCATTTATAATAATAACTGATCTTATCAAAATCCATTGTTTTCAGTCTGCATTATCCCAACGAATGCATAGTGGAAAATCAGATATATTTAGTGTGCTTGAAAAACAGGGTGGTCTATGATAAACAAGCTAGAAAGAAAGCAATTGGATTTTGATAAGATCAATAATTATACTAGATAATCACTTTGGCACTGCAGCATGTGTAGGTATAATGCAGGCAGCTGAGGGCGTAGCCTGTGCCTCAGTAATTATCTATTAATAAAATATTCTTCCGGTTTCAAGGATAGTATTGTCGTTGTGCACTTGGGGTCTCAGGTTCAATCCTCAAAATCCTCAGAAGTTGTATTTTCTTTGTCAAGCCACAAGGAACATGAAAATGATTGATGTATATCTACATTTAAATGGCTTCCAGTTGTTCACCAATTATATTATATTTAGTGCTACCTTGGAGTTTAAATGTATGACTGGCAGTGCCCCAGTCTTTCGCACAGAATTAAGCAAACGCACTACTAGAAATTCTGAATATTCCTTTCTTCAAGACGGCCATTGGCCAAAGAACATTTTATTATAAAACAGTAAATCTCTGGAATTCTATCGAATCGTCCCTTAAGTTACTATTTTCAAACAGTCGCTTAGATCTAAGTTATTACGGGAGTTCTTAGATAATTAGCTCTTCAGTTTATTAGTTTATTTATTTATATCTTCATACTTTCTTCATTATTTATAGATAACTATTATTTTACTCTAAGATATTGTATTATATGTTTTTTTCTTAATAATAATACACTGTAATTATATTTTTAAAAATAAATTAGGGAAAAACTAAGCCTGAGGTCTTGAACTATACCGACTGAGGCCGTTAGGCCCAGGTCCGTTTTCAAGACTGAGGGCACTGTCAGTTTTTCCCTATCCGGACCAACTGTAGGACGGTAAATAACTTATTAATTTTTGTGCTTGTTTCTGTAATCGTTTTGTGTTGTCGTTTAGCGGCAAAGGATACTGGACTGCGCAGATACTTACAAAATACCGCCCGCTCAAACAGCCACTCAGAACGCACGATTTTTTAGGATACCGGACAGGAAATAAAATAAAATAAAGTATGTATATGTATGTGCTGTATAATGAAATCTTATGTTTTGTATTAGTCGTTACCAGCTGTTGAGGAGCCATCATTACCAGCAGGCTGGGAGGAAAGACAAGACGCTAATGGACGTACATTCTACATTGATCATACTACCAGATCAACATCTTGGGTCAGGCCAAGAAGGTATGTGGTACTACATCCATAATAATACTTCAGTATTCAGTAACATTCACTTACTTGGGAAGCTTATCTGTATCTACACTGTTGTCAGATCGACGGCTTTTCAAATGTTTTACAGTCTAGAAAAAATTATGTACAGTAGTACAGTAGCTAGAGTTTGTAAAAGAACTTGCTAAGGTCTTTGCAATCTGTGTCAGCCATGCCAGCTGACTCAGGTCAGCAAAGAGGTTGTTTCAGGGTTCATCCTGTAAGTTAGCTGTGTCCCTTACTTTGACCAGTCCAGAGGTTGTTTCAGGGTTCTTTCTGTTAGTTAGCCATGCCCAGACTTAGATCAGCCCAGAGGTTGTTTCAGGGTTTTTTCTGTGAGTTAGCCATGCCCTTACTTTGACCAGCCCAGAGGTTGTTTCAGGGTTCAATGTGTGAGTTAGCCATGTCCTGATGTAGATCAGCCCAGAGGTTGTTTCAGGGTTCTATCTGTGAGTTGCCTGACTTTCTTTCAGGGTTAAATGAAATTATAGTTTGATTTTCCTTTAGTTGGTAAAAATATTTTCCTAATGTTTAACCTCGCCAACTTTATCCTTCTTTAATCATCCATGCTGACAATTTGTTTCTATCTGTCTTAACAGTGAAGCAAGCCATCAGCAAGCACTACAACAAGCTGAAAGTGGTAGAGCAAGACAGTTTAGGATCCGGAGGCACCTTAGTGTGGAAGAAGGTCGACCCTGCTGACTCACCAGAACCAACATCACAGGCTAGTTTAAACACATATTACACACAGATGCCCTTATGGTGTGGTGACTCTAAGGTCATCTGCTCAGGACCCAATCAACTGTTATCTTTATTGGTCATCATACAATGCTTCATGAGAGTGTTGTGTAACGACCCTTAGGGCATGAGTGTCGGAAGTTAAAGTTAGCATGTTGTTCAGGGATGTTATAGATAGAGTTTGTGCTTGAAAAGTCCTTGAAGTGAAGTCCTTGAGTTTTTGTATGATTATTTCGTAGCCTAGATGAATATCTGGGTACTTCTGGTAAGAATGTGTATATTAAGATCTATTTATCTCAGCTGCACTGTAACATTGAATCAATGTTTAAACCACGTTCTAATACAAAAACCATTGTTCTTGAAAATTGAACTTTTGTGCTTGAAAAGTGCTTTTTGTAACGAAAATGTAGCACAAACTATTTATAGATGGGGTCAGTGCTGTTTTTGATATTTTGATTGTACTTTAATTATTACAGTCTGGTTGGACAACTCAGCCTACTGTCTCAGAAGAGACAGATACAGAAACCAATGATACCAGTAATCAAGTTAGTAATCAACAAGTAAAACAGCTTTTTCTATGATTGGATTGCTTGGATCTGTAATAAAGTATGAAGTGCAATTTGGCTCAAGGGCGGATCCATGGGGGCAAAGGGGGCTGAAGCCCCCCTTCAGCAGTCAAAAAACGATGCTTTTTTATATTGTTTTCCATTGTGTTGACAGAAGAATCTCAATTAGCTACCCCTAAACATAATTAGCTCCGTAAACTCAATTAGCCCCCCTAAACTCAATTAGCCCCCCTAAACTCAATTAGCCCCCATCCCCTTAAAATTTTGGCTGGATACGCCCTTTTGGCTGTGCACCTGGTTGGCATTAGCAAACATGCTCTATCCCATTTCAGCAATACAGCACAGTTCTCTACCAATCAGAGCATGCATACATTGCTATCTAAGTTTATTTATGGTACTAGTTACTGACAGTACTGTATTTAAGTGTGTATACATGTACTAGACAGTAATGGCTGTTAACATGTGTATTTCAGCTGTGTTTTTGTCCCTTGCAGCAGAATGTTTCAAATCCACTACTTGAACCCCTACCACCTGGATGGGCCATGCAGAGAAGCTCCAAATGGCAGAATGTTTTTCATAGATCACAACACCCAAACTACATCCTGGGTTAGTATTGCCAGCAAATCTTGATCAACCAATAAATGTAACATATCTAATTACAGCACTGTCTGATTTTATGTACTCTCAGCATGACCCACGACTTTCTTCAGGAGCAAGTCCTTCAGCACCCCTCAGCTCATCCCCACCAAGCTCTGGACTGTCCAATCAAGACCTAGGGCCACTCCCAGTAAGTATTAGACAAATAAAGTCATAAAGTCATTTTAGAGTGTGCTATACTTTAGACCCTTTTGATAAATCCAATAATGCCTAATATTCTACATTTGACGTCAAATTTATTTTTTGTCAATTTATAAAATAAAAAAGAAGACATATTTAAAACCAGGTAATATAGGTGAACATTTTGTCCAGTCTTCAAGTACAATTATGAACAAAACATTTTTTTTTCTTGTTAGGACGGATGGGAAGAAAGGCTTCATTCTGATGGAAGAGTCTTCTACATTGACCATAGTAAGCATTTAGCACAACGCCTTCGTGGCTTTAGTCATACATAGAGTAGATTTCAATTCATTATACATATTCTCATAATGGATGAAAAGGGCACGAAAACGAGGTCACCCAGTCATTAGTTCACAATACAAGAAATAAAAGTACATTAAATGAGTTTATAAGAGAATAGTATAGAAATTTAACTCTTGCTTTGACCTGTATTCGTGCTATCCACCTTTATTCTGAATGAGCAGCCTTGCTCAGCCTTGCAAGACGACTGGGTGACCTCGTTTTTGTGCGCTCGTCAGCCATATGAGAAGGGTGTATGATATAGCATAGCATCATGGTACAGAATACAAAAGATATCCCGTCAACCAACCACAGTTCACAGAATCTCTGCTCATCCAATCAGAATGCTCAGGCATGTCACAATCATGGTCACTGCATGGCACACCTTTACAGTGGGGTTTCACGTCAATTAATTGAAATCTGCTCTGCACATTTCTATTATTATAACAATGTTTGAAGAATTTTGATAGTCATAACTTGTACTTACAAGGCATGATTATTTTTAGCAACAAGATCAACACAGTGGGAAGACCCCAGGCAGCAAATCAAAAAATCCAAGACTCAGGTAAGACAAACATGGTGACATATACTGTAATCTGTCGCAATGTATACATTATGGTTGTTGGATGGGTTAGCGTGGTCGATTATTGTATTCCCACTCTAACTTCTCACTAAGATGACACTGCCTGGGAATCGAACTAGGGTCACATTGGTGAGAGGGTATACACTAGCAGCTTACACTAAACCTTCTAAGCATGAGAGAACCAAAATAGCAACTATTACGTACCAAGTTTGAGAATCCATCTTTGGCGAGGTGTGTTTACTCTACATGCACACCCATCATGGTAATGCCATTTATGGATATTAAGGTAGCTGCAATCAGTAACGGAAACTTTCGACTTCTTCTCTTTGTGGCCATTTTATTTTTAAATATGAATTGGTCAATTGATTGAAGTTTAAAATATTGGGTGTGGCATGTCGATCGATCTTTAATATTCAAAAGTTATGGGGAAATCCCAAAAAACAGTTTTTCGGGTCGGTCTCACAAAATCCCCCATGGATTTTGTCCAAACTTAAGGATGTTGTATTTTGAGTCATGCCCTTGCTGATGAGTGAGTTTCAAGGAATTATATCTAGCCGTTTTAGATTTATGAAGTCCCAAAGTTTGTTGTTGATTTTTCAAATTCGATTCCATATCACTCACAGAGGGAGCTCGTAAACAAGATCTGTTCTATTATTCGCCCTGGAATTTTGCATGAGAAATGCAGACAGGCATTGTTAATGACACAAAAGGAAAAGACAAAGACTTGAATACTTTGAACTTAACAAATACTGGTGAGATATATGGCTAGTGTTTGACGTTATTTTTTCGCCACTCTTAAAAATTCAGTATCCGAAACCAAATGAATGCATTTTGGTGTATATATATTGTATCTCATGTGCTGAAATTCTTACAAAAATCTATGGACGCGTTCCCGAGGAATATGAATTGACTAAAATCTTATAGGTGCGGAGAATGCTGTCATGAAAATGCTATACATTTGCCGAACTGTAGTTTCAAATAGAAATAAGCAAATGCCTCGAATCTCAACACCATAAAAAAGATCATATTTAAAATTTCTCATGCAAAATTCCAGGGCGAAATATAGAACAGATCTTGTTTACGAGCTCCCTCTGTGAGTGATATGGAATTGAATTTGAAAAATCAACAACCAACTTTGGGACTTCATAAATCTAAAACGGCTAGATATAATTCCTTGAAACTCACTCATCAGCAAGGGCATGACTAAAAATACAACATCCTTAAGTTTGGGCAAAATCCATGGGGGATTTTGTGAGACCGACACGAAAAACTGTTTTTCGGGAATTCCCCATAACTTTTGCATAATAAAAACGATCGACATGCCACACCCAATATTTTAAACTTCAATCAATTGACCAATTTATATTTAAAAATAAAATGGCCACAAAGAGAAGAAGTCTGTTTTAGCGCGCTTTGAATGATACTGGTCGGAACTTTCCGTTACTGATCGTAGCCACCTTAAATAAAGTTATTTCTGTTGAACAGGTCATACCATATTCCAGGGACTTCAAGAGGAAATGTGATTATTTTAGATCCAAACTCAAGAGACCAGTAAGTAATACTTCTATCTTTGATGAAGCAAGTGTAGTAAATTAGATGTGCTGCCAGCTAAACAAGAGAGAGGTCCTTCTCCAAGCCCGGCCTTGGCTGGATCAACACTCAGGATATTAAAATAACTGAGGAATTTGTAATTACATCTGCAAGTGGTTAGACCTTAACATGGATTACCTTAATAGTGAATCTAATCAACTAGAGCTGGTAAAATAGGTTGCATCACCATCAAGTGTCATTGTCTATAAACAAATGAAGAAATATAAAAAGCGCGCGCGTGCTTCTCATAACACTTCTCTCGTGTTCTGCCAACCCCCGCATGCTTTATGACAGCACACAGCACAGCACAGCAAGCAAGTTCTTATTTCTTTTATGAAATACAAATTACAATAATAGATAGGAATGACGCAAAGGAAAGTGTGCGCGCGTGCAATGTGCTGTCATAAAGCACGCGCTCCAAACCAATCAGAACGCGACATTCATAACAGTTATTTTATAAATTGATTAAGCCTTATTTTATTTACTGTTTATCTGTAAATGCACGCTTTAAAATGGCGCACTGATAGAGGGGGGATGTGTACCTTGGGCTTCCAATATTTACAGACAAGCAAAAAAATGTATTACCAATATTATTTTATTGTCTTGGTACTTTATTAATTGAACATCAGTTAGCTGTGCAAGACAACTGACTTGATTTTAATTGTTATTGAACAGAGTAATGTTCCCAACAAGTATGAAATCCACATTAGACGCAACAATCTCTTGGAGGATTCATTCCGTGCCGTTTTTCTAAGTATTCGTAATGCTGATATATTGAAGAGTAGGCTGTGGGTTGTGTTTGATGGTGAGACAGGGCTGGACTATGGAGGGGTACAGAGGTAAGTCGTACGGCCCTTTAAACACGTAGGTGGGAAGGATATTGCGTGGTATCAACAGGCTAAGAGTGTAGAATAGCACCACCCATAGGCCTGTAGGCCGACAGCAAGTCCTTTGCCAGACAATTGTTGGCAATTTAACAATCATTTGTTTTGTTTGTTTGAATGGTGGGTTGGATAAAGGCCGACAGACCAGTAGGGGTAGAGAGAGATAAGGTTTACCAGAGAGTAATTTATTTATAATAACTTCATTTGCAAACAAATAATAATAGAAAAATGTTGCAAAAAGGCTGCTGCCAGGGAAGAACTGAATCCTCATATGCGGAAAATATATTAATATATTAAAAACGTGCCGGATCGCTTCGTTCGCGGGTTGGGCCTCACATTGGGGTGGGTGTCGTATTTGGTCTATGGTTGTACTTGATGTAAATCTGATTCAGTGTATGTATGATTGGATGAGAGTGAAAAGAAAAAAAAAAGAAAAGAAAATAAACTTACCAATCGACTGCTAAAGATTCCAGAGAGACCGGAGATGACGTCCATTGATAGCAACCTAGAATACATTTGCGGACTGACAAAAACTTCTTTAATTTTTGTTTTCCTTTTTTGCAGAGAGTGGTTTTATTTGCTGTCTAAAGAAGTCTTTAACCCATATTATGGACTATTTGAATATTCAGCAAGGTAAACCACCTACACAATGATCACTTAGGCCCAGTCCACACGTATCCGCCATTTTTTTTTTTTTTTTGCGTATACGGGTTGCGTCCACGCGTGTCCGGAAATTCTTGTATCCGTTTCCGGAAATTTTCGAAAACGGTCTCCAGAGTGGAAATTTTCAAATACGCTCCGAATACGGATACGATAAAAGTGATAGGAAACCTTAATTGTGCTGTAAACTTTCCAGTTTAATTTTCTTTCTGTCCCTCAAAGCAGTTTCGTGTAGTACAACGCATTTCTACAACTCCTTAGAGGCCCAATACAAAAACTCTCCCAGCGACCACTTCGAGAATCTTCCAAAGGTTCAAAGATGAAAAGCCAGGTTTTACATTTGCCACCTTAACGCGTCTCAATCTGAAATTTTGATTTTCTTTCTTTTCCAGTGATAACTACACGCTTCAAATCAATCCCAACTCTGGTCTTTGTAACGAAGATCATTTGAACTACTTTAAGTTTATTGGCAGAGTCGCCGGAATGGCAGTATATCATGGCAAACTTTTGGATGGTAAGAAAATGACAGAGTATAGTGTGGGTGCGTGTTAAAGGGTGTGTATTGAAGGGTTAGGATAATCATAGGTATAAGGTATACATGGTTAACGGTGGGGTTTGGGGGTAGGGCTGGTCCATATTTTTTTTCCATTGCTTTCATTTTCTCATATATTCTTTCATATATTTTCTCTCAAAAGCACTCTTTTAAGAGGAAGGAAATATATCAATAAAGGCCACAATCTAATATTATTCATGCAATGTTTGTTTGTCTATTTTCTTTCAGCTTTTTTCATTAGACCATTTTACAAAATGATGTTAGGAAAAGCAATCACACTGATCGACATGGAGAGTGTGGTAGGTTTTTTTTCTTCATTTAATCATATTTCACACCACCTAGATTTTACATTACAGTTCTACATTTTTTACAATAGAGGTTTACAATACAATGATTTTATACAATTATATATACATATATATATATATAAAGCATGCATATTTACAATACAGTATCAGCAAGATTATTAAAACTACTATAGTTGTCATTTTTGTTATTATTGTAATTACAAAGATTCAGATATAGTAATAAATTAAATAGTAAACTCAGGGTGGCAGACACCTCAAGAAGAAACCACAGGCTTATACTCTTGAGGTGTCTCTTGAGGTAAAAGGCATGCAGTTTTAGCAAAATTAAAGCAAAGTTAAAGCAAAATTAAAGCAAGGAGGAATAAGGAGCTACATGTTCTATTTTGAAATGGCTATTTTGTTTAGTTAAGACATTTGATAATATTTAAATTATTTACTAATGAGACAATCAATACGGTACATTTTATATTTATATTTAAAGCTAGATATCGATGTTGCAGATTTTATATTGTCAGGCAGCAAATTCCATAGCTTGGGGCCTTGATTACTTATAGTAAATTGTTTTATGTTTGTTCTACAAAAAGCTGATCTGTTAAGTAATTTCTTTGTTCTTTATAGGATTCCGAGTACTTTAACAGTCTAAACTGGATTTTAGAAAACGATCCTGAATGTTTAGAACTACGATTTTGTGTAGATGAAGATCTATTTGGACAGGTAAATAGTTATGGTTGTGTTGAGTAGGGTGGGGTCGACATGGTTGTCGCCAAGTTGGTACCACATTTCACCCTGTTCATCAAGTTTGCTAACAGTGATATCGATCTTATCAAAAATACGATACATTAATATAATTCTCAATGTTTTATTGGATATTTAGTTGAAGATGAAGGAGCTTAAACCTGGAGGTGCTGATATTCGTGTCACGAATGAAAACAAGCTGGACTACATCAAGTAAGACCATCTAGTTGTCTGTATGTTAGATCGCTGTTCCCATTTCAGCGACCCAGAAAAACTACTCCAGACGCGACACGCTTTCTAATATTTTTACTCACAACGGTGTGACTTCGTTAGTAGGGACCTTAAGGTAATTCCCTTGTTTTGCACTGCGCATTTTTCTGCGCATGCAATTAAAAGCATGGAACTAACAAGTTTAGGCATTTTTCGTTTCGGAAACTAAATAAGAAACACGTTCAAAACCAATTTTCACTTTTTTTCTCTTTTTTGAGTAGAGAAATTGCGATTTTTATCCTACTCGCCTCAGTCTCCACTCGGAAAAGTGTCAGTTTTCGACGATTTTGAGATGTTTTTTTTCCCAAGATAAATCAAAAGCGAGAATGGTGACCCCCATTTTTTATTTTAGATTTTTGATAAATGCGATGCTCGTCATTATATAACAAAATATGAAGGAAAGTTTATTGGATAGATTTTGAAATATTTTGATGAGAATAGTTGACATGTGCAATTGTGCACATACCTGCATTTTTCACTAATAGTTCAAGAATCATAGTCATCCAATGATTTTGATGGATTTAATGGTATAGATTATCTAGCAAACTTCCAGTTATAAGTTATAAGTTTTGATATATGAAAGTACTTTTAACGGTAAATAAAGGTTCTTGATAACAACTTCCGGTTGCTACTGCATTTCACTATAAAACCCATAAATTGACATATTTGGAGAGCATCTAGCGTAAAAACGAGAATGGTGTCCCCATCTTTTTATTGTAGTTTTTCAATAAAATAATTATTACCCATGCTAAGTTTCAGGACAAAGTTATTGGCAAAATTTCTTTCAAGGAATTACCTTAAGCTGTAGGACGGCAACGTGGGCGACAACGTAGGCGAAATTGAGGCGCTTCAACCTTCTATTGTCTTATTATTTCGTGTTTACCTAGCATTTCACTCAATAAAGCATCCCCGTTTTAGACTCGAAATGACGTCTTTTGGGAGCGCTTTTACTTATAACGAAAAACAGCAAAGCTAAGCCTTTGGCGTAGCCGTTCTCTTTAGTACGTAAAAATAGGACATTCCACGTCTTACTTTCAGCATAAGACGGCAATGATGCACGGTGTTTCGTACATTCTAACGAGTATCTATTGAATAGCGCAATTAGTGCTATTGTATGGTTGCCTTCGTCGTCGTCGTTGCCGTCCTAAAGCTTAAGGTCCCTGATTGACGGGGCCAACAGCCCGCACATCTGGAAGAAACATGAAAAACGCTAAGATACAAAGATATAAAAGTAAAAGCGCTTGTATTTAGGGAGTAAATGATGTGGGGTTCATCCGTCAGTAAGTTGACAGGCTCAAGGAATGATTATTTTCTATATTATTGATGCTTATTATTAGCTATTATCATGCATTGTGAGTTATTTGGATCTATTTTATTTAGTCAAGTAATAAAGTGGAGATTTGTGAGCCGCGTTGAAGATCAAATGAGAAAATTAATGGAGGTGAGTAGGAATGGGAAAAGACCTTTTTCCTTAAGGCTTCGCGCGCATCCGAACGTGACAAGCTGTTATATAGAAAGGCAATTTTGCTGAATACCTACATGTGTAAAAAAAAACTTGGCATTTTTGTGTGCTTTTATTGGAAAAGTGTGCTTGCTTATAGTACTCATCCACGATTTCGATGAGTGCGCAGCCCTTATGGACGGGCCAAAAGAACTCTAATTGTAATAACGCGTATTCACTTTCTCTAATTGAAGGGATTCAACGAACTCATTCCTCATAATTTACTCCAGATATTTGATGAGCGTGAACTGGAGGTGAGTCTTACATGCCTAGAGCACCAACTACGAATGATCGTGCGTTAGCGGTGATTTATTCCACCTCATGCGCTCAGTTCTGTTTGCATAGCAGGTCTGTTCTTTTGTCCGTAGCGGTAATGGTTGGAGGTGTCGCAAAGGGTCTTGAGAGAAAAGAACGCTTATATTAGTGCTAGTATCACATTAAAATACAAAAAAACAACAACAACAGATCCACGAAAGAGAGACGAAACATAAAGAGTGCAACAATAAGAAATAATTTTTTTAACCTGTTTTCTTACGAACTATGGTTGTTTGTGTTTGTAGTTGTTGATGTGTGGTCTAGGAGATATAGATACCGAGGACTGGAGAAAACATTCCAATTACAGGGGTGACTACCACGATAAACATATCGTCATTCAGTGGTTCTGGAAAGTAAGTTGAACCTGTACAAAGCGATAAGAGGGAATGCGTGCGTTTTGGCGCGAAAATTTCCATCAAATCTTCAGAACCTTTGTTATCGTTGCTATGCCCCAAAACCTCAAAACTTTGGCTCAAATATCTCAGAATTTAAATTTCTGATGTGAAAATGGAAGAAACATTTCTTGCTATCCTTTTAGTTTTTAGTAGCAGATATTGTGTCAGTAGTTGTTTGTTAGATAAGATTTTAATTCTACTAGAAAAAAATGCTCAACAATAATTGGTTCGCTATTGTCTAAGTCGGAACAATAATTAATTAAAGTTTTTCTGATCTAACGCGGCATTTCTTGTCTAGGCTGTCAACTCTTTTGACATGGAAACTCGTGCAAGATTGCTGCAGTTTGTGACTGGTACGTCACGCGTTCCAATGAATGGTTTTGCTGAGCTGTACGGCAGTAATGGTCCACAACGGTTCACTATTGAACCATGGGGAACACCGCATTCCTTACCTCGGGCGCACACATGGTAAGTGTTTTGATACACTATGAAGGAAGTCTGCTCTGCCCAACACATGTTATGCCACAGTATTCATGTACTCCGTTAACGCGCAGATACATGGACCACCTATTGTAACCACGTAGGTGCACAGTTTTCCCACTTCTACACCTCAGCGAGTAACAAATTTTATCGAAACTGCAACATTGTTTGCAACCACGTGATCTTAGCTAATTGAATCAATTATTTAGTTAATTATTCCGGTTTAATAAACATAATTCTCCAGTTTCAAGTTATCTTCGCTCAGCCTTAAAAATTTCAGCTATTCAAATCGAGGCTAAGACTGAGCAAAGACGAACTGAAAATGGCAGTATTAACGTTCTTGAGAAGAGGCTCACGTGATGCCAGCCATGACAAGAGGCACAACAAAAGAGTCTCTTCCTACTGGAATACTTCTCATGTAAATCAGATTATACCAGATTTCATCGTTCCTGACTCCTGTCATGGCTGCCATCACGTGATGGTACAAGAATATAGCAATAGAGGTTTTGCACCATCACGTAATGGCAGCCATTGCAGGAGTCAGAAACAATAGTCTTTTCTCACTGGGAGACTGAATTCTTTCTCATGTAAATCAGGTAAGACCAGATTCCATTGTTCCTGCCTCCTGCAGCCACATGCCATCACGTGATGGTGCAAAGCCTCTATTCATAGTTTTGTAACAACGTTGCGCGAAGCACTTGCACCTACTTGAGATCGGGCCTTGCTTTTGCTTAGAAATGGTTTCAGGTTTCCAGAGACCACGAAGCATATTTTGATTGTGGAAATAACATCAAAAAATAACTTGTTTTCTTTTCCATGTAGTTTCAATCGTTTGGATCTTCCTCGATACCGCAGCTACTACGAACTACGTGAAAAATTACGGATTGCGATAGAAAATACTCAAGGATTTGAAGGAGTGGATTAAGACTTTAGCTGGTGTAGAAGCGATGATCCCTGGTGAGATGGTACTGCAATTTAATTCTTTGGACTTCAGTGAAGGACCAGCGAGTGCAAATCAGACTGATATTATTAGCCATCATTAATCAAATGGATTTATCAATAATTCGTTTTGAAGCAAGTCTTCTATTCCACGGTAAATGAATGTTGAATAAAAATATCAGCTGATGGCGATGGGCAAATGGACCAATGAGAGTAGAAATAAATTTTCTTTGAATCTATATGCTTGGAAAAATTAAACTTCATTTTGCATCCTCTCTTCGTAGAAGCTTTTGGCCTTTACCAAGACTTTGAATGGATAAAATAAGAGTGTTACATTCATTGCCTTCTGGAAAAGAAAATGTTTCTTGAACGCTGGATAATGTTGCGCATGCACATGTGCATGTTTTGTTTAGTAGTATTAGTATACATAGAATCCAAGGAATATTATTGTCTCAAGAGAATCACGTAGGTTGCTTTGAACCAATTACTTTTATAATTATCGATTTAGTGTGATTTTTATATAGACGAGTTCTTTTATTTTACCAATTGAAAGATATGATCATACTCACTTTTGGGTTCTTTTTTGTTTAAAAAAAAGGTTTCATATCTCTTCTATATGAGAGAAACTAGCATGCCTAGACTAGATAATACATATTATGTTAGTATATATGTAGATAGCTTGAACATAAGTCGGTAGTTTTATTGTGCCCACATTGCGTTCTCATTGACTTATGATCGAAAACATATCCTCCGCACCCTCCACCACCCCACTTATATTCACCCAATTAGACTGAACATATATACATGTAAAAGTAATTTTTTTAAACTATCTTTGTGAATATTTTATTACATAGCTGTGACTGCTGCCAAAGTTGCTGCAAACTAGATTATTACCTTGAATGACTGTCGCAATCTTTTACAGTCAACCATCTTTGAAAGTATATGACGATTGTTACACTACTTTTGAAAATAGCCGCTGCTACTGAAATTTAGAACTGTATAGAATATTGAATTCAATTATAACCAATGGTATTACGAGAAATGATGCTAAAGAACACTGTTATTAATTCCTAATAATGTGATATCAACATGACAATCACATTATTTGAAATAAGATTGTATGATTAATAATATCCAGATCCCTTCAGTATCCAGAATATGATTTGATTCAACCCGTGAAACATATGTACGATTGACACTAATACAATTGTTCTCATTTGAATGATTCAGTTTGGTTCACGGGTCAAATGGAATCACTATAATCGGTCTGATTACAACTAGTCCAAATAAATTCTACAACAAATAAAATACCTTGAATTTAGTGATGTAATATTTTTGTTATCATCAGTTTATCTTTATTATATTTATATTTTATCGGTAGACATTAACTCGAGCTCAATGGTTTAAGCAGCTAATGTGGTTGAAATGACCTTCATGTTCATCTGCACTTAATTGACTTGTCGAGTCACTAGTTGCATAACCTACGTTTTAGTCATAAGTTAAGGGTTTAGCGTTATGGTATAAGCTGAAAAATTTTTTGTCTACATTCCCATATCGACCAACGAGCGTCTGTATGAAAGGGAAAGGCTCATTGAGCCACAAGGGATAACCATTGACATTTGGATCATTAGAGAATAGATGGGAGGGAGGATGAGTATGTAGGTCATGAGGTGCAATGCAAACAAGTGCTAATTCTACTGAAGGAAACTGAACACGTACACCAAAGTCAAGCAAAGAGAGGAGGAACTATGTCAAGTGTGTAGGGCGAGGGTCCAGCATATATTTTTGTTATTTAATTAGTGTTAGTAAAAGGATATTAAATGGAAGTCTTCATCGATATCGTTATCATCTTCCCTATCTGGTTCGAACAGGCCTCGGGTATGTTGTACTGTTTGATCCTAAAATAAAATACATTCATATATATATATATTGTATTTATCATTTTAAAAGTACTCACATTTACCTGAATTGATAGCCCATCCTCAGAAGCACACATCGGCCTGTTGTAATATTTCTGTGACCACATTTTGTGTGGGGAATCACTGTAGAATCTAGGCGTCACACCAGTCCACAGCTGATTGCTTGATAATGGCGAGGATGAGTTGGGTACTTTCTGCAAAGTTCGTTCAGGCTGGACAATTTCTTCTTGTTCTGGATCATCCAAGTAGCTGTCGTCTGTACTAACTGCTTTTGGTAACCTTGGAGAAAAGATGTGTAAAATCAGGTAAGTGAAGACCAGCTACATTTATTTCAAACTATCCTGGAAAAGTGATCCAGCCCAATGTCTGCAATGTTTGGGCATGGCACGATCATGGTAAGTCTCCCCCACGGCGTGACGACACTGAAAGCGGCTGTGGGAGAGACTAGATCATGGTACGCAGCTCCATACGTAAGTTTTTAACAAATTGCGCTTCGCCTCTAACCAAGGCCACAGGGGTTGGCCGTGGTTTGATTTCTGAACGCGGTGTTCGTGGTATGTGAGTAGAGTTGCTTGTTTTTTCTTCCCTTTCGTGGGATAAAAGCAAGTCATCCATCCTTTCGGTATTCTCAATATTCTTATACTCTCGGCTTTGTAATCAATTCATCAGTTTACCAATGATGATGTTACACGGAGCGATTTTTGGCGAAACATGCCACATTCAACTATTTTCAGATTAGCAATACGTTGCAATTGTTTTATTCAGCTTCAAAAACTCGCAACGCATATCGCCCAAAATCGTTTCAAATCGTCCTGGATCACCCTGACATAGATATGCATGACATACGACAAACCGTACCAATTGAATTCAGCATGCTTCCTACGCAACTGAGCGACATGGGCCTCAACATCCATACCACATCTGTTTTGTCGTGTTTTTGAATATTTTTTCCTTCTCATTATTTTCGAGGGGTGTGGGAGGACGTCCTTTGTGATATGTGCACATCTTAAGGCTTCGTCGTCCCTATGAGATCCACGCCTGGCCACGACTCTACTTCCAAACTATAAAGGGATTTTTTTACTTACTGATTTGGGTAGCCAAGGTGAAAGTATAAGAAATGATAATAAGAAATAATAGTTCCACGGCGAAAGAGGTAAGGGTGTGGTAGTGATGGGGGAAAGGGATGGGGGGACTGGCTGTTGAAACACACATGGCGTCGTATTTGCCATTTCTATTATCATTTATGAAAATAGTAGAGTCAAAATCAAGCATGACTTCCAGAACGCTCCATATATTTTTTTTATTTCGTCTTCTTTCTAATAGCTCCGTTTGTACTTACTACTCCAAAGGGGAAAGGTTTCGAAGCCAACTGCTCTACCCGTATACCATCTTTTGATCTAGGATATTTTGAAGGTGAAATTATTCAAAAATCTCGGAAATCGGCGTTACAAAAAAAAACCATTTTCTTTATTTCTTACTTACTTTTCACGACTTGCATGACCCGTTGTTTCCCAGGGAAATCTTTTTAGAACAGGAGAAGTTGAACTTGAGATCAGGATGTTTGTCGGATTTTTTGAGTTACTGTATTCTTGTTGATGAAGGCGTTCACTGCTTCTTTTTACTGTTTTTGAGCTTCTGTAAATACAGTACGATGAAAAGTCCAGACCATCAATATTATATTTTCATTGTATTTACAAAGTGATTGGATGAAGCATACTTACCTAGCAAAGGGAACAACAGCCAAACCAGCATCATAAATGCTACTACAGCCATCTTTCTCGTTATCTTCTTCTAATTCTCGTGTTGAAACGCAAACATGACTGGTATCGAGGAGAGGAAAAAGCTGGAATTCCTCTTTTGACAAAGGACGATCCTTCAATATATTGTACATATTATCCTGACATGAATGAGAAAAGAGGAAAAATAAAAGAGAAGTAAAGACGGAAAGAAAGATTTGAAAACGAAATTGGAGAAAGTTGATTTTTGTTTTAATTTTACTCGACGCGCGCGCGCAAAAACGGCGGGAAAATTAGACGATTTATTTGGTCTTCCTGTGTACCTTTTTAAAGAGAGCGACTAAGTCGAGACAAGTTGTACTCATGCGCACGTCATTAAGCTGACCAGATCACGGGCTCACAGACAGGATTAAAGCAAAAAGACGAGTTACGAAAAAGAAATTTTACTTAAAAAATAAATAATTTTATATAAATGCAGAGACTTTCTTCTCTCGTAAGACCTCTATCAAGGCCTGCTGTAAGTAGAATACTTGATCAAAGTTTTTTTTATTTGCATAGTTTTCTATATTTTCAGGGCTATGATGTCAACCCGTTTTTATTGATTGCATAACTTTTCCAGTAAATTATCTCGTATTTGTCTCTTTGGAGAAAGAAAGGCTTCAAAAGAAACCTTTTTTCTTCAATTTATATTAATTTATTAGTAGATCTTATTACCTTTTCTACATTTTTTCTGTTTTCCCAACGTAATGTTAATATTAAACATAATGTTAACGTGTTTTAGGGACCCTTACTGCGTCAGCTTTACCAAGCAAGAGATGCATCTACCTTGGTTGTAGCCGAACATAATGATCAAAATCTATCTCCAATAACTTTAAATGCTATAACAGCAGCAAATAAACTCGGAGGGGAAGTATCTGCTTTGGTTGTTGGCTCAAATTGTGGTCCTGTAAGTAACTTTATAGATAACACACGGTTGGCGAGGTTTATATAGTATTTATAACTACAGTGTAAATAATAATAAAATAGATAAATGGGATTTAACAGTGTTATTTACTTAGAGTGGCTCTTTATGCACTGGGCTTGAAGAGGATTTACTTGAGGAAAACTAAAGAACTCAAGAAAAATCCTTGAAGAACAGAATTTAAACCAAGAAACATTTCACTCACATGATGCTGAGCCTGGTAATCAAACCAAGGTCACTTTGTTGAGAGGTGAACAATCTCGCTGTTCTGCCGACCATGCTTCAAATGTAATATAGCCATTCTGTTCTCCAATACTGGAATGCATTGCACTTCACACAATTCAAGAGGAAAGCATTCAATTATTTTTTGTCATATGACCTTTCAAGAACATATTTAATGGCTCAAGTATCCAATTTGACCTGTGAACTGCTGTTATTACGAGACATGATCCTGTATTCCATATGAACCATATATTTTCTTTGTGTTTCAGATTGTAGAAGAACTGAGTAAAGTTCAAGGGATTAATAAGATTCTTGTGGCTCAGAATGATGCATATAAGGGCTTTTTACCAGGTTAGAGGCTTAACTACAGGCGTACTGGGTAGTGCCAGATACCATATAACACTGTAATATGGTTATGAGTTATATTATTTTTCATTTGTTCCTTTATGATTGCTTTATTATATTACTCCCACAGAGGTCCTGACTCCTTTGATAGTTGCCTCACAGAAACAGTTCACCTATTCTCACATCACTGCAGGGGCAACAGCTTTTGGAAAGGTACATGATTGTGATTCATATAGCTCTGTTTCTATATATACACTCAATTGAAGAATTGTTTTCGTGTTCAGAAACATAGAACATAGAAGCTGAGACCAAAATGACACATGATTCTCAAGGATTCTTCAATTGAGTGTATACATATACATGTGTATGTATGTATATATCAAAGGGGATCAAAGGAATGAAGCTACTGTATGACATGATTGGCTTCATAGCTCAGTTGGTAGAGCATCGCACCGGCATCGCAGAGGTCATGGGTTCGATTCCTGTTGAAGCTTGAAATCACTTTTTCAAGTCTTTCTTTACAGCGTTCGCTTAGATCGCTCATTCACTGTGATGATCAACACATCTATCATTATTCCACCACAGTTCTGCCCATTCAATTTCCACACTGTATGACTATTATCTGTACTACTGTAGAAATAAAACATGATATTCCTTGCAATGTATAAATTAGCTCCACTTTTTCTTTGTGTACATTCATTCCCATGACATCAAGAGTATGTGTGACCCACCATCCTACCCCCAAACCATGTGGTGCATAGCACCTGCAGTACACTGAAATATATAGCTGTCCACTTGGAAAAGAGTTATCGTAGAATTATAAGTTGAACACCGTAGTGAAAATGGAAACTGACGTTTTGGACGTTAGTCCTTCGTCGGAGTCAATGAAAAGCTTGAAAATAAAAAAACTTGGAAAAGATGTAAAGGAAGTCACATATGCATTATCATGATACATATTTACCATATTTCAAAAATATTCTAGCTGGAGGAAACCTCTCATAACCTCTACCACTTTTTTCCATACTTTTCTTGATTTAATTATTGCAGTAACACGTAAAAGTCTGAACCAATTGTTTGTTCTTTTGATTTGATTAGAGCCTTCTTCCAAGGGTTGCAGCTCTTCTTGATGTTGCACCTTTATCAGATGTTACAGAGATCAAGTCAGAAGACACTTTCGTCAGAACTATATATGCTGGTATGTAAATTGTTAATAACATGAAAAAGATTATCCATTATGGATATAGATCACAGAGTATACGTACCTTTTAAGCACAATTGTGGTCACGAGGCAATGTTGGTCTTCTCGTATACTGTCAGTCTGGCTCTTATGTTGTTTAAGGATATAAAGTGGCTATTAGTGATAATAGTCTCTTGATTTGCAAGACAGATCAAGAAATCATTTAATTAGATGTTTTTTTGTTGTTGTTGTGTTGTTTAGGTAATGCAGTCACCACTGTGAAATCTAATGACAATATAAAGGTGTTTACTGTCAGAGGTACAGCATTTGAACCAGCACAGGCTGATGGTGGTGCTGTGGCTAGTGAAAATGGTAAATGGTTATAATAATGGACTCATCATAAAGTAATAAAAAATTTCTACAACCTTGGCTTTAGTCAGACAATAATGGGGGAATTAATTTCTGGCTCTTCTTTCTCTGAATACCAATTGGAATTTACAGCACTTGAACTTGTAGAACTTGATTTTTTGGCAGAGGGAGGATAACCAAAGAAACCAGTATACAGCTACATGTAATTTTAAAAAGGGGAAGGTTTTGTTGTTTTGCATATCAACCCCAAAATAAACTGTGGGCAATGTGAATCCAATCACTGACAGGTCACAACAATATGGAATTTTCCCAACTTTGTGTGCTTGTTTTACTGGCACAATTTCTTCTGTGCTGATGATCTATACATATGGAGCAGTATGCATCACGCAACAAAACCTTCCACTTATCCCACTTATATCAATGATGTAACTTTGTACTGACGGGAGATTATATAACATAGCCCCAGAAGCAGATACAAGTAATGATCTGTCGGCATGGGAATCACAAGATCTGACTGTCAGCGACAGACCAGAACTGACCAGTGCTAAAGTTGTCATATCTGGTGGTAAGCATACAGTATTAGTATTGATACACATGTTTAGATTCGATGGCACAAAAAAAATTCTGTTAAATAAGTAGTTGCACAGTTTTTTCCATAAATTATTGTGTTACCCTTGCAATGGGAGGATAATTTAAAATTTTCCTACTTAATTTCTCCCTCCTACTGAGATGGGATCCAATCTCCCATTAATATTGTCTGGTATTTTTTAAGTTCATTTTTGGGTGTATAATCATCACATATCAATAGTCCTCAAGCGAAATCTCTTGTCCTATTTTCAGTATTGTCTTGATATCCTTAAAGGCGTTTTAACATTTGAATATGAAAAGAGTTGTTCAAAAGGATTGTGGTAGTTTAGGTACATTTTATAAAACCTTACAGTATATGAAGTTGAGATATCAGTTATTTTGCTTTTTGGTTTGGTACTGTATCAAATCATCTCATTAAATTACCTGTAATTCTCATTTTGTTGTTTTTAGGTAGAGGATTGAAGAGTGGAGATAACTTCAAAATCCTGTATGATCTTGCTGAGAAATTCAATGCTGCTGGTATGCAACATACCTATCCACTGAATTAATCCTCTTGAACAGTCCAACGTTGTTGGTCATCATGCCTGGCTATTGTGCAGTCTCTATTTTCTAGCCATGCAGGCATGTAGTTTCATTGCATTTAATGTTGATTGTCTGTTTTAGTTGGTGCATCCCGTGCAGCAGTAGATGCTGGATTTGTTCCTAATGACATGCAAGTTGGACAGACTGGGAAAATGGTGGCCCCTGTAAGTAAAAATATCACAGATTACATCTTTTGTTTGACTAAGTAATGTTGAAAAAAAAAACAATAAAAACAAAAAGTGTTGTCTGTAGTGGTACGCAGGGCTCAGTCCCTGAGTAGGCAAACTTCCAATCTGTATGCTCCACGGTCCCTGGGATTACCTTAAAATGTCGTAGAACTTGTAAAGCAGATCAAACAACTTTAAAATATGTGGTAGTAACCTGCAAATTGCTGTGAGGTAGAACTAAGAGGAAGTTCTTCAAAACTTCTATGTACTTTACTATTTTGTTATCTTACCCATAGACTTAGAGTAATAATTGATGTTGTAATATGATACAGGAGCTATATGTTGCTGTTGGTATATCTGGTGCCATTCAACATCTGGCTGGAATGAAAGATAGCAAGGTAAAACATGTACAGGCTGTATTCTGTGTGCAGTAACTAAGCTACAGTAGAGGAGCTCAGTTGGGACATTACAGCCACAGAAGTAATCCCCACCCACCCACCAATAATCATTTTTTTGCTTAAATAATTTTCCTATTCGCCCACTTTCATTCCATTTTTGAAAGTATTCCCTGACATTTTAGCACTCCCCTCCCCCCTCCCACCCAACCCCCTCCTCAATCTCTTCTTTCAATTGTCTTTCCTATATCAAATATGAAATGTAACCAGAATGAAGGTGTGATTGTGGTTTTCTACATGTAATGTGTCCTTCCAGATAATTGTAGCCATCAACAAAGATCCTGAAGCTCCTATTTTCCAAGGTAAATACATGCAGCAAATCATGCTTGTTATGGGCACCTTTTATACTGACAATTCCATGTGCAGCCAAATCTGAGTCCTGAACAATGGAATAGATTTAAACCCTCCTTAAAACCAAAGGACGCATAGAAATATACTGTTTTGTTCTTCTAAATAATGTAGTGCCTTCTTTATTTAAGAAGAAAAAAGTTTTTCCAGGTCTTGGGGGTGGGGAGGGAGGGGGGGGGGGGAGGTGGGGGGGACGGGGGTGTAGAGAAAGGAGAAAGGTGTGACTTACTTTCAGACCCTGAAAGTCTTGAGGGAATAGTCAGATAGGGTATTGGATGACTTTGCTTAAATGTACATGTATATATTGCTTTGCCTACTTATAATCGTTTCGTAATTCATCCAATGAATCTATAACTAAATGAATGAATTCATGCAAGAATCCAGTGAAAAGAGTCTTGGCTCTTCTCCTAAACATGTCACTACTGATTTCCTTTTTAGTTGCTGACTATGGACTTGTTGAAGATTTGTTCAAGGTATGTTCATTACCATAGCAACAAAACTGCTTATTTCAATAAGGGTCTGAAACAAGGTTTCATTGCTGAATGGAAATTGACGTCCCAACACCCGCCAGTACAAGTAAATTTACCTATCACAGGAACAAATCCCTGATTCCCAAATTAGGAATTTGTCGGAAATTTCCTTGAATTCACAACGAATTCCCATCCAATTCCCAGAGAGAATGTAACTGGGAGCGTGGCACTGATTCCCAAATGTTAGTTTGTTGGGAATTTTAGTTTTCTATGGGGTATTAGAAGGAAATTCCCAACAATAAATCCCAACGTTGGTATTCGAATAGCGCAACGCAACCGTGACGTCATAAAAACGGACGTCATAAAAGGCGAAATTCGGACAAACAAACTTACAAGTTTACTTTCAGCAGATAATTTTCACAGCCGATCGCAGTTGATCTTAGTTTGCATGGGTTATTATTGTAACTTTAAGTAAAAATAATAAAATCGGTTCGTATAATCCTCGTAGAGGTTGTCCGAGTCTTTAAGCTATTTTTAGAATCAGTGCGCTGCGTTCTTTGGAATTCAAGAAAATTCTCAACAATTCCCAGTTTGGTAATCCGGTTTTTCCCCCTGTGTATATGAATCATTTCACAACATAATAAACACTTGATGAATGACAGTCTGTTTAGTATTACAAAGGGATTAAGTGAAATGAGTGTCACTTTGTGGAAGGGGAAGACCAAAGGAAGAGTATTTCTTTTTTTCATTCCCATTTTTATTCTTATTTTTCAGGCTGTCCCAGAAATGACTGGAAAGATTTAATCCGATTCTTTTCCTTTTACATTTAATCCATGTCTCTCCTTGTCTCTTTGGGTTTAATGTACAAATGTTGTCGTGTATTTTATTCTCCTCCTAATAAACAGAATCTTAATACAGTGGCAGTTTTAAGGAGTCTAAACATTGATGGGTATTTCGACACTAGCCTATACTATTACAGTTTTTTAATTCAAACATGTTTATTCAATACGTTAACTCCAAGAGCGAAGGCGCTCATTTAAGGGGTCCAATTTCAACTTTCATACACTGAATAAACAAAAGCGAGAAAACGTGAAAAAAAGTACAAAATTACAAAAACATGTTCACAATAAAATTCATTTTGATACGCTATTAATAATTATATAACAATAGTGATTAAAAAAAATGAAGTGAGCAAAAAGAAACACTTAAGCAATTCATGCTAATTTCAAAGCGTTTTTTTTTCCTTAACAACTTCAAGAAGATAATAATTTTTAGGCTTAATTAGAAAGACGGAATTGTGTAAACTAACTATGTAAACGAATAATTATATTTTTTTCTTTTCAGAAATTCATTCCAACAACTAAAAACACTATTAACAAAAAGAACTAATTGGGAACGTGGAGCGAAAAACTAAAGCAACATTTTGAACATTACCACATGTGAGCCGTTAAAAATGAGCTACATTTAATAAACATAAGTTTATGAAAAATACATAAATACATATATGTTATTCACCGGCCAGGAGGTCCGGATGGGAAAAACTGTGCCCGAGGTCTTGAATATACGGGTTTTTTTGGATACTGGACCGGAAAAAAAAAAAGAAGTATCTTATTAGAGATTTTAGGGCGCAGCATGGGTTAATAGTGATTTTTTTCGAGCAAGCATATATTTGTCAAGAAAAATATTTTTTCGGCGTTAAGCAATAGAGTCCGTGTTGATTGTAACGATAGATTTTCCCCCCGCGTATCCTCCTCGCCTTCAAGCACTTCAGGGTAAGCTAACACGCGGTTAGACAAAGTAAATGAATAATGTTTCTTTATTATTACGGGAATAAACATGGCTTTGACTAGTCTCCTAGACGCAGCTGCCATTAGTTTTGTCACTCGGTTGCTCTATAAAATTGGGGAGTGAGCGTTGCGTGACGTCACTAATAGCGGCTGTGAAGGAGAACAGGCTAACTCAAAAATAAGGCAGAATGTGTTAATTAAAGCTGTGGCCCGCTTTTTATTGGTTAGGGTAACAATACACTTCAATTATTACCAATTATAATACGACATTAAAATGACTCTAGGCAAACGATTCGATATTTAAAGGTCGTTGCGTGTTTTCACTGGTTTAACATATAGCCCTAAGCCATCCCCCAACCCCCGGGGGGTTTCTAGATATGTATGAATAGTGCTCTCCGTGATGGAGATATTTTTGTTATGATATTTGCTTTGTTGCTAGATTGTCTTATGGAAATAATAAAAGTACGTATGTATGTAACAGTTTTAGAACGGGCAAAACAGCCTTAAAGTGAAAAGCGGTGTTATTTAAAATTTTAATTTTAGCGAAAGAAAAATAACGAAAATTTACAGATTTTACCTGCAAGAACTACTACATTCATAACTAAATTTGTTTTTAACTTTCTTTTTTAACTTTTAAACTTCTCCAAATTCCTCGTACTTCTAGATTTCGTGAGGTTTCAGTGTTATAACCAGTTCGGTATAAATACGTCAAATAATAATGGTGCCGATACCCACTTATCACCCACACAATGCTTCTATTGGTTCTGTATATGTATCTTAATTTAATACATTAGTATATTTGACCAAGCGACGATATTTCGGGAAAGCAAATGCAGCTCAGTATTTGCGCAAGTTTGGTACTAATTTATATTGATTCAGTGCGCGCGACAAAATTATTGAAAATATCCCAAGATTTGATTAGGATAACAGTCAAACTGTTCTCCCTAAACCAGATGAGATGGCCTATGGTTCAGTACCTTGGTTTGTCGTTTTATTGTATTGTATCTGTTATACTATCCAACAAGATGATGAGTACAGAAATCTGGCTTTTCGAAAATACGTCGGGCGGAAATTATACTTACCGCAACAGATGCCACGAAAGACGAGAAAAGTTCGCGATGAGATGCATTGTGCTTTTACTTGTGTCCAAGAGACATGGTGTTTATCGGTGAATTTCAACACGACCTCTGATCCGAAGGCTGAGCAGGTTCACATATGTGAGATCTTGTCTTCAGACAGTTACTCCAGCAAGATAGATTTACAAGCAGACGATCAGTTTATACATCTGAACATTAAGGTATGAATTCTCCTACTAAATGCTCTGAACTGACATCTATTACATTTTCTCTGAACTTCTTCTTTTCCTGGAGCCTAGGGTTGTGTTCTCGCGTATTAAGCCCCGTTTACACAAGCGATTTTTGCTGCGATTTTTTCCCCATGATAAATGATATATAATAGTAAAGAGTTTACTTGTTAAGTTGTTTATCAGGATACCAAGAGTTTCCTAGACGTGTCTCTTTTGAAGGACGAGAAAATAGATTTCATATTTCCGAAAATTGCCACAAAAATCGCATCGAAAATCGCCATTGTAAACGGGACTTCATGTTATAATACCCTTCAATTCATGTTTGCCATTCTTAATAGTAACCGTTGCTATGTTCTATACCTAACCCTTCTAATTAAGCAATGATTACGGGTGATCGTATTTTATTAATTTTTTTCTTCTTTTTTGCTAATGCTCTTGAAAAATGAAAAGCCCTAGTGTGTTTTCCCTGTTTTTCCTTTTTATTGTTTGTGGAACAATATTTGATGTTCTATTGAAAAGAGTGCTACCATGGCGATTGCTTTGATATTAAAATAATGAATAGATTTAAACAATAGAGCAAAAATAATATTTATGCTCTCTTCATAGAAAACTTTGTATAGATATGTATGTAATATATACAGTATGAGTGTATATCGAGTTTGTATGTCGCATACAACACGGCCACTCATACTGTACATTACTTATCAAACGTCTATGTTAGTTCTTTCGTGTTTCGCTAAAATTTTCAAAATAAAAGTGAATCTGGCCAATAAAATCCATATCTTAAAGTTTACAAAACTCTTCACGGTCGTGTTTTCTGTATGTGTTCTCCTCATGAATTTTTAATGAGTTTGATAAATAGATATTAAATCTCGAGTTCTGATTGGTTGTGACAGCCTACTCTACGAAAGCACACGGCACGCTGTGCACTTTCAGTTGGGTCTTTCCTATCCAACATTCCGTTTATTGTAATTTGTTTTTTTATAAAATTACTAAAAAAAACTTGCATGCTGTGCTGTGTGGAGTTATAAAGCACTTGAGGGTCGGCTTGTGGCTGTTGACTCGAAAGTTTAAACCTCTTCAACAGCCATACACACCTCATGTTATTTTCCCACTACATGTAATAATAATTATTCTCTGTAACTTCGTATACCTTATATCTTTATCCTACAATTCTATAAATAATTTATACTTTTGTTTATTTGTGTGCGAATAATTAAATTTGATCAGAACACACTGTTTATATCAGAGGACACGCTTAAATCTGCTCCTCGCGTTTCTAAGATTTCTTCTCGTGTTCTACAGTTACCAGCGTGTTTCTATCTCAGTACAAACATTATTAAGATATATTTCATATAAGATTTTCTGTTGCTACTTTTATCTACCTTCAGAATCTGTGCGAGGACGAACCTTGCTTGAATGGAGGGGTGTGTAGCTTGCAAGATAGCAGAACCAATTACACCTGTCATTGTGCTGGAGATTATTCGGGGCAGAACTGCGAAATCCGTAAGCAACGAATACTCTTTGTGTATTTCGACATAATATAAAGGCCAGGGGCTGCGTTAATCCATGCCGTGCACACTGTTTACCACATAACAATCTAAGGCCTCTTTTTCATGCAAGCAGTGGTGGTCTTGTACCTAAGGACACTAAAATATACATTGAGCATGAGGTCACTAAAATATACATTGAGCATGAGGTCACTAATATGTACATTGCACAGAGGTCACTAATATGTACATTGCACTGGAGGTCACTAATATGTACATTGCACATGAGGTCACTAATATGTACATTGCACATCTGGTCAGTCATATGAACGTTGCACATGAGGTCACTAATATGTACATTGCACATCTGGTCAGTCATATGAACGTTGCACATGAGGTCGCTGTATTACAGTGCATGCCATATATCCGTGTAATCAAACCAAAGAAGTATTATCTACTTGCTGTTATTTTCTACAAAATAGTGCTCTTTACGAGAACCGAGCAAAACAACAAGAACAAGTACTTACTTCTACGTGTCTTTATTTGGTTAATGCCTGTGTGAATTTATTTTAAAACTATTAGAACTATTTAGAACTATTTTAAAACGAAATAATGATAGCTAAATCATTTTTAGCTCTACATGGCTAGTACTTGTTAACTGGATATATGGAGTGCACTCTACCATTATTATAAAATAACAGTATTCGAGATGTTTATTAATTCATTTTTTTCCTCTGTTTATTCATTATTTAGCGGGCTGTAAAAAGTCAACCTCAGGACAGTGTTGTGTCTTTCCATTTATATATCAAAGCAAGCGTTATTACCATTGTACTACTATTAACAACGGAGCTACACCTTGGTGTTCATATGATGCTGTATACATGGGAAGATGGGGAAACTGTGTCTGAAAACTCTGTCTCTCAAGTAAATTAAATTAAATTAGATTAGTTGTTATATAGCGCTATTATCAATAACTGTTCATAGCGCTTTACAAACAATGCCAGTGGAGGACTTTACGGGCTGAGTATCTTGGGCGCACGTAGCAGCCCTGCAGCTTACAATCATTTGCCGGTTAGTATGTTAGTGTTAGTGGTATGTCTCCAGAAAGGAAAGTCCATCAGAGGAAGCAAGCAAAATAAGACGATAAAGCAGTAGTTTACATATGTCAGTATCTGTCAGTATACTTAATTTTTATTTTCTCATCCTTATATGAATTTAAAAAATCGTTGTTTAAACAATCAACTATGAATGTTTTTGTTCGACAACACTATAGTGACGAATGTCCGGCAAGTTTGGAATACTGTGCAAGACAGGAACAACATTTTGCATTTACTATAAAAGTTGAATGATTTTCATATCTTTTTGTTAAAAAGACAATCAACAAAAAATTATCCCATTTTCAAATAACGTCATTTATGGCCATTTTAAAAGTATGGTTTTGATTAATTTTGGGCCATTTTCACACATTTTGAAAAAATATGCACTATTTACGAAGGATACAACATAGGTCATTTTTGACCATTTTCAGGCAAAAAGCTTGGACTATAGCCCATGGTTTTGATCGATTTTGGGCCATTTTCACACCTTTTCAAAAAAATATGCATTATGTTATATAAAGGATACAAAATAGGTCATTTTCGGCCATGTTATACCAAAAACCATGGAGCATAGCCCATGGTTTTTATCTATTTTGGGCCATATTGACACCTTTTTAAAAGATATGCATTATTTACTCACGCTAGGTCATTTCTGGCCATTTTCAGGCAAAAAGCATGGAAGCAAGGAAGGAAGGAAGCTTTTTTATTTACCACGGTAAAAACATCAGTCGATTGCCTAAAAATATTTAAAAGTAAAGATTTACGAATAAAAAGCTAGTTACTGTTTTACATGTTTGCCGTGGAGCCCTTAGTTACAACTTTTCTTACTGTACAAACTATCAATTTCCGTTTTGAATTTTCGTACTGACATGACCTCTTTTATATTTAATGGTAGGTCATTCCATAATTTTGCCCCACTATAGCTGAATGTTCGTCTTAGATATTCAGTGTGTGGCTTAGGTATTGACAGTTTTTTATCATGATTTCGAAGGTTGTATTTAGTATGGTAGTCGGAGAAAAGGTTTTGTAAGTAAACTGGTGTACGTCCCTGCATCGTCTTAAACATTAGTAGGGCTTTTTGTTTTTTTTACGACGAGCTGCAAGTGTATCCCAGTTTAATTGGTCAAGGAAATGGCTAGATCTTATGTCATAGTTAGATCTTGTGATAAGCTAGCTAGATTTTGATGCTTTTGGAGTTGAACACATAGTTTATCACTTAATCCATCCCAAAGTGCACTACAATAGTCCAGTTTGGGTAGAATAGACCTTATTCGTGGCTCTTCATTCCCCCAGAGGTTTGTCGCATTGAATTGGGAAAACATTGTCACACCACGAATAAGGTCTATTAAGGCTTCGTAGATTTGGATGGCACTATCGGTCGAAATAAATAGGGGAACAAGTTTTACAGCCCCTACACTTGATGAGATTTTCGAAATGTCGTTAACATGTTTTTAGCGAGTGACACCCAAAGATTTGGTTTGATCAACTTGTTTGACGCTATTTCCATTGATCGCAATATCAATAGTTGAATCGCATTGCGCGGGACCCAATAATCACAAATTCCGTTTTTTGCTACATTCAAGCTTAGCTTATTTGCTAACAACCACTGATGTAACATTACTGAGTTCAGTGCTGATGCTTGGTTCCAAGTCTCCTACATTTTTACTATGAACGCTGATGCTGCCATAATCAGCAAACATTCTTGTTAGCGCTTGCGCCAAACAATTTGGTAAATCATTAATATATACGAGAAATTAAAGTGGGCCTAAATTACTGCCTTGTGGTACACCGCAGCTCACAGTACAAGGCTAAGACAGACTTCCGTTAACACTGCACAGCTGAGACCTCGTCAGTAAATAAGAACGGAATCTCTTGAGTGAGCCTTCATGAAAAATAGCACATGGTTTTGATCGATCTTTGGTCATTTTCACACCTTTTGAAAAAATATGCATTATTTATGTAGGATACAAAATAGGTCATTTTTGGCTATTTTCAGGCAAAAAGCATGGACTATAGCCCATGGTTTTCATCGATTTTGGGCCATTTTCACACTTTTTGAAAATATATGCATTATATATGAGGCATGCAAAATAGGTCATTTTTGGCCATTTTCAGGCCAAAAGCATGGTTTTGATCGATTTTTGGCCATTTTCACACCTTTTGAAAAGATATGCATGATTGTTAAAGAAGGACTCTAACTAGGTCATTTTTGGACATTTTTAGGCCAAAAGCATGGACTATAGCCCATGGTTTTGATCGATTTTGGGCCATTTTCACACCTTTTGAAAATATATGTATTATATATGAGGGATGCAAAATAGGTCATTTTTGGCCATTTTCAGGCAAAAAGCATGGATTATAGCCCATGGTTTTGATCGATGTTAAGCGATTTTCACACCTTTTAAAAAATATACATTATTTATGAAAGATGCAAAATAGGTCATTCTGGGCCATTCTTAGACAAAAAGCATAGACTATAGACCATGGTTTTGGGCCGTTTTCACACCTTTTAAAAATATATCAATTGTTAATGAAAGATGCAAAATAGGTTATTTTTGGCCGTTTCCAGGCAAAAAGCATAGACTACAGCCCATGGTTTGGAACGATTTTGGGCCGTTTCCACACCTTTTGAAAAGATATGCATTGTTGAGAGACTCAAACTAGGTCATTTTTGGTCATTTTCAGACAAAAAGCATGGACTATAGCCCATGGTTTTGATCGATTTTTGGCCATTTTTACACCTTTTGAAAAGATATGCATTGTTAACGAAGGACTCAAACTAGGTCATTTTTTGGACACTTTTAGGCCAAAAGCATGGACTATAGCCCATGGTTTTGATCGATTTTGGGCCATTTTCACACCTTTTGAAAATATATGTATTATATATGAGGGATGCAAAATAGGTCATTTTTGGCCGTTTTCAGGCAAAAAGCATGGACTATAGCCCATGGTTTTGATCGATGTTAAGCGATTTTCACACCTCTTGGAAAAATATACACTATTTATGAAGTAGGTAAAATAGGTCATTTTTGGCCATTTTCAGGTAAAAAGCATGGACTATAGCCCATCGGTTCGATCGATTTTTGGCCATTTTTACACCTTTTGAAAAGATATGCATTGTTAACGAAGGACTCAAACTAGGTCAATTTTGGACACTTTTAGGCCAAAAGCATGGACTATAGCCCATGGTTTTGATCGATTTTGGGCCATTTTCACACCTTTTAAAAAATATACATTATTTATGAAAGATGCAAAATAGGTCATTCTGGGCCATTCTTAGACAAAAGCATAGACTATAGACCATGGTTTCGGGCCGTTTTCACACCTTTTAAAAATATATGTATTATATATGAGGGATGCAAAATAGGTCATTTTTGGCCGTTTTCAGGCAAAAAGCATGGACTATAGCCCATGGTTTTGATCGATGTTAAGCGATTTTCACACCTTTTAAAAAATATACATTATTTATGAAAGATGCAAAATAGGTCATTCTGGGCCATTCTTAGACAAAAAGCATAGACTATAGACCATGGTTTTGGGCCGTTTTCACACCTTTTAAAAATATATCAATTGTTAATGAAAGATGCAAAATAGGTTATTTTTGGCCGTTTCCAGGCAAAAAGCATAGACTACAGCCCATGGTTTGGAACGATTTTGGGCCGTTTCCACACCTTTTGAAAAGATATGCATTGTTGAGAGACTCAAACTAGGTCATTTTTGGCCATTTTCAGGCAAAAAGCATGGACTATAGCCCATGCTTTTGATCGATTTTGGGCCATTTTCACACCTTTTGAAAATATATGTATTATATATGAGGGATGCAAAATAGGTCATTTTTGGCCGTTTTCAGGCAAAAAGCATGGACTATAGCCCATGGTTTTCATTGATTTTCGGCCATTTTCACACCTCTTGGAAAAATATGCAATATTTATGAAGTAGGTAAAATAGGTCATTTTCGGCCATTTTCAGGTAAAAAGCATGGACTATAGCCCATCGGTTCGATCGATTTTGGGCCATTTTCACACCTTTTGGAAAAATATGCACTATTTATGAAGTATGTAAAATAGGTCATTTTTGACCATTTTCAGACAAAAAGCATGGACTATAGCCCATGGTTTTGATCGATTTTTGACCATTTTTACGCCTTTGAAAAGATATGCATTGTTAACGAAGGACTCAAACTAGGTCAATTTTTGGACACTTTTAGGCCAAAAGCATGGACTATAGCCCATGGTTTTGATCGATTTTGGGCCATTTTCACACCTTTTGAAAAGATATGCATTATATATGAGGGATGCAAAATAGGTCATTTTTGGCCGTTTTCAGGCAAAAAGCATGGACTATAGCCCATGGTTTTGATCGATTTTTGACCATTTTTACACCTTTTGAAAAGATATGCATTGATAACGAAGGACTCAAACTAGGTCATTTTTGGACATTTTTAGGCCAAAAGCATGGACTATAGCCCATGGTTTTGATCGATTTTGGGCCATTTTCACACCTTTTGAAAATATATGTATTATATATGAGGGATGTAAACTAGGTCATTTAAGGCCGTTTTCAGGCAAAAAGCATGGACTATAACCAATGGTTTTGATCGATTTTGGGCCATTTTCACACCTTTTGAAAAGATATGTATTTTATATGAGGGATGCAAAATAGTTCATTTTTGGCCGTTTTCAGGCAAAAAGCATGGACTATAGCCCATGGTTTTGATCGATTTTTGGCCATTTTTACACCTTTTGAAAAAAATATACATTATTTATGAAGGATAAAAAATAGGTCATTTTCGGCCATTTTAAGGCAAAAAGCAAGGACTATAGCCCATGGTTATGATGGATTTTGGGCATTTTTAGAACTAGGAAAGAAATTATACCTATTTAAAAAGGGTCATTTAAAACCATTTTTGGCTAAAAAGGTTTTTATAGATTTTGGGTGTTTTTTGACCTAGTGAAGACAAAACTCCATTTCCCATTTTTGAACAAAAAGTATATGGTCTATAACATAAATGTAAATTGCTATGTATTTTCCATATCAAGGTGCTGATACACGCACGGTGCAACATTGCATGCAACATTGCAAGCAACAAAATTTGAATCAGGGTTAACACACATTGCAAAAAAATCACGCTACCTTGCTCGTTTCAGCCTGATATGTTAAGATATTTGGTCAGCAGTTATAAAATTGGTACAAGCTGATTGGCTGGAAATGTCAAAATGTTGCAGGTAATGTTGCAGCCATATGTTTACATGATGAAACTTGTTGCGCACAATGTTGCAAGAGTAGAGGGCAATTCAGCTTCACATTTGTTGCATGCAACGTTGTGTGCAACATACAGTAGGTTTAGGTAGACACGCTGCAACAGTCCTGTTGTGTTCAATGTTGCAACCGCCTGCAGCACCATTACATGCTACATGCTGTACTCATAGAGCAAAATTTGTCTTAGAGTTTCGTTTCTTCTCTGTCTCTGTAATGTTCCATTCTGTTTGTTAAGAGGAGAGGAAATGAGACTTTAATAAATTTGTTTTCTAGAATTAGGGACAAAAAGGCAATAATTATATGAAGTAAACAATAGAGTGATTTTACTTGTGACTCATAGTCAAAAGTAAACCAAATGAAAACAATAGTCGCTAAGAGTTGGAGGGTAGTGTCTTCTTATTATGTTGACTATTCTTTAAGTCGTATGTCTATAGATGTAGGAGCTTTTGAGCCAGATGGATCTGACAGGATTCAAGGCTTATCTAAGATATCATGAGAAAGTAGGATACTATATAGCTTTAAAATATGATAGGGAACAATATCACCTAGAAAAATTCTGTAATATAAGAAAGGCATTAGAATTAGACTTTCAATAGACAAAATTAAACTTTTTTTTGTACACAGTACTCAAAATGTTAAATGATTTCTAATAGGAAATATGTCCACCTGACATCTGATTTTGTAAAGATAGGAAATTATATTATATATGTATTTATGTATCTAGAAATAATTTTCTTTAAATAATAGGATAAAGATTTTTGAATAATAAGAATAAGAATAAAAAAATGTTGACTATTCTGCAAAGTAAAATCACTCTAAATCATGTGAGGTAGATCTCTATCCTGCCTTGTTCTGAATAGGATCATAATATATGTTGTGGCACCAATATTCATATTCATGTTCCACCAATAAACAAAAAATGATACTCTAGAGAATGACATGTGGTCTAAAATGGGAAAATATTATGTCAGACTAATATCAAATGTCAAAATTCACACAAGGCATACACACTGGAAGCAATTCATATTGCAGTCATGTTTTATGTGATTAGGTTTGACTTATGTAAAGTTTGTATTCAGTTTGTATTCAGTTCATATTTAATGATTACTGACCTTCCATAAGACTACAAGATCATCACTTCCACATGATGCAAACCCTTCAATACCACAATCCACTGCCGTCTGCAACATTATGAAAAGAACCATTCAATAAAATGATGCAATTGTATATATTAACTTGACTATTTGCCTCATCATTTTGGGTTTAATCATCATAACAATGTGAGAAGAGTTGCTTTTTCCTCAGTGCCTCCAAGATTTTTTTCAGGGTTCCCGATTTCCCCCCTACACAAAAAAATAACTTCTAAATTCCAATAAAATTACGAGCATGGAACATGGGCTACCTGTCTGTTGGACACTGGCTACCATTAAGTGCTACCCTTATAAAAAAGGATGATTTGGGTCCAAGGAACAAACCATCAAGCACAGTGTTGAAAGATGGTGCATTAGGTCACATAGTCCCGTCTCACCTCAAACTGACAAGTGGCCAAGATATAGTACAATAATTATAGTAGGTCATGCATCCTTCCACAATTGTCATTATTATAGCAACTTACATGCACGGTCCCTGAGTGAGCCAAACATTCACCCAGAAGGGTAGGCACAGTGGGTTCTTTACAGGCTTGCAGTTCTTTTAAACTACAAACAAATACAAAAAAATTGTTAACTTTTTACTCATTTTTAATGAGTGTGGTAAAGTACAGAAGCCCTGTTGGTACTCACTTTAAGCCAAGAAAAGTCTCTATACAAGACCCACCACCAACAGGTTGACTTCCTCCACCTGTGTTGAATAACAACAAACATAAGTCCAAAAAGGTTTAGGAAATATAAAGCATAATATCAAAGATATTTGGTTAACGTCAGAGTTGAAGTCAAACACCTATTAGCTATATAATTAGTCCATCCCCCTTTGCCCAAAAGGCACAAAATGGACCTTTTTCGAATTAGTATAACAGGCCTAAAATTAAAAATCCATCAAAACCATGAGGAAAAAATGGCTATAATCTATACTTTTTGGCCAAAAATAGTTCAAAATGACCCTATTAGAAAATGGGATGTTTTAACTAAGTCTAAAAAGGCCTTAAAAAGAGACCAAATTTAAAATCATCAAAACTATTAGATATAGTGCATACTTATACCCCAAAAGATAAATATGAAATAGAAGTGCAAGCTGACAATCAAGTTTCATCTGATTGTAGACAACTATTAGAATCAAGGTAACCCACCGACAAGAACAGGAGTTGGTGAACCCCATAACCTGACAGAACCATCCTGTGAACATGTTGCAAGAAGAAATCTGCAAACGACATTTGTTATACATTTACTTGATATCTGTTATATATGAACAATAGCTTTATTTTCTCTTCCATACACAAAAAATCAACCTCACAGACCAAGCCAGACTGACTTACCCATTGCATAGGAGAACTGAGTGAAGTACTTTTCCATGATGTGCTGATTTGACCCGAGAAAGACAGTCACCTAGCGATAAGAAATAAAGCCATTACCTCCTCAGCATACTCACTGATTCATATGAACAACACATAGAGCAGTGTCTAGTCTGAACATGCATGTACCTGACATGGCGTCATACACAAAGAATCCATGGCCAATAGAAGCAAAAATGTACTTCTGGAACAAGATCAGAATATTCTATTTATTTTCACCTGATCGTTAGTACTTATCAGCCAGGCTCTGGTAGAGTTAATTACATGTACCTCTATTCATCAGTTATCATAATCTATCAATGTCATCATCATCATCATCATCATTATCACCATTTGTCATCACTACCCAGACTGTAGTACCCAGACTTTTATATAATTATGTATTGTATATTAGAAATACATATAATAAAGTAATTTCTTAAATAATTTGAATGGCTACTATACATGTAGTTCATTTGATCATTGTAAATTTTAAACATGTTGTAGTTTAATACAGAAATGTACTGTATCTGGTTATTTTTCAATAAACCACTTGAAATAATGAATGTACTGCAGTATTTAATTACAGGATGTGTCCGTTATAACGAGAGTTAAACAATAAAAACCTGCAATTAGGACCACACAAAGTGTCTGTGTTTCAATAATAGCGAGAGTCCGTAATAACGGAAGTCATTTTCAGTCATTTCTTTGTATTTTTCACCGGGGATTTATTCCCTGTCCATAATAGCGGGGTGTCTGTAAAGCGAGAGTTGACTGTACATAACACCAGTACTGACCTGATCAACAGCAAACAAGTGTTGTACACTATAGGGATACATGTGATCTGTTCCTTCATAGTTCTTCATGTAGTTTAGTTGTCTGGTGTAGGAGAGTGAATGAGTGCTCCAAATCACAATCGCTCCATCCAGTGAGGCAGAAGCAATCATACTATCTAGAGCACAAACCACAGCATTTAGACAAGCTCACAAAGCTTTGTTGCCAATGTAATCAGTACCAATAAGAAGACCTACAGGATAGCTTAGCTTGGTGTATTGTATCCATATTCACATTTGTTCTCATATGTTAATTTTTAACAGGAAAATGATACGCTAGGGAATGACGTGTAATCTGCCATGGGAAAAACTTACGCCCAACCTACAGCTATGTTAAAAGTGACACAGTGTTACGTAGATTACATAAGAATACATTTATCCCAAAATAAGCAGTGCAAATATGTCAAGGTCGTAATCTAATACTTCAGTTTTAAGTGACTGTTGCTCAGGCAATTTTGTGCACAATATTTATGTGTTTCAGGGAAGGTCAGTGGAATTTCAAAGTGTTTGTATCGTTGTAGTTGTGCATTCTTTTCTTTACCAATTTGATATTTGTGAATATTTAAACACTGATACAAGGCTAACCCTGAGTAAATGAGAATGTAATCAAGGAATACAGCAGTAATTAGAAACTCAAAAATGCCATCCAGACCTGAATGAGTCATTGTTACTTGATATATATGTTACATACCTGCAACACTGATCAAACACCTGATGGACTCCCTGTGTGGCGAGAGCTTCTTGAATGGCTCAATTCTAATGTTGGAGGAGTCACTAGCATCAACAGGTGACCTCACTATACAGTACACCACTACAAATTCAAAATAGGAGTCAACAACACTATCAACAATTAAAATCATACATGCAGTTAAATACCTAAGTTGAATAAAGTAGTTGGGAAAAAATGTATTAAATGGTCCATTTTAAGTGAGTCTAATAGGCAACTGTGGGTGTCCCATGGCAATATTTTCTTTACAAGGGAAGGTTGTTGAACACTAATACTAGGGTAATACAGATAACAATTATTGAAATATTAGTGGAAATGAGCTGCAGTTCAGTATATGTCAGAGCTCATTTTCTGGTGGCTTATCCAGTGTGTTTGTTCCTTGTACTGTAAGTGTTAACACATCAGATGTTTGAGTTCTACTTAGGGCATACTGTAGTATATTTTGACTCTTAATTTTTCTCTCAATCATTGCACCAAACAATGTGTACTCATTCCTAATGATGAAAATGATTTTACATACTCAAAGATGATTTATCTGAAGCTGTTACGATCCTGCTGTTCTTGATGGGTAGCATGGTGTGGATATCAGCTAGAAAACACAGCAACACATGCTCCTGTTAATTCTGGTGGGCATGCAGCCTAATTAAATTACTCATTTTCCAAAGTTCAATCATGGATGACTGACCCTATTTTATTGTGATTATATTTTTTTATATTTTTTTATTTTTCATATGCCAAAGAGAGATTGATTGCCTGGTGACACAAACCAACTTGTGACAAGCTTTTGTGAAAATGGCCAGCATGTACAGCTGCTGTACTGATGTTGCAATGGTTTTGCTAGTAAACATGAAGTATTACTATTCACCCCCTTTGATACATCAGTTCACTGGTTAAACAAAAACCCATTTATTCCAGGCTGCAAGAATTAATTTTAGTTATTTAATTATTTAATGCAGACCTTGTTTCATGTTGGATCCAGTGCCAATACTTGGAAATAGGTCAGGATTTACTAGGTCAGCAAATTTGTATATAATATTAACTGTACCATTGTCTCTACAGTTTAGTATGAACATTTTTTAGGTCTCTGTATGAACTTTAGAAATGCAAATTCACAAAAGATCTGTTAACTCACAGGGTTCTGCTGTCCTCTCTAGTTTATAAAGAAGAGTTCCCTGTTCATTCCACGCACATAAATCCTGACCACCAGAAAAAAACATGTTTTCTTCCTTAATGGCTACCAAACACTAAAAGAAAGATACCTCATGATCAATATCTTATTATTTTTAAATTTATTTATTGGTGAATAGTAAATATAATTATACCTTTACAGAGCTGTTATGTTCAGTGATAATATGTAAACACGAACCATCTTCAATATCCCATACCTAGATGACATGCATGTTAAGGATTATTTTAAACACTGGGTAGTTTATTACCTAGACTACATAATCTATACCCTCTTCAGACCCCATCCCAACTCCTTGAAAATTCCTGCTTTCCCTATGAGGAAGGTGGATATTTTCTGGAACTACATAATATTTACCCTCCTCAGACCCTCCCCACCCCTTGAAAATTCCTGCCTTCCCTATGAGGAAGGTGGATATTTTCTGGAACCACATAATATACCCTCCTCGGACCCTGGGGGGGGGGGGGGGGGGGGGGGAGAGGGGACTCTGGGTGGCAATGGGGTATAATCTTCAGAAATTTCCAAAATGACCCCTAAAAGATACTCGAGTCTTACAAAGGTGGGCATGGCAGCATAAGATTTACCCCTAAAAGATATCAGCTGATATTAAACAAATTTATAGTTTTTTTTTGCATTTGCAATAGTTCCAAAGACATAAAAGCATTGTCATAAATCTGAGGTCTATTAAAGCCAATTAATTAAAGTTGTCATATCTTATTATCTTAAACAGATACACTATAATCATTTCTGGATTTTCAGAAGGATACACGAATGGTCTTGTCAGAGGATCCTGTTAGTAAAAGTACAGAAGATAACGGCATATCTTCACCTTGATATTCCTGTGGTTGGTGCAGCACAAGCATACAGGTGATTCTTCGTGTATGGTGCTGTAGAACATGAAGCTTTTTTCCTGTCTAAAAATCACAAGATTATCTGTCTACAGTACTAGATATTACTCTAAAGCTAAAATGATACATCACAAACCCTCCCCTCTGATTGGTTAAGCTACTAGCAGTCTACATATAAGTGATAGATTACTTAGTAGGAAAAAGAGCCAGTTTCGAAAAACAAAAGAATGGGGAATAACTCCTGCTTTAACCTAATTTCAAAATTTCATACTTATTTATTTGACCGATAAGTAGATTTTAGATTAGAGTAATCAGACCTCATGTCCTCATGCTCTATGAGTCAATAAGCCAATATTTCAGCCCTTGGCCTCATTAATGGGCTATTCATAGACCATTAAGGCTGTGTTTGGGCTGTGGGTCTAATTGTTAATTATGCTACATATCCAGGAGCCAATCCAGGAATTGGCTAGAGGGGTGTCCCAAATAAAGAAATGTATCTAGAGAAATTATGAATCATAAAATAACATTTCTTTTGCTTCAATAAAGCTATAAAGATTAATATTTAGTTAGATACATGTAACTGTTGCTGCATTAGGGGTGTGTCCAGGACACCTTGCAGGACACCCCCATGATCTACCCCTGATACCACAAACAAAATCAATGCAGTGTTTTAATAAATATTCTAACTATAACAGATCACAGGTACCCCATAAAATAAATTTAATTACCCATACCTGTACATCCCATATTATCGCTGTGTTATCATCAGCGGCAGAGACAAGCCTTAGGAAATAAGAAATGGAATAGAAAGTTATAATAAGTAATTTATTATTGAATTAACTAAAAATTCTAAACAAAATTTCTGGGGGTAAAGGGTTATTTCATAGAACATGATTAGAGAGTTTTAATTCTTTGTGAACCATAAAATGGCCATTTTAATAATTAGGTGAAAAATGACTTGGTGCCGTCATAAAGTAAACGGTAATAAATAATCAGTATTGTTTTGTAAAGATGTGTGGGTGATATCACAAGTTGCAATCTTTTGTTTGAGGTTGAGAATGAGTCTTTTGTAAGGTGCCGGAAATTGTTGACTTCAGGTTTTTGTTCTAAGTTTGTATACCAGCTTTTAAGTATAAAGCGTTGATGGTAGTTGGTGCTGTATGTAATACGTGTAGTGGAGTCCTAGTCAATGTCCTGTCCAGTATTCTTGGGATGTTCAACGACAGTGATTGCTAGGATCCAAACTCTACTGACAAGTGATGGTAAGTCCAGGAATCTAATCTGAGACCCTCGAGATCAAAGGCAAGTACACTATCACCTAACCACCTTTGATTCCCTTAAATACAATTTGCTCACATTTTAAAATAACAATAGGCACCCAGCCTTAAAGGAGAGAGGTGTATATTTATTGCATAGTACGTTGGAGTGGTTTTTACCTTGTGTTATCAATGACCATGAGCAGATGTACGATGTCAGCATGGCCAGACAGTAACATGATTTCTGTGAAGGGATTCTTTGTTTGATTATCTGTGATCTCAGGAACATTGTCAACCTGATGCGAACACAAGTACAGTATATCAATACTGTCATTACTGTATATAACTGTGATGACAATAATAATATATTGAAATTCCAATTCAATCTGGTGCTGAAAGCTAAATATAATCCTAAAGCTCAAGAAACTGAGCAATCAATCCCTGTTCTTTGATGAAAAATATATGAATGAAGAATGTCGACAAACATTAGCATTTCAATGTTATAGCATGTTGTACTGACTTAAGTCAGCACTTATGATGCTGCGATGACGTAATGTCATGGCTGTAAACTCTCCTGGATAAACCGGGAGTCTCCAGATTTTGGACTGTATCTCCCAGTCTCCAGATTAGAGTCTCAAATTTCCTGGATAATCCCCGAAGCTGACCACTTCTTGTGAGACTCGACTTTCACAACCATAGAATTCCAATTATTTTGTGTTGTTTGTGTTATTTTACATCGCTAACAAAATCAAATCGTTCCTCATGACTGTTGTTGCAAGCAGGCCATTGTAATGTAAGCGATAATCTGATTGGTCAGAAATAAACCAATCACATCAAATGTTACGAAGCAAAAGACGTCTTTTCACTTGCTTTTTGACTCGCTGTGACATCATGTCCTTTCCCTATCAATTCTCCAGATTTGAATATCTCAGGAGTTGACAGCCCTGTAATGTGCAATCTTAGAATGAGATACCATTTCAATGATATGACATGTTGTACAGCGTATATGCTCAATGGTGGCACCGAATATGCCTTAGACAATACTTTCAATATTGATTCTATATGATTGAAGTAAATAGTTGAATGGTGAAATATTTCTTTACTTGAATGTTGGGTCCTCAAGTAACAAATGTTTATAATTTGGACCATTTCTCTACTTTCACATCCCCATAATGCCTTGCGTTTTTGGGGGAAACCAATCAAAAACTGTCCCAAATTGAAAGGTTTCTTTATTGAATTCATACTATACCTGCTTTTATCTGTACAATACTGATTATCGGTTTATTCCAAGTTATTTTTTCGTGTACAGATCATCAAGAGTTTTGGTCAGAAAATGTATTGACTTGCCTTCAGCTGTTTTTTACTTCTTCATTTTATTTTGGATACCAAACAAGATATTGTCAACATTGTCTGATCAGCCTTCAGCAAAATAAGTAGATTTTTACCCTCTGTGGTTACTCCCCAAAAATGCAAAGTATTATGGGGATGTGAAAGTAGAGAATAATGTCAAACTGGGAAATTGGGTGCATTTGTTTGAACCTGCAATAAACATATGTTATATCTTTTTATATTAATTCTGGAATAACGTCATGTCAGTCAAAAGTTTTTAATTTTATAACTTTGAAAAGGCAACATTTAAATGAAGAATATATGTCACCACTGAACTATTCATTTCAGTACTGAAAGTATTGTCTAAGGCTGCATTCACAATGTATGACAGGGGGGGGGCAAATTTAGTAGGAAAAAGGGGTGGATGGGCAAATTTTTATCAAAGAAATAGGTGCATGAACAATTATTGGAAGAAGCTACAAGCCTTGCTTAGGGGGGATCACATTTTTTTGCATGATTATAAGGGGGTGCTAAGAACTATTCTGGACATTTCAAATTTTCAACTGTCCCGTCCACTCTCCCCTCCCCCCCCCCCCCCCCCCCCCTACCCCCTGCGATACATTATAAACTCATATGCAACGGCATGTTTACCGTGTAGGTGCGGTAAGTCAGTGCCGTGTGTGTTTAAATCGTGTTCCTTAACAAACTCATCCACTAATTTCACAAATACATCAATATTCTGTTGATTTACATGTATTATGACATCTCTAATCCTACGTAAACATGAAAGCGAACGATATCACATACCTCCACAACATCCTTCCGAAACGACTTCTTCTTCACACGAAACATGGCTTTCTCGACAATACAAAGACTTTTAACTTGATATCTTTGATGAATATAACATATATTATATCTTCATTTTATCGTTTTAGCGCTGGGTTTTAGGCGCCCAAAGTGTCACATCCATCCCACATCAACCCGCCATCTTGGAAATGACCTTGATTTATAGGTACATGCCGTACATGCCGAAGGATGCCCGAGAGAAAACCGAAGGCAGGTCTGACTACGAAGTGAGCGCGAAATGTCCGGGAATGAGATTCCATTGACACGGGTGAAAAACGCACTGCGCATGCGTTGGGGGAAAAAACAACATCTAAAGGTAAAGGTATGCCTCATTTTAACCGACAAGGCTATTTCTTAAATATTCGTTTTGAAATTTTACAGACATTTTTAGATTTCTTTACATACAATCCGACCATGTGATTATCTGCAAATTAGCCATGCTGGATGTCGACGTCGGGCCGCTAATGGCGACATTTTCAAAGATAATTTTTGCTTTTGTATAAACAAAAGTTTTTTTGTAGAAATCAGCTGTGTATTACAATCGAAATTATCTTGCTATTGCGAAAAGGAAAACCTTAAGTTTACAGTATTTTTCTTAGGTTTTGCGATTTTGTAAATCAATTAAAATGCTGGCATCAAAAATATGAGTTGACCTTAGTTACGTACGCCATCTCCGAGCGTGCGCAGTGCGTTTTTCACCAGTGTCGATTCCATTGCTTTAGTATCTAACCAAGTTCAAGCTCCCTAAATTACCTAATATGCACCAAATGTACATTAGATATCACACTTGTGCAACGCTTTGATACAATTCGAGCAAAAACCGTGATCAAGTGACTCCAGGTGCGCATGCTCAGCCGCCATCAGGTGCATAACCGCGACTCCATTTTTCTCCATCTTTTATTTTTTAACACAAAATTTTCTTGTTCTGCTTATATGACATAGGTATTGTTTTATATATACAATTCTGTTGCGCCCCGTACAAACTAGCCTGCCGTGCAGAGGTTTTTATAGCGTCGGCTCGTTCTTCCCCTGACACTAAAAGCGTCTTCGCGGCAGCCTACGTACAAACGTATATCCCGATATTTTTGAACAAACAAACAAACTTCCCGGCCACACGTAGCGTTTCCGACGAATCGTTTCCGCCCGTCCAAACGTATCTGTTTTCGAATTGTTGCGTCTTCAAAACCAATCCGCAAAGAAGAATAAATTCGTTTTCAAAAATTATATTAATCTCAATATTAAAATGTCGGCGCGGCAATAATGCATGTCCATGGCATGCACAATCCTCTTGACACGGCATCCCGTACCAAGATATCAATTCGACATCATTAATCATATTATGAATAACGAGTGGTGCAACTATAACGATTACTTATCCCTAATAATATCTGTGATATTGATTATTGTTAGGGTATTGGGCGAATATTTTATAATCCATAATATTCGTTTTACAAAGTGCGTATGTTTAACCAATAGAGCAGTTTTCGTATGATTGTGAGTAGCTCACGGCACGAGCGCAGTCGTGAAACGGCAAAGTATACGCCACGCCAGAATAATCACGTCGCGCAAGAATACCCAAAACACGATCACGGCGCGAACACGGTCACGGTCACGCCAAAGTTATGTCACTGCCGGACCAGTCAGATTGCGCAAGAAAAAATCAACATCAGGGGCACGATACGGCACGGCACGGCACGGCGTGGCACGCTTACGGCACCGAACCTCTCACAGCCATATAAAAGCTAGCTGCTCTAATCAAGTCTTGTAATATCTACAAGGAAGCCGTTCTGTGCATGTTTTCACGTCCGGAAGGATTATGTGATTGACGGGAACTGTACGAGTGTAGCTGACTTCTACAACAGAATATATACGATATGTACCTTGAGTATTCACGTCGAAAGTATTTAGTTAATGTGCCATATACGATAGGATTCAAGCAGCTATGGATGTAAACAAGAATATCAAAAAAACGAAGAATCACTTGCGTTACATCCTTTTCAGATTTCCCGCCAAAATCACTAAGTAGCCAGGCCACGTGACCTGGTAGCATACAAATAGCAAAAGTACTACTATCGTTGCTAATGTTTTGACAATTTGAAGATTTTCTTTGCGTCTCTTTTCTCTTCCTTTACGATCAGTAGCCGTCCAAGATGAGTTCAAGTTGACTGGTTTCCAGAGATCGACGGCAATCCATATGTATGCAATAGCGATTAAAGTCAAAGGCAGGATGTACTGCAATACTGCTAGAACTACTGTGTAGATTTTCCCATCAACTTTCATCCCCCAGACTTCCTTACACCCTCCCAAAGGATGCTGGGTAGTGACGATCATCAGGGGAAGCAAGAGCATTATAGCTAAGATCCATGTTAAGGCAATACCTCGATATATACGGCGATGCCTTACTACAGGACGAAATGCATTCAAGATCACGTGACATCGACACATTGCCATCAACGTCAAGGTGAAGATACTGACTGTATTAGACACAGTCATCATTGGCCAGACTAATTTACATACCAAAGTAGGTGATTTGAACTCTCCATAGAAGAGAATTGTAATGGGAATAGAAAACACCAGGAGCGTTAGGTCAGCTACTGCTAAGTTGATGATAAAAAGATCGTTAGCAACGCGTCGAACCTTTCGAGTAAGAATAACGAGAACTAGAGAATTACCACACAAACCAAGAATTAGCGTTAATATATATAAAACTAGTTTTACTTGTTTTTCCAATTCTGTTACTTTTTCGTAGCTGGTGGGATTTGCCATGATCACAGAGAGTCGATGACCTACTGGAATTTTTCAATTATTCAGATTGGAGTGAAAATGGCCTTGTATCATAGAATAACTTCAATGTGATGTTAGAGTCTCCTATCGAACTGTCGTGTTGCTAGATGAAGCCATTAGCCAAGATCGTAGATAAACCATAGTCCAATAACATTTAGTCCTGGATTCTTCACTAATTCACAGTAAATTATCAATGTTATCTCGCTGCAGATCACTATAATGTGGGATGTGGCGAGTTTACTTTGCTCAAAACGAACAATAAATTTGTCAGTTTTCTTGGTCTTGATTGTGTTCTTTGCTTTTAGTTAGATTTCTGGTTCAGAGATAAGATCATACGCCCCTACTGCTTACTGCCTTCCTGCGTCAACGTGTGTCTGCCTTGACTTCAGGCTAGCAACACATATTAACCATTTATTCTTCGCTCGCGTACTCCTTTGCAACCAAAACTTCGATATTAAAATGACTCTTGTTAGAATCGGAGTATCACCTGCGAAAGCAAGAAGAAAAGGCTACTGAGCTATTAGGCTCAAGACAAGGGTACACTCCATCTAGACAATTGTCTGGGCACATCTCAGAACAATTGTTAGATCTGTGTAAAAAAACTATTATTTAATAATGACACTTCAAAATACATCCGTCATAGGATACGAAGAAGACGCTAATTTGAGAAAAATATCAAGGAAATAAAAAACGAGGACAAGCGATAAAAGTGATGTTGCTACATGCATGGCTAAATTTAAGGATGATAAAGCCTCACTAACTCATTCCGTCAGCCATTCAATAAAATATTAATTGCCTTTTATTTCTAGGCTTTTTTTACCCTCTAAAATCAGCCTAGATTGAAATAATTTTTGGCTACATCTTGTTTTTGGTTGGCTCTCGTATAGATATTTTTAAAATAAAGGCCCGCTGGAGACTATAATTAATACACAGTAATCACTGATATTCTGTCTAATATTCTAAAGATGAAAACTGAAAAGCCTGATAAAACTGGGCCGGCAATTGGAACGAATTTTGCATACCAAGACGATGAAAATGCTGCTTATCAGCTGCTGGTGCTGATCATGCTACTACTATCGAGTGTCAGTTCCGAGGGAAACGCGCACTGTATAAACGAGCTTGTCAGGTACACCCTGAAGAGCAAAAATGTCAATTGTCGACTCTGTTCTTCATTTTCATTTCCTCAAGCGTTATTTTACCTCGTTTATGCGCATTTACTTTTCCGCCTGGGCTATATATACTCTACAATACTTCACTATAATACTCCACTATAATAGACTATACCATACTATACTACACTATACTGTACAGTATAGATTGCGGCTATACTCTGACTCTACAATACTCCACTATAATAGACTATATCATACTATACTACACTATACTGTACCATATTAACCCGTGGCTATACTCTACTCTACAATACTCCACTATAATAGACTATACCATACTCCACTATGATAGACTATACCATACTATACTACACTATACTGTACCATATTAACCCGCGGCTATACTCTATAATACTCGAGTGTAATTTTCCAGTATAATTGAATATATCATACTATACTACATTGTACTGTACCATATTAACCCGTGGCTATAATTTCCGCCTGCATTCTTCATTCAGATAATTAATCAAATCCGTTGTGTTCGATATACTCTAGTATCGTTCTATCGGTACTTCCCCCTTGGTTACCATTCCACCTTATGCCTGCGGATCTTACATCTCTGTTCTTGTGTTGATTACCTTATTACGGCCTTGCCTCAGGAGAATATTTCTGGGCCGCGAAAAGCTCTATAAAGAAAAAGAAAAACGGTCGCATGTGCATACTCATTACATAGAATAATCGTATCATATCAGTTCGTTTGAACCCGTGTTTATATTCCCCTATGAATCGTATTCTGTTATCGCAGAGTTAATCAAATGTCCAGGCTGCACGTACCCTTTACTGTGACTGCACTAGTTATTATGAACCAACCAGATAACGTAAAGTGTATATGACACGAAAACATTTCATCGTTTAAAATGTATAGTTTGTTAGTAATATTAAATATATCGTAATAAACGCTTTTTTGTTTTGTTTGATGCGCTACTAGATATATATGTATTTTCTGGATAATAAAGGTTATTATTATATTATTATCAAGAACTAAAAAAACAAAGTAGTACATTTTGCTGTCAGGAAGGTAATTTACGACTAAAATTAGCTGATTCACAAAAACACTCATTGTTATACAGCTATAAAATAGAAGGTTGTCGAAGCGATAGATCACGACAAGATAGAGAGAGGAATTATGGGCATACATTTAAACACGTTCCTGACGAGAACAATTATGAGAAATACAAGTTATTCTTCCAGCTAATCGCATTTTAGTATGACCTGTCTTCTACTGCCTATGCGCCTTTGGATACGAAAACTATGGAATATGCATATGATATAGAATGGTTTAAGATGGGATATCGGTTGGTTTTACCTAATTATAATTACTATAATTAGTAAGTTTTTTCATCTTTTCACGGTGTATAATTTACCTTTTCATCATTACTGTTTCATTAGAAACACCGACGCAGCTCACACTAGTTTTAGCTAGTTATACCTTATAATTACTATCGCTCAGTTACCGCCAGGCTGTATTTCTTTATCGGTTATCTTCATGGTAGGCAAGTGTGGATAATATCGATATAAAGACTTCCAGGTTATCTTATATCTTAGATATCAATACGCTTATCATTACTATACATGGTCACATGAACCTGAAATGAGCAAACTAGATAACAAGCCAGACAATACGAGGGTGCCAATTTAAAGTACCTGCTTCGATTACTGGAATGACGTCACACTGCCTGATATACTGATTAATTAACAATGATTCCCCGAAGGCGAAGTGATTATTCACCAATAATCACTGAGCCTGAGGCAAATTATTTCTTTAGTATAAATACACAGGTGATTCTTTCAAAATAAGGAAAAAAAAGAAGATTTTTTCCCGGTAACAGCAAGAAACCTGATGGCTGCCATTTTGGATTTTCGCTCGAGGTGAATATCGTGTGATAGTGTGAGTTTCTTAACCAATTAACCAAGTATACAGGAGTGGAAGTTATACTAAAACGTTTTTTATCCTGAAATTCCTCTTTTTCTCTGATTTCAAACTATGCAAAAACATCATTCGTCCCAAGTATTATTATTGATGTTCCGGAACGCAAAAGTGTTGATTAGAGCTACTGATCTAGGCTAGGGAAAACAGGCTGACGTGTGATGCCGGATATATGATACTGATGATCACTACCAGATACACGCGAACACATATTCGGTAATGATATTATCAGAAGAAAACTACTGTTTTTTTGTTCTTGGCAAGTTTATGTTCAATGTAAAGATTAGCTTGAGGAAGTATGAGGGTGAGATGAAAACTGATAAAGCAACTTCATCATTGTCATAGCAACATTGTAACCATAATACTCATATCATTAAGAGATATAGTCAGTGGCTGGATGGATCTCTTGTTCATCCGTCCAGGACTGATTGACGTTTCCTGCGTTGCCATTCGACTTGATTTGCTGATGAGACTCGACCAAGCAGTTCCTCTTCGAAAACAAAACTCGAAATGTGCACGACCGGAATAAAACTAGAGTGTGTAATAAATCATTCGCTTCAAGAATCAGTATCCATACATAAAGATATTAGCTAAAGCTCTCTTGTAAATATTAGTTTGTTTAAAAATAAGACTTGCGCAACTTTACTATCTTTTGAGGCTTGGAGTATAAAAGTCTAGTCACTAATCCACGCGTACCCTTACCAGTGGAATATAAATGTTCGAGTGTTTAATTCACGTGAATAGCTTCTTACGACAGTTTATTTAAAGCCGATAGTAATCTGAAGAGCTTGATTTTCTCTTGCAACCGAGTGTTGACCGATTTCTTGAAACATCATCTATAATAAATAATCAATAAATATTCCTGTAAATCTTCGATAAAAACCAATTGAATCGATTGCCGGTGAATCCACGAAACTGCGGGATTCATTACAATGTTACTAAAACGAATTAGTCTGCTATAAACAAATATAAATTATCATAGATGAGAGTATGTGGACCGCGTTGCACTTATGAAATACATGAAGATATAGAAATATAGATAAGTTTTTGTGCTTGGGAACGAGGTTATTCCGGCGAGAGCCCTTGGAATTTCAAAAATTCGGAAAAGTTATTTTTTAAGTTAATGAAAAAAAAGTTAAAAAAATCTCGCCCGGAATAACCTCGTTCCCAAGCAAAAAAACTTATCTATATTTCTATATCTTCATATAAATGATCATAGTCATAATGTGAACTAGAACTAACGGTGCTGGACTGAACCTGGTAGCTTTAGCATCATATTATGACGGCTATTACTGACTACCGTCATTTACCTTATAGTGCAGAACAGACTAGCTTCCCCTCCGCGGATCAAGAGTATATTTTCTCCTGTTGACTACTGTTTTCATCGTTCATTTGATTGTTTACTTCAAAAGGAATTAGATCAAAAGATAATCTCTTACTAACAACATGTTTAAGAGCGACTGTCTGTAAAAATCAAACATATGGCGGAAAGGCTCAAATTTTCGAATTCGCTCTACTTTTGGGTTTTAGTAGTGTATGATGAAGTAAGAAACGCTGTGTGGTTAATTTTGAAAAATACTTTTTTGTTTTCGAGAAATAGGGAAAAATCGGTTTGAGCTCCAGGGACGATTTTCGCTGCCAAAAGATGGCTGAAAATTGCTTACTTTCCCTTGGTCCGTGTATCAAAACTATTGATCCAAATAGCCTTTTAATACTTTCTGCCAAAAGTACAACTCTTATTTGCTAAATTAAGATTAGTTTCATAAAATTTGAACAACTCTGAATTATTTTACACAATAAAAAGCAAAGGGCACTGAGTTACAATGCTTGTCAGTGCATCTCGAAAACTGCGAGTTTCCCTATGTGCCATCCTTCCAAATCTTATGAGATTACAGTCAACAACTATTGGGAAACTGCTCTTTTGAAAAATGTATCATTTATTTTGGGGAAATAATAGTGCGCTTTTTGCGAGAGCTTTTATTTTGACTAATTAAATATGCATAAAAATCATTGTTTGGCGATTGCGTGACTAAAGACTTATCGAAATAAACTCCCTTGAAACATCATTGTTTTTCAAATCGGTTGCATAAAACAAGCCAACGCCACGGTTGCCAATTCTAATTTCTTTATCACTCCGATGAATGGAGCAAAATAAATGATACATTTTTCAAAAGAGCAGTTTCCCAATAGTTGTTGACTGTAATCTCATAAGATTTGGAAGTATGGCACATAGGGAAACTCGCAGTTTTCGAGATGCACTGACAAGCATTGTAACTCAGTGCCCTTTGCTTTTTATTGTGTAAAATAATTCAGAGTTGTTCGATTTTTATGAAACTACTCTTAATTTAGCAATAAGAGTTGTACTGTTGGCAGAAAGTATTAGAAGGCTATTTGGATCAATAGTTTTGATACACGGACCAAGGGAAAGTAAGCAATTTTCAGCCATCTTTTGGCAGCGAAAATCGTCCCTGGAGCTCAAACCGATTTTTCCCTATTTCTCGAAAACAAAAAATATTTTTCAAAACTAACCACACAGCGTTTCTTACTTCATCATACACTACTAAAATCCAAAAGTAGAGCGAATTCGAAAATTTGAGCCTTTCCGCATATTTCTGATTTTGTTTGATTTTTACAGACAGTCGCTCTTAATGCTCTAATGTTGTTTTGGACAGATTAAAGCGGTTGTGTTTCGCTCTAGTTCAAGGGTTTTACTCCAGATTCTACGGTTTTCCTCCCCTCTGTCAAACCTTATCCAACAAGCTAAATTCCAATACGATCTGTGAGTTACGACTAAGCTCTGACTTTGATCAGCACAGAGGTTGCTTCAGGGTTTGATCAGGCTCTTCGATTAGCCAGCAGGTTGATTCAAAGTTCGGTCTGTGAGTTAGCCATGCCCTGACTTTGATAAACACAGAGGTTGCTTCAGGGTTTGATCAGGCTCTTTGATTAGCCCGCAGGTTGATTCAGAGTTCGGTCTGTGAGTTAGCCATGCCCTGACTTTGATAAGCACAGATTTTTTCCCAGGATATCGAAAACAATTTAAAATAAATTAAGAACCATGAGAGTGGTAAAGTCAGCTTACCTTGAGCACTGAGACCACAAACATCCTCCCTACACATGCTGCAAGAACTAAGTGAGAAAACCTCGAGTGTCTTCAATCATTTCAAGTCTTCAAGCCCCAATTTCGCTATAAATCCGCAAAAGATCTTCACATCTTTAAAATATCTCATCACGTACTGTCAGATCAATGTTCGCTTTAGACAATTCCTAATCAATTATACCTATACACTATACCACTTCATCAACCTAGTCCAGTACTGATCTGAAAGTGTTATTTTTTGTCATGATATAATAGTAAGGCACGTGCCTACCCTATTCCTAATTACCCAAACCGGTAGTTGTCTATCTCTTGGCTTCAGATGACGTTCGTTCGTTCGTTCGTTCGTTCGTTCGTTCGTTCGTTCGTTCGTTCGTTCGTTCGTTCGTTCGTTCGTTCGTTCGTTCGTTCGTTCGTTCGTTCGTTCGTTCGTTCGTTCGTTCGTTCGTTCGTTCGTTCGTTCGTTCGTTCGTTCGTTCGTTCGTTCGTTCGTTCGTTCGTTCGTTCGTTCGTTCGTTCGTTCGTTCGTTCGTTCGTTCGTTCGTTCGTTCGTTCGTTCGTTCGTTCGTTCGTTCGTTCGTTCGTTCGTTCGTTCGTTCGTTCGTTCGTTCGTTCGTTCGTTCGTTCGTTCGTTCGTTCGTTCGTTCGTTCGTTCGTTCGTTCGTTCGTTCGTTCGTTCGTTCGTTCGTTCGTTCGTTCGTTCGTTCGTTCGTTCGTTCGTTCGTTCGTTCGTTCGTTCGTTCGTTCGTTCGTTCGTTCGTTCGTTCGTTCGTTCGTTCGTTCGTTCGTTTACATGCATCCTTTTTTGTGTTGACATTCGTCGTGCATATTATTCTAATGGTACAAGGTCTAGTACAGACAGGCGGGCGTATTTTGTCTAAAGTGTTGGTGTTTATCATCAAAATAAGTCAAATATTCAAGGTGAAAGAGTAACCGCTATTGATAATAAAATAAAAACTAAAGGCTTTGGTCTTCTCGCTTAAAAACACAGAAACTAGTGCAATTAGTTACTCTAAACTAAAAAAAGAATAAATATTGGTTACAGTTAGTGATGCAAATATTTCCAGGAGGAAGAAAAAATGGGTTTGATTTCCATTGTTGATTTATCATTCATTTTTCTGGTACAAAATTGTTCCTTTCTGAAACACCTGCCACTATTTTTTGTCTCTTTCTCCTTCTCCTCATTTTCTTTCTCTCTTTTTCTTGCTTTCACTTTTCCCCTTTTTTTTTCATTTCCTTTTCTCTTTTTTTTTTAATTTTCTTTTTTAGTTTTTAACCGAGGCCTTTCCTTTATTACTCTATTTTAATGAGGCATCGATCATCTCGGCTCAGTATTTTCCCTCTTTAGCCATGAACAGTTAGTATAGACTACGTGTATGTGTAGAAATTCCCCAATTTCCTCTCGTCAAGAAGCTAAACCACAGCGAACGATTTAAGTCTTGTTTGAAGGGATTTAAGGATTATCTCTGACGGTATGAACAAGAACATAACTGATTATAGAATATCAAATGCATCAAAACACATTGTATATTTAAACTCGTCTAACAGTTTATTTAGATCGCATTCATGCAAAACCCTAACTTTCTTTGTAATTAGAACTTTTCAAACAACCTGAAATGGTTGGTTTTCAAAAAGAAAAATAACTTAAGATCAGAAAATCGCGGAAAACTACCTTGGTGTATTATGGGGAATTGAAATTAGGAAAAATAAACCCGAATCCATTGATCGAACTGAAGAGTAGTTTTATATTCAAAGAAGCAAAAACGTCATTTGCTGTAGTTGTCTGATAGTGGTATTTAATAGCGCACTTAAAACTGTGAATAAGGATCCCTAAGTACATCTGTTGACTACCCTTAAGGGAAACAATGACATGCGACATTTTATAAACTATACTCCTGGTATCTACTATGAATCTAGTCAAAGGCATGACAGTAACTTCGATCTATGATGTATGCTTTTGGATTGTCAAGTAGATCGACGTAAATATTGAGTTGTACAAGATAAGTGTTTTGTCATGTCTTCATTCTTGATTGCGTCAACAGTCTTTCACCAGAGCCTCTCTTGACTCTCTTGGTAGGGACAGATTAGATTTTGACAACAAAAGCTTTTGCCATTTCAGACCTTCTTAGAAGATTTTCAATTTACGTTGAATTGGAATTGTCTTGAAATCTAGTTGAAATTAATGATATGCAAACGTGTCCTTATGTCATTACTAGTATGGAAACCCTTTTAGCAAAATACGTTGGGTTATCACGTAATATCCAAAGCAAAACTCGCTAATTTGTAACCATTACTATTGCAGCCTGTTACATTCCCTCTCCAACACTAACTGTAACTAAACTATGAGTTTCAAAATACCACCAATATAAAAAATACAAGATTCAAAGTACCATAAAGAGCTGTCGAATATAATCTACAACTGTATCTCTCTTATTGCAATTTCAAATACTAGACTTTCGGTTCGACACTAATTGCCTTCCTCAAAGGCGCAACATATTCAATGTTTGACTGTGTATAGTAAAAGTCCTTTCCCTATTTTTGGCACATTAACAATATTGGCGTGCACTGAAAGGTTTTCGAACTATTGCTTCATATTGGAGATATTTTACTGCTACTTCTATGATGGCCGTGAGTTAAGATTCGATGGTTTATACTCAATATATCAATGGACTGAATGTTCGGCCAAATTAATTGACGAAAATCTTGGAAATGGAAATGGAAATACATAATAAAACGCGAGGCAATGAACATTGATAGTTTGGTATCAAAGACGCAGAGAATACTATTAAAGCAATAACGAACAAAAGCTTACCTCAAGGTATACAGCATACCCATGCACATATACCTGTATTTGTTTGACTATTGCACTTAATGATTTTTCAAATTAATAAACTCTCTCAATTCATTTTTCAGCCATTGATAACCATATGAACTGCTTGAACAGCGACGACTTGGGAATCTGATTAAACTGACATTCAACAGTAAGAAGAAAGCGAGATTCCGTACTACACAGCTTGCAATGTAAGAAGATTATTACCCAAGGCCTAAGATGCTTAGCATATCCATCCCACTTACTGCACCAGCTAATATGGCGACCGTCATGCATCCGGGATATTGCATGGCATGGCTATTGTTACGAGACTAGCCGCTAATTATAGATACCTCTTAAAGGTTTGATTCATAAGCTTTATCTTATGTGTGGTCTGATTTGACAAGCTTTACATGTCTTTGTATTCATTTCTAAAAGAAACCTTCTTCATACTATAATATAATATAATATAAGTTGACCATAATATCATGTATGACATCATCAGGCATTGAAACGTGTGGTTCTACGCCACAATAGATGCTACAACACTTGACGAATTCCTTTCAGGGCGCCTGGTATTCACTATATACCGACTGAGAAAAAACGTTTAACATTAATCATCATCATCATCATCCATCATTCCTGGGAACTTGTTACTGACAGTAGCAATTCTTCAATGGGAAATGATTTTTGTAATTTAATCAATACCCATTTCCTTACTCAAGTCATTGAAGAGCCTACAAGAATCACACAAGATAGTCAATCAACTTTGGATCTGGTCTTCTGTACTCATGCTGATCAGAAATATCTGATGTCAGTGTTGACGATGAATTTACCTCTGATCATCTGCTAGTCCGTTTCTCAATATATACAATAGTGAAACGCCTAAAGAAACTGCGTCGTTCTGTTTATAATTTAAAAAAAGCTGATATAGCTGGTCTAAAGTCAGGTCTAAGTCTTCTCCCATGGGACGCGGTTTTTGTTGACAATGATATTCAGTACAGTATAGCTTGCTGGTATGATTTGTTCTCCACTTGCATCGATGATTTCGTTCCTAAATTGTGATTAAAGATGCAAATAGACCGCCACCATAGATTGACAACGAAGTTATCAAATTAGTCAAAAAGAAAAACAGAATTAGACGCAGGGCCAAGCTAAGAGATTCTGACACTTGTGCGTGAAACGATTCCGTATGCTGAGATACCAAGTCAAGAAAATTGTTAAGTATAAGAAACGTTAACATTTATCTAGTCTTAGTGATTCTCTTAAAGATAATCCACACAAATTTTGGTCATTTTATAAAGCTATTACAAGAACTAGTAGAATTCCAGAAGTAGTCAAGTTTGGGTCAATGCAGGCTTGTAAGCCTCTTGATCAGGCTAACCTGTTTAATGCTTTTTTTCATACTGTATATACCCCGTCTGATCTGAGTATTCAGCTGATTGCTTACCCAGGCTAGTCTACGATGATTATAATGAATTAGGCATTCTACCTTTAAATGTTGATAATGTTCTTAAACAGCTTAGATCTATTGGTGTGATCAAGGTCTCGCTGGGTTTCCCCGCTAAACTTTTACGTGAATGTGCTAATGAAATCGCACCATCATTGTGCGAATTAATTATTCAATATGTCTTTGATCAATGGGACATTTCCTGAAAAATGGAAGGATGTTAATCTAGTCCCTATCCATAAGAGTGATTCCAAGACGTATGTAGATATTACAGAGGAATTTCAATTTTAGATATACTTTCCAAGATACTTGAAAGGCTTGTCAACAATGAAATGTTTGATCATGTTTCTGCTCATTTCACGCCTTGGCAACATAGTTTTTTGCCAGGAAAATCAACTGTTACTCAGTTATCGCAAGTAGTCCAACAATTTGCGAAAGCTCTTGAGATGAGGCAACAGGTTGATGTTATTTATTTGGATTTTTCTAAGGCTTTTGATCGTGTTCCCCATGCTAAGTTATTATATAAGCTAGAATGCTTTGGCATAAGGGGCTCATTACTATCTTGGTTTCGCTCGTATTTGACTGGCAGGAGGCATAGGGTTGTCATAAATAATGAAGGGTCTGATTTTCTTCCTATTACATCTGGGGTCCCACAGGGGTCAATTTTAGGGCCGCTTCATTTTTCATAAACGACATGCCTAGTGTAATCTCCAATGAAACATCCTTTACTGACGATTCTAAGTGTTTCCGCTTAGTTCTGGAAAGGAGGATGGTGACAGGTTACAGGACGATTTAAATAAGTTATTTGAATGGTCTCGTGCATGGGGAATGGGATTTAACATCAAGAAGTGCAAGGTTTTAAGGGTAGCGCGAATCAAATCGGTTTACGATAGGGATCATTTTCTTGGAGGAGTTATGCTAGAGCGTGTGGTTGTTGAAAAAGATCTTGGTGTTCTAATTAGCTACGATTTGAGTTGGAATAATCCTGTTGATTTCATCACTTCCAAAGCCCAAAGAATGCTTAATTTGCTCCATCGAACTTGCAAGGATATAACTAACACTAAGACTAAGAAATTACTTTATATAACATGGGTACCGCGATCAAGACTAAAATATGCGAGCATCATTTGGTCTCCATACACTAAGAGAAACATTAATAATTAGTGAACAGATTCAACGTAGAACCACCAGACTTATCCTGGGTAAAGATCTGTCACAAGATGAGCGATTAATTCAGCTTAATCTTTTGCCTCTTCACTACCGTAGGCAAATCAATGATTTAGTTTTTTCTTTAAGTGTCTTAATAATTTGTGTAATTTAAATGTTTTAAATTATGTCTCGTTTCGTACTTGTAGTAGGCCTTTGCGTAATATCGACCACCTTACACTTAGTGTTCCACATAGTAGGACTTAAGCATACAAGAACTCTTACTTTGTCCGAATCTGCAGACTGTGGAATAATTTACCATTGAACATTAGAGAGGCCACTTCAGTGCCTGTTTTATATGAATGTTATGTATTTTGAAATATATGAATGTTATGTATTTTGAAATTTGATTAAATAAATAAAATAAATAAATAAATAAAGTACTTTCATGTAGACAAAGATGGATCAAGAAGTGTTCTTCAAGAATTCAGGTGTGTGTTTTTTATCAAACAATCGTATATTATTATTGTTTTGATAGGCATTTTTCTCGACGCATCGACAAATCAAAGACTTTCTCTCAAAACGTTTTATATTTATATCAATAAGCTTAATTTATTTTAATGCTAGAGGAAATATGACACGAAAACTGTTTTTCGTTCAAGAAAAATGCAGCTTTGTCGCCTCCTATCGCGGGGTCCCATCGGCAAAACAAAGAAGACTTTCATTCAATAATTTTATATCTTTCTACAGATAATTTATTTAATCATTGAATGAAATATAATTTGTTGCCAAATATTCAACTGTTTATTAAGCTATTCGAGCAAGTCTGATTATAAAAATGACCTTAAATTTGTGTTGTTGAGAGATGTTATTGTATAAAGACCGACTTGACTTTCACTTTATGAACTGGTCCCCCCGTTTTTGATGTGCTTTTACGAGCATGATTGCAACGGGGGTTCGGGGATTTAACGAATCGTTTTCTCAGCGGGGAATCGAGCGGGGATTTTAACGCTCGTTTGAATGTGCATGTAAGGGCCTGGAAACGAGAGGTCGGCCATCTTGAAAAATACCAAGAAGGCATTGTGATTCCAAGCACAGGCAGCCCGTAGCCTAGTACAGAGCAGTATGTTTTACACAAAACACATGCTCAAACAACTGAACTTATAGCAATTTCTACCTATACACTTCACTGATAAGAATCTTTCTTAGAATTGTAGCCTTAATATGTTCTTACGTGGAGTAGAGGGGTCTTAAACTGAGAATATTGTAGCCTAACAGCCGGTTCTTAAAACCTAGGTCCTTAGAATACGCGGGTTTTGTTCAGTAGTTTCGGTCAGTTCGAATGTAGAATCAGATCATGATTAATCTATTAAAACTACTGCTTCACAATATTTACAAGCATTGTTCATTTTCAATTTAATACCATTATAAAACTCAGCACACTAGACGTTAAACCTAAACGTTTTTGCAAGATTTGAGGTTCAGAGCCCATGAAAATATTGAACATTGAATATTTAGTGCATGGAACACACAACAATTGGCTCTGTGTAGCACAACAGTATGAAGTTGGCGTGAAATGTGTTTCTTGTTGACTCGGGGGGTTTCAATTGACTAGTGTATTAAAAAGCTAAAAAATATTCACTGAAACATTTACAAACGTCTATATACTGCCAAAGAAATTTGTCATTTTGTATTTTGCATTGCCTTTTGCATCATTTTCTATTTTGTCTCAATTGTTCTTGTCAAGTTTAACTGGATGTAAGATTTGTTTTTGGAAAACTGTAAATGAAGTAAACCAAATGCTTTGCTCCTTAACCAGTTTCCAAGTCTGTTTTTTTTGGTCTTGATTTGTCCTAAATCTCCAGATTTTCGATTTCAATGAAAGACATCCGAGGTAAATTTCACTAAACTTGATATTGTATTGGATTATCTGTAGTTGGCTCTCGAGATTACAAGCCTAAAACTGTCGGCCGTGGAAAATTTTGTCGAAGAAACTTACAAGAACAAAACTAGCCCCTGGGGGTGGTGGTGAGTTGTGTACAAAATTCCTAAGTGGGAGAGTATGTACTCGGGGAAAAAAAAGCAATGTAGTGCATTTCGATTCGATTTCACTGCATGGTTTTTATTATGGGAGAAATTATCTTCATCTCGAATAAAAAACAATTGAATAAGTTATCCCCTATCTTATTTTTACCTTTCAGTTTCATTCAAATTGTTCTCCCTGTGGCTTCCGTATCGGGAGCTCCGCTTTTAGGCAGTGCCTAAATAATATATTAACGATAAGATGTTCACAGCAGCAACTAGAGCCAAGACAGATGTATGGAGTAATAACGGTATAAATATTCATGCAGTTGAGCTTGCTGCTAACGGATAATCATCATTAATCAATGAAAAATGACAAGAGCCCCTGGACAATATGATGAACTGAAAAACAAAAATGGACTAATGGAAGTAAAAATATATAAATAGACGAGCGAGATGATATACTAAGGTAATGGCCGCTGGGGGGAGGAGGTGCCATTGGGTTGCACGTGTCACATACTACGTGATTTGAAAGATATTATTAACATACTTCACTACGCATGCGTAAATAGGCTAGCAATGCTTCCGGTCCCAATAGGAAATGACGTCAAGGAATACCATAGCTAACAATCACTTTGCATTACTTTGTTTGAGGGTGAGATGTTCAGGACAACTGACTTACAGGAGATCCACCACTTCTTTCTCTTTTACTCCGACGAAGGACTAGCGTCCGAAACGTCAGTAAGTTTTTTCATCTTTTTCACGGTGTATAATTTACCTTTTCATCATTATTGTTTCATTAGAAACACCGACGCAGCTCACACTAGTTTTAGCTAGTTATACCTTTTTATTACAGGAGATCCGTCAAGACACTGGTGCTGTGAACAAACCGAAAGAGGTTAATCTAGATCTGACTATAATCGCTTATTACGCTACTTTTTAATGAAGGCAATTGTTGACATTTGGTTTATTAACTCATTTATTTCTGATGAAGTCAATGAACAAAGTGGGTGGTACTGACGAGAAGAGACCTGCAGTGTTAGTGTGATGTTAGCGACGCCAGAACTGTTTAACAAACTGCCCAGGTAAGGACACCCGACCTAATGATAAAATGAGTCCGGGAGTCGTGCTAGGGATAAACATGCTTCTGATGTTAAGACTGTGTAGAACAGATTATCACATTTGAACTTTTGGATCCACTTTAAATCAACATTGGTATCGATAACAGAATTAATTGTTAAAATGGTGATAACTAGGTCTCGTTACAGTAATACTGAAATAGATCAAAATCAATATCAACTGATTGGACCATCAAATTCTTTCTTTACTGAAATATTTTCTCGATTATCACTTAGAAATGAAAGCACGATTCATGACAAGATATGTAATATGTTTATTTAGTAATGCTGGATTGACAACACTACCGATATTCACACGACCAGATAATCTGTATTTAACAGAATCTTGCCTCATTCCTGGCAAGTGCCTGATAACGCGTCGTATTGATGATACTAAACAAAAAACAGGCCTCTTTTCCTACTGTACTACTACTAACAGCAACTAGTTGGTGCTATTAATATATCACTTACTCGGCTAATCTAATACCTGTCAATCGAATTCCTTGTCACTCAAATAATATTGCACTGAAATGGCTTTTCAATGTAAAACAAATGTACGACAGGTTATAAGGTTCGAGCGGATTTCCGTTTATCAAAAGTACACATATCCGCCACAGATATCTTAGAATGATGAGAAATGTGTGTAAAACATAGTATTCAACCCTCGAGTAAAGATGTTAAAGTGGTAACATGTAATTAAAGTGCGCATCCGGATGGGAAGTGGTTAGTGACATGTTTATATAACCTTAACGCCTCCCGCATGACGTTCTATCTTGTGTACTGGAACAAGGTTCGATTATTCTTTTATATTTTCGAAGAATATTATGTATCCACACCCGGCCCAAAGAACTAGAAATGCCTCTATAAAAAATCCAGCACAATCAAGATGTCATATGGAAAATACTGTATTAAAGAAAGAAAATGGAAAAATGCAATTCAAATATTTCAAGCTCGACTTTTCAACAAAGAAAAAATTTCAGTAAGGTTTTTCGAGTATTGATTTGTCATAAGGTTCAACAGTTAAAACAATCAAACATTGTCAAATATCATGAGAGTGTTTCTCGTGTAGTTTTAAAACTCGATACTATTGAGGATCAGAGTAGTTGGTCACCCTGTGTCATGAAATTAGAACTAGCCGAGATTGTGAGCTAAAAAAAGGATTGCGATTTTTATGCGTTTCTTAAGGAACAAATGATCAGTATTATTATCAATACTTTGTTAAAAAATTGTTGAAAAAATAAATAAATAAATAAATGCAAAATACGTGATGAGACAAAGAAATGAAAACCTCTCGCCATAGCAACGGTGACGTTGTATTACGTCACTACCATTCTCACTTTTTACATTCTCACTTTTTGAACAATAGGTTAATGAAATGCCGCAAAATTAAATGATATTTATGTTATTTAAGATAAAATTTCAACTCAACGAGGCGTTTAAATTTACAACCTGCTTAGGTCATGTGATTAATTTTGGGGTGTATCTTATATGTCATTGTTAGTGCCCTCTGATTGGTGTAGACTTTCAAAATCATCGACTTCATTCGGTTCTTTATTTGCAGTATTTTTTATTATTATAATGAAATGCAAAACACTTCAAGTAGAGTGAGATTCAATAACCATCGGTCTTGTGTTGAAGATTAAAACCCTTTTACATTAAAAACTAGAGCATCTTAAAATGACAACATTTGCTATATGTGTAAAGAGGGTAACCACAAGATTCTAAAAATATAACCTGATACAACCGAACAATTTTTGTACAAAATACCTTTGTTTCACCTTCCACTGTACTAAAAGCACTCGAGGAGGTAAATTAGCTTCATGGCTTGGCCTGAAGCTAAACTACTTTTGTCGCCCGGTTGTCGCAATGTACTAATAAATGAAAAGCGTAACGAAAAGCCAACGGAACCAGTTGTTCTTGAGGTTTTCTTTCCTTTTTCTTTTTGTTCTGAACTCCGATATTAATCTAATAGCTATATACTATAGCTTCACGTCATTTCCAGCAAAACGAGATTTAAAGTAACGTTTTCATTGCGTTTCAGGTGTAAGAATGATTTCACTCACTTTTCAGTTGTGTTCTTCAACCTCTTCTTTCGTTCACCGCCTCTTTTTCTTCTTGAAAATAAATCTTGAAGCAAGAGGGGAAATTATTAGTGTTTAGTAGTCTTACATGCAAAGACTCAGTGAATTAGTTCCAAAACAGATGTCAATCCCTCATCTTCAAAAACCCATACGATGTCATCAACCAAAACACACATAAAACCATCACCTGTGACGTCAGCCACAATTGACAAGTCATCTTATTAATCCATTATAAAGATCATTAGCAAGAACACTGATGAATCAAACCCCTACACGCATTCATTAACAGAGTTTTATAGCTTGGGCAAGGCTACAAAGGATAAGGTTTGGACCAGTATCAGTACAGAACTCAGTGAGAACAAGTTATAAAACAGGGTGTTTCTAAACCGACTTGAAGCTGGCATCTTGAGGATTGGCGTGCAAGAGGTTAGAACAAACATTAATAAGAGTAATGCTAACCTATACTTCAATACTTTGTTTACACCAAGAACAATCATTGATTGTTTCTTCTTTCATCTCACCTCTTTTTCTTTGTTATTTTTTGTATGTTTTATTCATTTCAAAAAGCAAACAGCAAAAGAACATATCCTCAATTTTCGCATTTTTTTCTGTCATCCGCTTTCGTTCGTCTGTGTTCGTATTATCGGCAAAACTGGTAGTTTAGATGTAAAAAGATTACATCACCGTTTGATCATCGCATAGGTTAGATATGCTCATCGGCATGATCTCAGTGGGCAGTGTCTGGTTCTATTATCCACCTGAATTTTTCATCAGAGAGCTGGCATTATTCAAGGGCATTTTGTAAACAATATTAATAATGTCATGAATAACTCATGAATCAAACCTTGACTTTACTTTTCAAAAAAAGGAAACTACGTTGTTTGGCTGTGAACATATCACAATTTTCAGCGTGCTTTTGGGTCTCAGATTTCATCCAGATCTCCGCACCACCGATTATATACATTTAAAAAAGTGGGTGTGTATATAGATGAAGACAAACGTACCAAACAGATTATCTGAGATAAACTATAATACTAATCATTTCAAAAGTAAAGCCATTTTTGCTACTGGTTCCTCTATTTGTGCGGTTTCTTTTGCTTGCGGATCAGTCGCCTTTGGTAGAGTTTCAATTTTCTTTTGAAGTGGAATTATCAGTCAATTTCATTATTTCAGATGATTAGTCATAACCAAAAGAGTGTGGTAAAAATTGATCAAAGTTTTAGGATTATTTACTTGACGAAAATAAACTTCTAAATTTCAAATTCGACCATAGAACAAGGGCAACTGGCTATTAAAAGTGATACCTTTAAAAAAAAGCAATGAACTTCTTTCTTTTATCTTGGATTGGATGTCCTACGTACTCATTCATGCGTAGTAGTGCTCAATGCAATACTGTGTTGTGAAGGAGTTTGCAGTAATTGATCTTGCCGTAAGATCTCCTTACTGACCACAATAGAAAGTGTGTTTCCCGCAGGCACTTGTAGTTGTTCTACCTTGATCCGGTACCCATAACAGTAGTGACGTGAACACAAATTACTCTGAATATCAGAGAAAGCTTATTTAACAAATACAAAAGAGGAAAAAAAAAACACGAATAATGGAAATTATACAGTCATTACATGATTATGTCTAAATGTCAATTGATTCTTAATGTTTTTAAAAGAGCCACATTGTTTATCATGTGTACTTCAAGACTAAGATGCTATCTATAATGGTCTACTGTTGGATCCCTTATGATCAGCTCACACTATTATTAACTTACGTTTTGGACGCAGTACAGATGGTCTATCCGTTTCCTACGATATCAGCCTGGTATTCAAACTATTCACATCAACACATTCACAGTTACCTCATGTTCTTATTTATTCTCTTTCATAGTTTTTGAATTTTTTCTCTCCAAAAGTTGGGTAAAAAAACCTTTGTTTTTTGAATGACAAAAACACAGATGTTCATTGGTAATAATGTATGTATATTTTGGACTAGGAGAAATATATTTGATGGCAGCTTATGATTGGTTGGAATAGGAAAAAAAAGTACAGGCGCTCACACCACCGGGCCCTTGCTTTCTTGCCCATGTGACTTATTATCGAGCTGTTTGAAATTATTATTAAAAGATGAGAATTTGATAATTTTGAAATAAAGTTAAGCCTTCCTTTCAAGAGTTTCCAGGTCTTCGAATTCATTATCCGCAAAGAAAAGTTTCAAAAAATCCCATGCTTATTTTGAAAGAACCAGATCTATATTATTGAAACGATGTTCTATGATGAAGAACAACATACATGGCTGCTTTATTACCGATAGCCAATCACATGGCTTGAAATAAATTATATGACCAGCGTGACATAGTGCTTGGAAAGTTTAATTAAGATGTCGACAACATGTCGAGCTTATTGGGCCATAATCCATTCAAAGACTAGTTAATTAGCTCGAGCGGCTTTCATTGAACTGTAAGTTGTAGTCAATTATGAGTTCTATGATAAGTCTTCGATGAGTCATGTTTTGACATAGGACGAGTTGTATGTACTGCGCATGCTCCAACGTTTGAATTGAAATTAAAGACTTTTCTTTACTAAAAAATATCAAGGAAGATTTTGACGAAGTCAATCAAAAATGTGCCGTCACAAGCACTCCAATTCTTATTCATTTTATATTTCTTTTTATTGATTGATTCAATTTTTAACGAAACAACATATTCAAATACACTATCGGCTGTGATTCTCTGTCCTATCAACTTTACATGGAACCAATCTGAACGAAACAAATTACAAAACAAAATATAACTAGCTAAGAACTAGTGTGAGCTGCGTCGGTGTTTCTAATGAAACAGTAATGATGAAAGGGTAAATTATACACCGTGAAAAAGATGAAAAAACTTACTGACGTTTCGGACGCTAGTCCTTCGTCGGAGTAAGAGAGAAAGAGGAGTGTATATATAGAAAAGATAGAATAAGACAAAAGAAACCAATAGGAACAAGGTAGGCAAGGAAACAAAGACAAACAATTAAAAGACAAAAGAAAAGGTTAGTTGAAAGTAAAATATCATATACTTTGTCAAGGAAAACATCCGCAGACTTTCCTAGTTTTCCCGACTGAACATCGATCAGTATGAGTCACTGTTAAGGCTTCCGTCTTCGTCTTTCACCAGTGGGAGTTAACAAATTATCCTGTAACACAGATATCGATTCTAGTCATGGATCGTTGCATGCGCGTGCGATAGATTAGTAAATCGTGACATGTATATGATATAATATTAACAAGACAAATAATGGTGTTCCTGCCGACTAGATTAGATATCTTGTTCGATATTAAAGCATATTGAAATGAGAAAAATATCGGAAAATTTAATATGTACACTTGAGGAAGATAAGCGATGGCCGCAATAAAATGATCTAGAATACAGTGGTTCCTAAAGCCCGTTTAATGAACTTCTTGATCACATCACGGCATAAGTAGACGGTCTTGTGTTTTAACGAAGCTGCGAGGAATGACATTATCCATTTTCTCTATATTTTAATGCCAATTCTATTACCTTAAATTTGTTGGCTAGCCTACCTATAGTATGGATTTTCCCATCAACATAACGCAGTATGTAAACAAGGCAAAAACATCGAAAAAGCTGCTCTGCAAAAGATAATTAAAATTTTCAACTCTGTAAGGAAATAAATAAAAAAAGAGGATGGGATAAACTAAAACAAACAAACAAACAAAAAAAAAAAAAAAAAAAACGAAAGAAGAACAAACATTTCTAACATGAATATAGTTTTTGCCATGATCACGCTATATCACTGACTTCAGGTGCTACTTTTTACTTTGATCTTTGCTTGCGAAGAACAGTTCAAAGGAGTAGATTTTCATTCTTTAGTTATTTATTATAAATTCTGTTAATGAAGTAAAAATTACAGGGCAGGATTCATGAATACATTTTATCTTTTCTTCATTTGCATAAAAAAATAATAAAAAAACAACAGCAATTACGACATACCAAAAGAAAGAAAAGGTATGTTTAGCTAGCAGTTGGTCATAATACAACAACCAGTTAAGAACACGATTCTCGTTTTCTTCTTCATGCTGACATGCTGACAAGACTCTAATGCCTGCACTAAGCACAGCGGCATTGCATGTGTATCTATTACTGAATAATATCCAGGCAATAGGTAGAATAACTGCCCAACGAGAATTACTGTCGTATAGTGGCCGATCTTTATGGTTAGTATGGAATATAAAAACGGACATTTAACCGTTTTTCAATCACAATTTTTGAAGAGGAAATTGGTAAAAAAATTTTTTGGAGTGATTTTTTCGATGTCAAAAAGACTTTTTTTTCGGACTACTACGCCTGAATCAAAATTATCTTCAATTAAAGACAAATCAAAGATAAATCCTTTTGTCATAAGTTATTATGTTATAGAAGTGGTTTCGAAAGAAACTTCTGCGACTTATAACAAGGAAACGCTGTTTTACATTACTACCATTTGGGGCGCCGGTCCAAAAATTGAGGTCCATGCACTACATTTCTCGCCATTTAGTATTGTTCGCGTAAATATTTCGTCGTAAATACAATTCTTTTCAAGGCAATTTGGAGAACAGGCCTTTAGTTCAGATGAATCCATAATGCTTTTCGGTGTAACGATGTTTGTATTCTTGCCTTGTCATATTTGGAGGACAACTCGACAACAGGAAAACGAAAAAGTATTATTTTCCCACCTCAGTCATTGGTTATCTACATGCAGCAGGTGTTCAGTGTATATGTACGGTGTAGGAGGCCGGATTCCACTCTAGGTTGCCGGATTCGTTTGTTTGTTTGTTCCGCCTTTTCTTCTATAAGTAAATTTGGACCTTTTATAACCTTCAATGCCGTGTACAATTATAAAAGTGTGGTTCCTAAGATTATCCTACTGAAAGATACTTGAACAACACATAAGACAAAGTGGCAGCCATGTTGGATGATGTTCACTAAGGTGGATTACTGTAATCATTCCTAAGGGAATAAAATGGTGGATTTTTATGCCACTGCCTACGCATGCCTAGTACTTGATTCATATAACAATAATCATATGAGGTGGACACTTCTTGTGGGCAATGAAAGCTACGATAGAACAAACTCTATTACTTGTTTAGATGCAGAACTATTTGTTTCGATTTTCCTCATTTTGTACTAATGGTACTGCTTTATATCATAGTTAGTTAAAGTGTATTATGACACGAAAAAATTTCACCGTTTAAAATATACAGTTTGTTAGTAATAATAAATATATCGTAATAAAATTTGCTTCAAAAGCTTATTTCTTGAGATTTTTGAGAAAATTAAGCCCAATTTGTGACGTCATTTTGTTGAGACATACTCTAGATTCGGTATTAATGTACTAAATATAAATTGTAATTCGTATAAAATAACAACAAAAGGCATATTCTTTTGGGCTTCATTTGATAGCTTACGTAGTACTCTCCAAATGTTGGGAAACTGAAAAGTGTACTACCTGAAATTAAGATTCTACATTCAAACACATTTTTTGTATTTGAAACTAAATCTGGAGACTTGTAAACAAAATGACGTCACATATTTTGCTAAATTTTCTTAAATTTCTAGAGAAATACGTTTTTGAAACGAATTTAACCGTGATATTTTTATTTATACCAATAAACTACACATTTTTAACATTAAACATTTTTCGTGTCATATGCACTTTAAGTATATATTTTATTGCATTTGTATTGCCTTACTATCCTAAAATATCATATAAAGAGGGCTTCATAAAACATGCTTATCATTATTCTTATTATCTTTTTGCCATTAAAACGGATGCATTAGGTGGATTGTAAAGGATAAGAGGGATAGATGGATATATGGATCCGCAATTTGTTCTTTCAAAAATATTTACCTCGGCGGACATGAACCGTGTTAAATGTGTTTATGTTTTTAAGAAATAGATAAATACTTTAACATTACACTGGCCTAATTTTTCCCCTGATGTTTTCTTACTAAAGCCGAATAGTTAGTTCTCAAGCCATCCAGAAATTGTTAAAATAATCGTGCAAATAAGCTTTGTACTTGAACAATAGTAAATGTTGAAGAAGTTCTTTCAATCATTACAATTCATTATTAATAACAATGTTTTACTCGTAAATGCTCTCAGTGATAAAGAACTTATGTGGTGCTTTATCATGTCAGTAAATATGCAATGAAAAATAAGACTGTGGTCGTAATCCAAAACCCCAACACTACCGGCTTAGTCGTAAAATCATCTTCAATGAATGACATGGAAACCTATTTAGAAATTATCGATTAATTATGATGAAAACTGGTGTTTACGTTTTGTTAAAGATAAAGATCACACAAAGTAAAACTCCTTTTTTTCCTGACTGTGCGACTTGGAACATGGATTCCTTAAACGACATTTCGAAGGGAAAAAATTCTTAGTTTTTAAGAAAATAGAGCTGGCTTTCTGTTCAAAACATGACCAAAACATTACCAACATGTTAACCTATGGTAAAATAATGGAATAGAAGAGTGATAGCTGTACCCGGGTCATTTATTGAAGAGCTTTTACGACAATGCCAACATCACGAAAAAAGACTTTAATCCGTGCAGCTACATAAATCAACTGCTACACAGCTTCAAATTAGATTCCAATTGCCTTCTAATTTTAATACAATGCTCTTTATCATTAGATTATGTTATTAACAGTAATGATGAAAAGGTAAATTATACACGTGAAAAAGATGAAAAAACTTACTGACGTTTCGGACATTAGCCCTTCGTCAGAGTATTTCAGTTTTACTCCGACGAAGGACTAGCGTCCGAAACGTCAGTAAGTTTTTTCATCTTTTTCACGGTGTATAATTTACCTTTTTATTCATTACTGTTTCATTAGAAACACCGACGCAGCTCACACTAGTTTCTTAGCTATAGTTGTATTATCTGATTATGTTATTATAGGACTCGTTCCTACGAGCTAGGTTGATCGGTATCCTCAATCCAAGATGGCTACCGTGCTGTACATAACACAAGTATTTCGATTAAGAATTAAGTTGCAATGCGATAGCAATCTTAAGTGCAGCTAAATTCTCGCAAGTCTTCTACATCGTTTTCCTACTACTTTCTGAAGCTCTTGGTGCCAAGGTATTTCCCTTTGTCCATACGACTACAAAAACCCTGAAATCTGATTGGACTAGGTCTTCTTATCTTGATTCATTTTGTTGGCAGGTGTATTGGTGAGTCTAAACATTACGACGTATATCATTCCCTACCAGCCATTTTAAACATTCAAGACTGACTGTCGCTGTTGTTATACCTGGAATTTACGCCAAACTGTTGTTCGACCCTTGAAAGGTGGTGTGTGCTTACCCGCAAGGAACCAATCTATAGAACTACCAAACACATCTTGAAACTGCACGGTTCTTTTCCACAAGTAAGTTGATGTTCGGTTATTCTTTTCCCTCATTAATTTTGGCGCGAAATAATCTTGATCATTTAAAACATTTTAACATTGAAGAAAGGAAAACTGGTTTGAACGGATAAAGAAAAGGAGAAAAGAGAATCGTATAAAGTAGTTGGTAGGACAAATGACCAAAACATTCAAGAGTAGCATATCTTTAGCTTTTTGGCGTTCATGATTTAAGGGGGTTATCTGGTGCTCATAATTTGTGTTATATACTAGAGCATAAGGTGAGATGTATATATTGTTGTAGGGATAAATATCTAGTATAACAAGACCTGTCAGGCAGATGGAAAAAAAGGCGCTCTTTTGAAGGAAATGTGAATCAATCAGTCATATTGTTCAAATGGCGTGATATGCCACCATCGATTCAGCTTAACATGGCATATCGAGAACATATTGTCAGAGATAAGTAGCTTAGCTCTTAAAGATGCTCCGGTAGATTCCTAATATCAGGTATTTTACTTCTTCTATTCCTCTTCTAATGCAAACACATTCTAGAGGTCTCTTGTGGAGGCTAACAGTAATGATGTAAAGGTAAATTATACACCGGTGAAAAAGATGAAAAAACTTACTGACGTTTCGGACGCTAGTCCTTCGTCGGAGTAAAGAGAAGAGGTGGTAGAAAGGAGTGCTATATAGAATAAGACAAAATAAACCAATGAGAACAAGGTCGGCAAAGAGACAAAAACAAACAATTAAAAGACAAAAGAAAAGGTTAGCTGAAAGTAAAGCGTTCATTAATCCCGTTGGGACTAAGAGTGCCCAATAGGTGGAGGTTAAGTACCCTCAACGATGCTATGTTTGATGTCTAGCCTGCATGCTTGCTTGCTTGCCGGACAATTCCTCAACCATTAGAGCTTTTTTCTCAGTTTTTCTCGTTGACTTACGAGTCAAGAAAGAAAAGAAGTCCACTCAGGAAATTTTTGATTTTGTAGTCAAGTTCCGTAGATGACGTCATCACACCTAATGATCCGTACCAATCGAGAACTGAATATATATCAATAAATATAATATAAATAAATAGATAATAATATATACATTGTACTATAATCATTAAGTCTAAATCTAAAAACCAGTTCTATTATCTATGAATTATTATTACTTATTGTAATTTACTCCATATTTCTATTATTCGTGTGAGCATAAAGCTTAGGCTTTTCTTATTATTCCTGCATATCTTTATCATGAATGATTGATATTATCTATGATTCATACAGTATTTGCTAATTACGCTTAGTTACTCCATTCTCTATTATTATTATTATTATTATTATTATTATTATTATTATTATTATTACTATTATTATTATTATTATCATCATCATTATTATTATTATCATCATCATTATTATTATTATTATTATTATTATTTCTGCATATCGTTATCATAAATACTTTATATTATCTATGTTTCATACAGTATTTGCTAAATTACGCTCAAGTAAGTCCATATTTCTATTAATCGTGTGAGCATTTCATAATACTAGTGCTTCATGTTTTTAATCACGGTAGTCATATTTTCTAAGATTTATATGATCATTGAAAGAGATATTCAGCTCTTGATTTAATGCGCTTGACAATAAAATTTGTATTACTATTAATTAATAGATATTGTAGAATTTCAAGTGAAGTTTGTTTTCAATTGTTTTGCTCATCTGGATTACATTACCAACATATTTCCTCTTCTAAAAATCAAAATGAACTGCCAGAGCTAGGGATGGTGTCTGTTTACCTTCTGGAAAGATAAGTCTATTTCATATCCTGGTACCTTGAACGTGTTTTATGAATAAAAATGCACTGTAAATAACACCATGTACAGTGTATAAAAACTAAGTTAGAAAAAGCTTCCATTTCATGATGATAACAGCCTCAAGAAAAGGTCATTAACGCGCCGCTTCCTTTGAAGTTCAATGACTGAAACCGGACATACAATACTGCACGCTCCACGCCCTAGTTCCAGAGATATTATTTGCCTTTTGGTCACCGCGGATCTGAAACGAAACAACTAAAATGCCAACAAACACCGGAAAGAATCCAAAAAATGTTCTGATATTTGAAATTACTCTGAGTCCTTTGGGGTTTTTGCGATGACCAAAAAGATTGCAGGCTCCTGGCAAATGATTATTATCAGGTTTACTGGCGTTTTCATTGCTACGCGGCCACCCCAGACAAAAATCGCGACGTGCACTTTGCAATAGACTGCCGTCAATCAAACACGTTGACATCATTTACACGCGGCGTGATTTCAAAAGGCGCCAAAACTTCGGTCGATTGTTTACAAGCATTATGAGCCACACTCACCGGGCCTATCCGGGCCGATCCAAACGAGTGTAAATGACGTCAACGTGTTTGATTGACGGCAGTCTACTGCAAGGTGCACGTCGCGATGTTTGTCTGGGATGGCCGCGTGGCAATGCAAACGACAGTAGCAGCATGATTACTATTCTGTTACTCAGACCTCTCTCCAGTAAACCCTAAACCGCCACTGATGCATGATATAGGACCTTGTTCCAATGTGTGTAATATAATCAAATGGCGTATGGTCTGTTTTGATTGGTAGTTGAGGACGACTAAACTAAGTGACGTAAGATGTATTTTGACCAACCTAGTATCCTCCCAGTCCCTCTCTTAACAGTCAAGGTTTTGCAGGACACTGGGAAACATTCTTTGAACTATCTCAGTGAAGACTCGTAACCTTCTGGTTTCTGAACATGCGGCAATATGAAATAAAACATGTGACTGTGTTAATTTGTTCGTAATGAAACTGGACAGTGTAGGTTGATTTGGTCATTTTTTCTCCTTATGCAAGTATTACTGACTGCGGTTTAGGATGAATGTGAATTTGGTGAAGTCGTATAGACGACTTACATAACTCCGGTTTTTTTTTTCAGATAGAGAAAATGAAGTCTTTAATTTTTACCAGAAATTATTAATGCTATCTGAGAACATACTTCATCAAAACTATTTCCTGAAATTTTGTAGAATTTGACTCCATACCAAAGAAGTTATGAAAGAACGAAAATAGAGAGTTTTGTATGTATTTATCACTGGAAGCCTTGGTGGCCTTGTTTTGGTGCATTTTCAAAACTTCAAATGCTAACATCTTGTAAAGGATTTATTAATTTAAGTAAAAACTCACACACCTTATCTAAATCAACAAGATCAATGATTTAAGTAAAGGGTTTTCACTCCAAAAACATTGATTTTTAATGTTTATGCAAGTTAGCAGCAGCCAGTATACCTAACGCGTATCCACTTATAACCATGAAATATATATATATATATCATATATATATTCCCTAGTAAGGCAAAGTATAATCGATGATCGAATTTCAAGCAAGACTACAAGTGTACTTTTTCTCTCCAACTTATTTTGTCAAAACCTAAACTAGTTCTACCCGCAGATATCTGTAAGATGACGTTTATTGTAAACGAAATTTCACCCCCCTCACCCGCTTTAACGAACATTGGTGAATACTAGTATTAAAAGTGTTTATAGCATGCAGACTGCACGGGGCGTTAGTAAAAGAGGAGACAAAGGTCCTACAATAATCATGACATAGAAATTACTCGTTTCCTCTGTTAGTCGAGTATTTTGTAAACACTATGAGAGTCTTGCGCGCAATTCAAATGAAAATCCTCACGACTATATCAACTATTTATTTTCAAACAAAATAAAAAACAATTTATGCTTCCCAACTGAAAAAATTCCCAAATAAAGAATGGTTGCGGTGTATGGTTGGCGGATTTTCTAATATCATACATTAATCTTTCAAGAACCATGATCTATCTCAAGTGTCATACCATGGATATACTTGAAATTGATTCAGAATAGAGATCTATTCCAGATACATCCTTGTGTTTCTACTACAGTAAGAATACACATTGACTCACCTTTGTGATCCACGGCTACTGGGTTTGTCTTGAGAGGATACCAGATAGCAATGTCTCTTCTCTAGAAAAGAAAAGAAAAATGATTGCGCGAGGACGACGCCCTGCGACTTCAATTCAGCCTGACAGGAATAACTTGACTTATTTAAGTTGCCTGAAAGCAATCAACATTTTATTGCTTTCGATGAATGAATGAGATATGCTCCGTGGAGCCCGACAAAAACAATTAAGAAAGATCTAATAGCAAATATGAAACGCCTTTTTTGATTTATTATAATGTTATTGTTGATGATGTTTTGATATTTCATCAAATCTCGTCCAAGATCTCTTTGAACTTTAACTAAGCTCGCTGTAGGGGACGAGCCGTTTAAAAAAATATTAATCTATTGGTTGATACCCCATGTGGGACCTTCCAACCCTCCTCTACATGCTGCGATAGGCCTTGAGCTGATGCAATTTGTTCTTTAATTCATTTGTTTATCGCCATTGGCACTAAAGTGTTGCTAAGAGGAAATAATTGATCCCTACTTTTCTCATAATTGAAAAAACATTAATCCGGAAGCGAAAGAGGGGTTTCCTTAAATATCTGAAAGGAAATTGCTTTTTTTGCTAACACCTGCCGAGACAAAACATCTTCTTTTATTGGATTCGATAAATTGGCTGGATTTCAATTGATTCCCTTGTAATATGCGAGATAAAACTGTTTGGTACTTGATTAATACTGTTAAGCTAATGAACTACAAAAAGAATTTGGCATTCTTCTACAAAAACATCTTTTTATTTCTGGATTAAATTCAATTACTGGTAGGATTATTCATTTTCTTGAATAGAAATGAAACCAAATAACTAAAGGCTCTATATAGAACAGTTGACTATGAAAGCGTGACGTGCCATGACCGATTATTTTCTAGAATTTTATTGGCTGATTTTTTCACGTGCAATATGATTATTGGTCTAAAAGTGCCGTTATCTTGGCGTGACCGTGTCCGCGCTGCGTTTATGCCGTGCTCTGGGTATTTGGTCGGATGGAAACTAAATTCTCGTGCAATGTAATTGGTCTGGCGTATCCCTTGCTGTGTCACGACCGTGTTGGTGCCGTGAATTTTTCACAGTCATACGAAAACTGCACAAGTATAAGAGCACGGCGGGCGGGATCAGCCGATACTCTATCTATTAATGTTACGTACTTCCGGCCAGTGACTGCAATCCGCTTTCAAGTGTATACACCTATTTCAAAAAACGTTGTCGGTCGGAGATCTGAAATCTTAGACCGAAAGGAATCGTGGGTTGTAAGCTGAAAATTAAAGTCAATATCTCGACATACTAACTATAATAACTACCTATATATATACTAACTATCTTGATATTCTATACTAACTTTGAGCGATGACCAAACTATCTGGGTAAGTTTTATTGAACTATTAACGCGAAAACACTCAGCCCCCCACAATTGCAATCGGTCCTAGATTTCTGATTTCAGATATCCAACCAACAACGTTTTTTGAAATAGGTGTATATTATGGTATACATCAATTATGATCTATTCCTATCTTAATAGCAGATTGGGTTTATTCGTTTACTATTCCATTTTTATTCAAAAATCCTTGGCTTGTGGGCACAAATAACATTTTAAGGGTATCTAGGTCTTTAAAATCCTTAGAGGCATTGGTTTGTATAACAGAAGTTTCTAGTAGTAAAAAGGCCGTTAATATGCCGCCCGTATAGTCCTCCACTGCAACTGTAAAGCGCATTGAGACCATGTGATATGCGCTATATCAAGCACCCCATTATATTATATATATAATATATATTATTATTATTATTATTATTATTATTATATATAGAATTCCTTTTGATTCAGTGTCTTAAACATTATAAACAGAAATATCAGCATTATTTTCTCCTATTATATATTATAAGATTAGGAGTTTGGAATACTTGAATTCATGAAGAACTTTCATCTATGACCAGAAAGTCAATACTGGTCAGCGGTTTGACATCATCAACACGTCATTGAACACCAATTGCTAATATTAAATTGAAAGCGTATTTTAAATATGTCTTTTCGAAATTTGCTTCTTATTGAAAGACGCCGATCACGTCGGCTACTGATCGGAGAACAAGTGTTGTGTATAGAATTAACAATAAACACCCAAGCGATAGATATCTAGAGGGATCAATAAAGATTAGTTCGTATCCTGTAAAGCGGTTCAATGTTCTCTTTATAATAATAACACACGCAGCATGTGGTGCAGTTTTTCCCTTCAGTGTAAATGGGACAAATGAATGGATGCCGCAATAAGCCAAAATATAAATAACACTAAAGATTAAGTTCAGAAATCAGCTTAGCCAGATTAATTTTTGTTGTTGTCTTTGTAAGACCATAAAAGCTTTCATCCATAGCATATCCTCTTCGTGGCCAATCACATTGATCGATACATTGTTACTGTTTTGATTTCAAAGCGCAGTGGGATATTGTAGGTACACATCAAATTAATCGCGTGCACTGTCAATTGGCTTACAGAATTAATCACCGACTTTCCTTATTCTTAATAAATAACTTTCACAAAATGTTTTAATTTTATTAACTAAGGAAAGAGAACGTGAAACTAAATCAATAAGGACGAAAGAATTGGAAAATATTGGAGAGTACAGAATGCTTAAGAAAACTTAAAATGAAATAAAAATATGGCGAATGACAGACGATACTGATATCCATTTTGCTTAAAGACAATACGTTTTTTTTTTCAATTTAAAAACCATATGGCTCTTGAGTTCTTTATGAATCTATCTAAGGAATTGAAGTTAAGAACCATGTTTTGTAGGATCTGTACACCATCTGCAAACACAAAGATGTACGTGTGGGTTTTATCTAAAGTAAATTTACACAGTAACGTGAAGAAGTGACAGCTTTTACTCTACGGAAAATGATTCGGTCTAACTAATTAGGGGCTATAATTTAAAGTGAATTGCACTTTGGATTCCCAATGATATCTTCGAATCTAGATGGTGACAAATTGTACCAGTTTCAAGACAGCTGGGTTCCGAGAAAATATAAATATAATAAATAATGCGCAGAAATCCTGCTGTAAGTTGAGCTTTACTATACACGAACAAAACAGAGGTCATAGAGTAGGAAAGGATAGAAAGGAAAAGAACGAGAAACGAGAAATATGCGACTTCAAAAGACAATTTTAAATTTTTAAGAATGTGAAACCGGAAAGTGAATGAGCTTGTAACAGCGAGAAAAGAAAAAATCTTCATGTTCAATATGAACAATGAGATCCATTAAAACCTGCACTTCGAAAATATTACATCCTAAATTGTGTTTGAAATCAATTTTGTGTGTAATTGGTCTATCATTAATATTGTACAACCACTCTACTCCAACTGCCTGTCATTGTATCATCTTTTCCATCCTCACTCCTGCCGCATCTGCTCACCATAACGATTCTATACCAGCGTATTGTGAGTTCTTCACTGCTTATATATTGATTCATTGTTTCTTTTACCAAGCCATTTCTGATCGATATCATTTCTTGTACCTTGTGTCTATAGGTGAGACTCATTGACAAAGCTTGACGCCCGAAAAGGAAACAGTCAAAACTAGTGTTGACACAAACATCAAACCGTCAACTTTTTTTCTTCTCACCTAAATGGAGCATGTATCAAAGGGTATCGAAAAAGTGATTTCTAAACCTGTTTGGAAATTACTGAGTGCAAAGCTACAGACGTCGATGCCAAGAGGTAGTCTTCAGTTGTACCTCAGGCCTGAGAACCCAACAGTTTGCCGAACAAAAGACCAAGAAATACTGAATTGGAGCCTGGAAAGAAGAGTAACCATTTTTTGGTCAAACAGAAAGAGACTTCCTATACATCAATTATAGTTTAGAAGAAAAGAAAGAACGAGAGTTATCTCAGGAAGATGAATAACACCACCAACACAACTGGAAGTCCAGAAGAACAAACTATGGACCAAGCACAAAAGATGTTCAAGATTGTATTCTACATTGTACTATTTATAGTTGGGACAGTTGGTAACATTCTAGTGGTGATTATTATTAGAAACAAGCGACGAAGAACAGTAAATGACTGCTTTATTCTTAATTTGGCCATATCCGACCTAACTTTCCTCTGGTTTGCATTACCCTTTTATTTCTACGACCTATTCGAAAGATTCGTCAAATATCATTTTTACTGCAAGTTCGTGTGGCCCATGATGTCCGTGTCCTTATTCGTTGGCATCTTTACGCTCACTTTTATGTCGGTGGAGCGCTGCAGAGCGATACTTTTTCCATTCAGACCTCGTATCAAGAAAACAACATTATTAATAGCAATAATATGCATATGGACCGCGTCTATATCGTGCATTATCCCGTTAATGATAGTTGTACTACCTGAAGGGATAATGTGTTTAGAACACTGGCCCAACGAGTCACACCGAAAGGCTTACACTGCAGCTCTGTTTATTCTACAGTTTGCTGTTCCTATCTCAGTCATTGCTATAGCTTATATTACTATCATTGTCAAGCTAATCAAAACGAAGGTGCCAAACAGGACATCAGTCAACCAAAGAGGACAACTCGTCAAGCAGAAAAAAAGAACTGAAAACATCCATGTCATTCGAACAGTGGCAATTATTGTGGTGTTGTTCGTTGCTTGTATGCTCCCTAACCAGATTGCTTGGATACTCATGGACTTTGGCGGTGAACAGCATAAAAACTTGTCTGAGAAATTTTGGTTATTTGCTGAAGCACTAATGTTTCTTCATAGCTGTGTAAACCCCATCATATATGGCACTCTAACGAGACAGTTTCGTGAGGGATACATTAAATACATCAACTTTGTTTGCTGTTGTGGAAGATCAGCTCAAAAGTCGATCGATTTGTCAGAACACAGACATTATCAGGATCGACAATCAAACACTTCTCGTCCTCTGGAGAGATTGACGTACAAAGGCTCCCTGAGGTCACCAAGTATCATCAAGAGTACTGCAAGTACACAGGCAGATACAGGGATGTCCTTCTTGACGTTCCGAAGCAGTTCACCTAAGACTTCTCCATCTCTAAGCCCCGTCCAACTCAGCCCTGTCTTAGGCAATAACAAACATACCTTACAAACGAACACAGTTGAGTTACATGGCAATATTTTTCCCACTTTTGTACCTGTGCAATATCACGTCAGCCCTGGAGTACCACCCTATGAAGATGGCACAACCCTGATCAACCAAGGTGTACTCATTACCACAGATAACTTACAGCATTTCACTGACTGCGCTACTAAACTAAACGCCGTTTATGAAGCAGAAGAGGATTTTAACTTTGAGTCCAATAGTAGGAATGGAATGTTTGGAACTCAAACGAATCAGGAGCAATTTAAACCAGTGCAAAAAGACAATGACAAGAGAAATAAGGCAATGAAACTGCACCTTTTGCGTGGCAAAACTAATTGTCCGACATTACAAAACGGGTTCGTTGTACCCGGTAATCATATTAACCACAATGAATGCAATCATACAGATCACAGCGCGGGAAGATGCTTGGTAGCTGGGCCTTCAGTGAACTATGGTGTAATGAATGACGAGGAACGCAGCTTACAAGACACGCACTTGTAACGGATGTTTAACGCGTATAAATAAATACTCCGTCTTGTGGCATTCCTTGTCATCAGTATCATGACTGACAATGGAGCCTTGTATACTTAGGCCTGAAGTAACAGAATGTTCAAAATAAACTGTCGAAGATATGGTGGTTGTTGGAGATGATGAGCAATGTTTACCGAAGAACACAGACTTCTTTAAGGTTACGTCATCAGACAACCAGTCAGCAAGCAAAAAAAAGGAACCCTTTTCCAACAATATATAATTTGTTTATTCGTGAATTTAAAAGAATAAGGCTTATTTAGGGGTAAATATAACTACTACTCGGGAAGGGGAAACTGCGATTCCTTGTAAATGTCTTTGAATATATGTTTATAAATATCTTATTCAAACTAATGAGGATTGAAGGTTATTCGAATCTATCACGTGGGTTAGCTTTTTTTAGCTCAGGCAAAAAGCATTTTAACAAGGCCACTGTAATATTCAACTCTTAAGACAGCTGAGATATCTTTTTGAGAAAAAAAATATTGCTTAGAAAACTGTTAAATATAACACACAAAAAATCAGCTTATGTCAGGCCTTACTAATTCTTTTCTTCTTCTTGTTAGTGGTGGCGTATGCAGGAGGTGTTACCAACGTTCCATTCAAGTAAGCTTTTCCATGATGTACAGTTTAAACCACCGGTGAGCTCCACTATAGATTCTTCAATATAAAGTGAACACGTTTTAATCAGAGACTTAAAGACCTCAATCCAAACACACTTATCTCGACATCTCAGACTTTCAGAAAAACTCAGCAATTCATTTTTTTATCTCCACAAGCAAAATTTGAAATTGTATGAAACTTGTATGGCTGACTATGGTAACTTTACCCGCGGCATTTTAAACCGGACATGATAATCTGTATACTTTTAATGGATATTTCTCGCTGGCTTCTCTTATGTATCGAATTTCCGTTTTCAGACTATTTATTTTCTATGATAGTTTCATGGTTCTAAGCTCCTTTGGTGCAATCATTATTATGATAAGCCGGTAAGGTTTGATAAACATCATTGAATAGGATCTTAAATAGAGGGTATCCGATAGTGTCTCTATTGAACATGGGCCGGTAAACAGCACGTTGTTCAAGTATTGAAGAAGCAGGTCACGTGATCATATCCAATTGGCTAACATTGACTTGGTCTTCGCGTCAGTCCAAGTTAACCTTGATAAAGTCCTTTTCCTTCGTGGATCTTTTCGAGCTTTTTTCATACCAAGAAAATGTGTTATAAGCAAACAAGCAATGCCCACAAGAACAATCCCCAACATAAGCCATCCTCCGATCTGTAATGGAAAGAACAAATTACCCAGAAAGCTTTCATAGCGAGAACACCAAGAAAGCTACAGATTACCCAGCATGCATTGTCCTCTGGATCTCAATCAGATCAAAACTGTCATGTTCGGAAACGTAGCCTTCCGGCCTATTGTTTTATCCTCCAATTTCCAAGATACGAAAGTATGATATGCAAAACAAACGCTAGAGCTCGCAGGATGACGACTGCCTCCGGCTAAATTTGGTTCTTCCTTTTTACACTCAAGCCAACTCAGCCCACATTAGCAAAATATACTACAAATGTTTTGTAATGTCTTCTATTTTCAATGATTTTTAGTGTTGATATTTTGGCGAATAAACTCGGCTGTATGTCGTCACATATTGTAATTCCGAGTGAAATTCCAAATGGCTGGTACCATCCTCACTAATTCAGTTTGAAACGTCAGTCTTTTTAATGATATAAAAGACTCTTACAAAGATATTCCAAATCGTTCAATACCAAAACATTTTCCCTTTACAAATTAGATATAGAGTGTTTGTATAAAAGGGCTGATTTAATGGATATTTTAACATTAAATTGGAAAAACATTTTATGACTCATATTGATTTTTTATTTCAAGCGCATCCACACGAAATCAAACCACGTATAGTTCCAGAAAACAAATTATTGATGTTGGGCTTTAGAGAAAAACGAGATAAAATAAGGCAGGCAGGCATTGGAAAAAGAAATGACTCGGATGTGATATTCGTGTTTGATTACATCTAGTGGGTTTGTGTTCCCATGTAAATAAATCCAGCTAGACGATTAAGAACGAGCTGTATATATTTTGAAATAATTTCACTATAGCGTAGTGTGCCTCTACTATATTATCTATAATATTATAGAAATTTTACTTCTAATAGAAACAATTGAAAATCTATTGAATATTGCAATTGAGTTGTGTATACTTGCCTTGAGATAGAAGTGCGACCAGCTTCCCACATACGTATTACACGAAGCACCATTAGACCGTAGACAGCCAGCTTTACGAGAAGAAGGAGTGGAAGCCTTGACAGAGATGTTTTTTGTGACTAGTGTTGAGGTCGATTCAGTCGGCTCATTACATGATACCGCTTGTCTTATCTTCGGGCTCAGCGTCGATAATTGACCAACTTCACTCTTGCTCAAGATATTTCTATAGCCTGGTGCAATTGTCGGACTAGAGATAGTCCGTCCGAAATATATATTAATTAGAAATAGCAACACAAATAAACATTCACAATTACTACTGATTAAACAGTGCCTTTTGGCCATAATTCGTAGAATCTGATTACGAAAAAGCTAGAGTCGATCTAGGCCAGACGGATGAAAGTATGAATAAATGAGGTGGTAATAAATGTAGATAAGTCTTTAGTCATCCAGCCCGATCTGTTAGTCACGTGTATTATCATAATACTAAAGTCAGGAGCGCACTGAACTACTATGATACGTTATCTGTGGACATCTCGACTAAAAGTGCTCGACACTTGTCATTGGTTGACGGCCATTCAACGCAATACTGACCAATATCATGCTGAATCAGCTGTGGATCGGTTAATTATCTCAAGTAAAGTTCTACACAATCACCAACTTACATTAGATCAATAAATACAATTAGTCATACGAAAAACGCCATGTTTATAGTGTTTCTCTAATGAATTTCATATTTGTCAGACATTAAAATTGAATCACTAAACGAACAGACGAAAATAACTCTACATTTGACATCAACTGTAGCAATGTTTTATTCATAATCAACTTAAATTAATCCTTATATACACGGCGGACTTCTATCTCACGTTCACGTTACCATACCAACGCAAAATGGAAGGTTACTATGGAAACCATAGAAATCCGGCTCTTGATGGACCATGAAATTGAATTATTTATGTAACGAAGCGCTTAAGCAGTTGGAAAACTTTAGCTGCTCATTGACAAGCCTTTCACTTTTGAAGAAATTTAAGTCGGGATAAACTAGCGCGCAAGCGTATAAACTAGTGCGCATGTCTATAAACTAGTTCCCTAGTCAAGGAACCACAGGTTCAACGCATGCGTTGAGAGTCAATTCTCCGATACCACACACATATTGATGCTAATTTTTGTCATTTTAATTTGTGCATATTACAAAAATACCGTTTTAACCTGTATCAAACCATTGTCCAGTCTCTGTTAGCCCAGAACTGAACCCACCTTTATCTGCTCGCGCGCGGTAAAAATATGAGAAGAAGATCTGGATCGAGGGTCAACGGACGCGATAAAAGTGGGTCCAGGGAAAATTGTATGCGCATGCGTCAGTCACATCTCGTTTTCGGGATGTGGCCATTGGGCAATATTTGACATACGCTCTACCTATGCTTTTCGCGCGAAATATAAATGGCGGGTGGCTGTTCTTTCTGGCGTCGAGAAATGTTCGAACGATTTGGCAATGACTACTCTAATTCATTAATCGAAGCTGCTTGTGCATCGCTAGAGAAGTGTAAATTAAACTTCGTTCTCAAGGAAAGCAGTCCTGCGCAGTTTTCTTAGTGGACAAGACGTGTTTGTGAATTTGCAGACGGCTTACGGCAAATCGTTACGTTACTCACTTCTTCCTTACACGTGTGATTGCTACATGGCGGAAAACGCTGCATTATTCTTGTTTCACCATTAATATCGCTAATGGCTGACCAGGCAGATAAGTTTCGCACTTACGGAATGAATAGCATAAAGATAACAGTCGAGGATACGATGGATTGTCTAAAGGAAAAGGCTGTAAACAACGTAGAGGTATAATAAAAAAATATCTTTTCACAATCATTTTTCTAGAATCAGAGCTCAGAGGATCATTGCGCGCGCAAAACAATAAACACAGTTGTGAAAAGTGGGTCCAGTTCTGAACTAAGTCTCTTTTGAATTATCTGAGTAGCCAAGCTTTGTTTGTTGCTTTAGACTTACTAACAGACTAGCAGGTCATATTCTGAGTGTACTTCCGTCACTGATCTCTGTTGTCCGTCGTGTCTATCAGCCCTAGACTTACTAACAGACTAGCAGGTCATATTCTGAGTGTACTTCCGTCACTGATCTTTGTTGTCCGTGGTGTCTATCAGCCCTAGACTTACTAACAGACTAGCAGGTCATATTCTGAGTGTACTTCCGTCACTGATCTTTGTTGTCCGTGGTGTCTATCAGCCCTAGACTTACTAACAGACTAGCAGGTCATATTCTGGGTGTACTTCCGTCACTGATTTTTGTTGTCCATGGTGTCTGTCAGCCCTAGACTTACTTACAGACTAGCAGGTCATATTCTGGGTGTACTTCCGTCACTGATCTTTGTTGTCCGTGGTGTCTAACAGCCCTAGACTTACTAACAGACTAGCAGGTCATATTCTGGGTGTACTTCCGTCACTGATCTTTGTTGTCCGTGGTGTCTATCAGCCTAGACTTGCTAACTGGTGTTACACGCTTACACGCTGGTGTGGGGCTTGGGTTGTTGGCGGAGCGATCTGGCGTGATTCCTAATTCGTGAGTCACGCCAGGTCGCGCCGGGTCGTTTTTCCACGCCTTGGGCCACATATCCGCGCGCTCGCGGCCGAATTCTCGATTCGGTTAATTATTTTCAATTATATATTCAATTTTTTTTTTAGTAGGACCTCCCTGAAAATAATTTTTATGAGTGGAGTATCCTCATTAAATATTATTATTATTATTGTTATTGTTATTGTCATTATTATTAATATTATTATTATTATTATTACTAACAGACTAGCAGGTCATATTCTGGGTGTACTTCCGTCACTGATCTTTGTTGTCCTTGGTGTCTATCAGCCCTAGACTTACTATAACAGACTAGCAGGTCATATTCTGGGTGTACTTCCGTCACTGATCTTTGTTGTCCGTAGTGTCGATCAGCCTAGACTTACTAACAGACTAGCAGGTCATATTCTGGGTTTACTTCTGTCACTGATCTTTGTTGTCCGTGGTGTCTATCAGCCCTAGACTTACTATAACAGGCTAGCAGGTCATATTCTGGGTTTACTTCTGTCACTGATATTTGTTGTCTTACTAAGTCGAGTCCCCTTTCGAATGTCCGACAGCAAGGATGCTCTGTTGGTCGTTAGAGGAGGCGCCCTGGAGGATACACCCTTTTTCGAGAGGGGTGGTGGTGGGGGAGGAGGAGAAAAAACAGGCGTAGGAGGTGGGCCTGAAAAAGCAGTGTTCGATTTGAAGGTCACAGAAGGAACGGGGATGTCAACTGAGAGTTTTTTAGATTTTGATCTGAAATAAAAATAAAGAAACTCAGTCTTCTCTTAATTGCTGGACATCTTATTCCAAATAGTGCACTTTACTTACTTAGTCCGTGTTCGTTCTCTCTTTGGTTCGTTAACGCTCTCGGCCCTGGATTTCTTTCTTACGCTTTTTCGACGATGTCTGAAAATTGCACGTGACTTACGTCATCTTATGTGTCTGTGTATTTCATTCTGAGGTGTCGTCACGTGGACGTACCATGTGATCATCTTACGTGTCTGTGCATTTCATGCTGAGGTGACGTCACGTGGACGTGCCATGTGATCATCTTACGTGTCTGTGCATTTCATGCTGAGGTGACGTCACGAAGAAGTACCATGTGATCAACTTAAATGTCTGTGCATTTCATGTTGAGATGACGCATTGTTAGTAGTATTTTGTATATATAGTTTTGTTCCTGAAGTGACGTCATACAGACGTCCCACGTGATGATCTTTCTTGCTGTGTTGTTAACAGTGGAGATGCAATTATGTTTGTCAGGTTCAACTTTCTGTAATAACGTCACAGAAGTCCATGATATGGATCTTCGACGTGTTTATTTATTGTGTTTCTTTAGTATGTTATTTTTGTTTATTTCCCTGGTTGTTTCTGGTTATTGAGGGTTATTTATTTATCTTAGTGCAGTTTTAGTATGACTGTGAAAAGTTCAGTGCCGTAAGCGTGACGTGCCGTGACCGTGATACTTTCTAGAATTTTAATTGGCTGATTATTTTCACGCGCAATATGATTGGTCTAAAAGTGCCGTGATCTTGGCGTGAGGCGTGTCCGAGCTGTGTTTATGCCGTGTTCCGGGTATTTGATTGGATGGAGAGTAAATTCTCGTGCAATGTAATTTGTCTGGCGTATGCCGTGCCGTGTTCGTGTTCGTGCCGTGAACTATTCACAGTCATACGAAAACGTAATTCCCTACTCACTGCTGTACTTACCGCCTGGATGTTTCGCCTTCTTTGCGATACAGTTTTAGCATTGATTTGATGGATGAACTAAATTTGTTCTGTTGATATAACATGCATATAAATAAATATCATATACAAACAACTCACTGCCTGGAGACACTAGCTTCTATCAACGTCCATGTTTTATCAATGTATATCGTTCATCAATAAAAGAAGTCATATACCTGATCTTTTTTAATCTTGTTAAGATGAGAGACATCAGCATCTCTGAAGAACGTGTGATAAGCGATCTGTGTGGACATATATGTATAAATTAATATATACCATGAAAAACATGCCATCAGTAATATCTAATGTTTACCATACCTCTTCTAAATAAGGAAAAGATCCACTCTCATTCGTGAAGATAAATCTAAGAACCTACAACAGATACAAAAAAAGATTCTTACTACATATACATTGTATTTTGACCAGTATTAGTGGCTATATATCACCCTATTTATCCCTTTTTTTCAAAGGTAGTGATAATAACTCTCACCTCTACAGCTTGTTCTGAAGGACAAAATGCAAGTTGCTCTGCATCTGGTTCAGCAGTCTTTAGTTCACATCCAGCAGACATCTCAAACAGTAGATGCCCTGAAAAGAGATATTTATATGCTTCAGATTAGCTTGACGCACGTAAAGTCAGTCAGTCATAAGTATCATGTACAATTATACTAATGTCTCACCAAATGCTATCGTGTCAGTGGAATCCAAGTTATTTTTAACAAGATTCTTGATTATTGTGTCCAGTCTTGCTTTGTGGCCTAGCAGAGTGCTCTCATAGCCAGATACCCTAGCAGGAACAAACAAGACAAACCTTTATAACCAACTTAAAACTGGACACACTGCATATTCTTTATTCGCTTGCATCATGTTACAGTTCTACTCACTTGCAGACACCATTAACTACAAGTACATTCCCAGTATGTACATGTGTACACTGTGGTAAACCTTTGTCTTGAAGATAAATCAAACCCTACAACAAAACTAACACTATTATAGATTGAACTATATGTACTTCTAAGCTAAAACACATATATTAGCACTATCAAGCAGGGCCTTCATAGGGGTATGGGTAGGGGCTATATATTAGCACTATCAAGCAGGGTCTGCATAGGGGTATGAGCAGGGGGTTATATATTAGCACTATCAAGCAGGGCCTTCATAGGGGTATGGGTAGGGGCTATATATTAGCACTATCAAGCAGGGCCTGCATAGGGGTATGGGTAGGGGCTATATATTAGCACTATCAAGCAGGGCCTTCATAGGGGTATGGGTAGGGGGCTATATATTAGCACTATCAAGCAGGGCCTTCATAGGGGTATGGGTAGGGGGCTATATATTAGCACTATCAAGCAGGGTCTGCATAGGGGTATGAGCAGGGGGTTATATATTAGCACTATCAAGCAGGGCCTGCATAGGGGTATGGGTAGGGGGTTATATATTAGCACTATCAAGCAGGGCCTGCATGGGGTATGGGTAGGGGGCTATATATTAGCACTATCAAGCAGGGCCTTCATAGGGGGATTGGCAGGGGGCTATCCTTGTCAAGCACTAGCGCATACTATACAGTACGTGTTACTAACCTCTAGTATTTGTCTGCCATAGTTCTTTATTTTGTAATCGGTCAAATGTTTACCTTTTATTTCATACTTGTCAAGCCAAGCTGAGTTTGGATGTGACTAAAATATAGTTCATGAATACAGCATATTATGGGTGGGAAGTAGATAGATAGGTAGGTATATAAGGTCTTTTAATTGATGCTATATACAACATATTAGAATAGATGACATACATGTACATGTAGTGGATATTCCAGATAGGTCCAGTACTTACACAGTATATAAGGTCTTTTAACGAGCCAGCCTGGTTATATGGTTGTATTATGACGACAAGCTTCTGATCAAGCCTTATATCCACATTTAGAACAGGAAAGATATATGGATGCTGTGAAGTTTTAATGAGTTAAAGAAATCAAGTCTACTGTACATTATAAAGAGAAAAGAAAAACTTGTACTTTACAACCACCACTCCCAATGCGGGGCTCTTCCGTGAGGTTTCCTCAACACCCACTACCACTACATTCTATATTTACAACATACAACACTTACAGTAACTCACAAGTTGATCTTTATGGAGGGAGGGGGCAAACCAGGAACCCAGAGGAAACCCTTGTGGCAAGGGAGAGAACAACACATCAAACAAACTCAACTCACATACGCGTATGAACCCAGACCAAAGCAGTGAAAGGCAACTGGTAAACCATTATGCCACCCATTTAGTTCTGGACTCATTTAATATACATGTACATGTAGGGCAAATAGATCCTTTTAGCTTGGGTATAATGTGTTCCTATTCAAAAAAATCTTAGAAATCTTTGAACACATTCTAAATTTAATTTCAGTGAGACTACTTACCTTTAATAAAGAAAACAACTCTGACAAAGTTTTCTTAGTCATCTTGTTGCAAGGTAATATACAATGTTGACTCCAGGGGGTCATGGAGAGTAGATTTTGTGAACGTGACACAGAATCTTGAACCACAAACCAATGTCTATTGATTCTGCTTCCTGTAGGAATCAAAATCCAGCATTATGGAGGCCTTACAGGATATCTTAAATAATCAATCATAAAAGTCCAACACACACACCACTTTCAGGGAAGTATGGGTGGCATAGTGGTTAGAATGATTTCATCTCAACAATGCACAGTAACTCAGGTTCAATTCCTGAATTCAGGACATAAGTGAATAGAGTTGCTTGTTCATTCAATATTTACCTATATCAGGAAGATGGTTTACAATACTGTACTGTCTTGATTCCCTAAGGTAATAATAGCAGCTCAGCAAGAAGGTATCTACATGTAAAAGGGACATAACAGTCAACAAAACCAGAGAGAATAGAATATTAAATTAATGTAAGACCTTTTTACCTCTCTCAGCACTCTTCTGTATCCGTCTTTCCTCGTCCCATTTTTGAATCAGACTTCGTTCTTCTTCTAAAGCTGTATAATCATATCTAGATCTTTGTCTGTAATAAAACATTATAGGAGTATAACACACAGCGATACAGTAGGCTCTAACAAGGGTATCAAATATTGGAGGAAACTTTAGGTTAGATCACTAAGGTGATCTTCATACTATCCAGGTAATATACTAATCAAATCCTAACTACTTTTTCCTTGCAAAACCCCACAGCCCTACCCCTTGGGAATTATTGAATATGCCCTATGCAGCCTCTATTACGAGTCATCAGTGGGAGTGAATGTTGTGTGAAGACACTAATAGCAACTACATAGAAGACAATGAATGGTGATGTGTCTTCCATTGTTGTTTGTGTCAATAATACTTTTTTTTTAATTTCTCACATGCTGATTGGCTCAGAACTATTGTTGATCAGAGGCTAGACCTGCTTGTGCTTACAATTACGCACACTGAGCAAGCAGTTGAAATGGCTTTTTCAAACTGTTTACTTGAAATGTATTTTTGTTCAATTTTTTCAACTTTGTTTCCTAACTAGCAGTGAAACCACTTGCTGCGCTTGTGGTCCTGCTTCAGTTTGGATAATTTTTGTTGTCATTTCATGTTCGATTACAGTACAGACCCATAGAAAACAGACTTTGATTTGTTAATAATACATGTAAACATCGTACCTGCACTTGCATATTAGCCAAATAATAAACAGCAGTACTAATAAAAACCCAATACCAGAAACAATAAACACCTAAAATGAAAAATAAATCATTACGACAACTTGAACTTTTGTTTATTTACACACATATAAATGTTTACAAGTATGTATATATATATATAATACATTTTGAAATAAAAAATTATCAGTGTCGTTCATGGTACAGTGTGTGTGGTTGTCGAAATAGTGTAAACTTTCAAGTCGACAGCCATTTTAATTAATAATAAAATGATATGGGTGAAATTGGATCAAGATGGGGGAGTATATAATACCAATTACAGTTTAAATTAATGATAGTTATTACATACAAGAAGAATTGGAAATGGATTTACATTAACATATACAACATATATATGCTGCTTAAGAGAAATGTACATAATTATATATCAATATATACATATGTATATTATACACACACACATATATATATGCACATATATGTTCTTAATAGGATACAAAGTTACTAACATCCAATTTATTGTAATCTTAATTATTAAGTGGCTTTTTAAATATGATTTAAATGCAGTCAGTAATTTGCTGTTTTTAAAAGGAGTTTGGATGTTTTCCCATATTTTGGTTATTGCAGATCGGAACATAAATTTACCATAGTTAGTACAAGCTAGATGGTGGAGGGAAAAGATTGTTTGTTGAAGTACATCTGGTATTGTAAGTATGTTGAGAATTTTGCTAACTTAACAATACCAGAGAATAGTTCTGGAACTTTAGAGTTGATATTATTTATATTTAGGATTTTATAACGAAGTATTGCTGCTTTGAGTTTAAAAATATCTTCAAATGTCAAGAATGGTATACAGGGGGGTTGCAGTCTCACATTGACTTGCAAAAAAGCAAGAACAACCATTATAGAACATTATTGTTAGAATACTCTATTTTCCGTGTATTATGACCATTTTCTGAGTGCAATTACAGAGCAATAATACAATGTCTGTGAACCGGTTTTGAACAAGTTTCTTTTCTCCTTTTCCCTTGTGTGGCTTAAGTCAGTGTTTGGAGCTTATGACTCTTAATTTGCTTGTTTACAATTTAAAAAAATGTTTTTCAAGTAAACAGAAGTGTGATAGACTCTATATTTAGCTTGTATTTGTTGTCACAAAAATTATCATATACGTACATGTAACGATATCAAATAACAAGACACTGTCCTACGCTTAAACATGTACAAGTATTATCTTAGTGGGTTTTAACATAACACGTCTTTAAAATATTTCGTTGTTTCTACAGTACAATGAGCTTAACGAGAAAACCCCATGACCATTAAAAAAAACACAACATCACATGACTGGCTTGTGATATACTCTGTATATTTTCAGTAAACTACTGAACAAATGTTTCTAAAGGCACTTTCACACTTAAATATATGCACAATAAAAACTAAAATATCAAACCGGACAAACCAATTAAAGCAGTATAACAATTTCTAAATATAAATATAAATATAATCTTACCCATGCAGGCTGGCTAGAAAAGGTAGAACCACCACCAACACCAACATCTTGTATCATGGTCAAAGCCAGTCTTCTTCACCTCAAACAAACAATAGTTTTATCACGACGTTTGCTTCATTGCTTTATGAAATGGATTTTCCATCGTTGCTGGTATCTCCATATGCACAAATTAAAATGTTTAACAATATTTTTGTGGATCGAATATAAAAAAAACCAGTAAACTCAGTTGATGCGAAATAAATTTGACACCAAACATTTGAGCCCACAGTACAATGAACCAGAGGTAATACCACAGGGAACCCATTCAGTCAAGTAGCAGCCCCATCTGTCATGATAATGATTAAAGTGCTACTACGACGAAAATCGCTCAAACTTGGATTCAGCTGAAACTTCCTAAGAATACTCTTTAAAGGTCCAATAATCACTGTATGAAGTGTTTTCTCGATATTCAGGACGAAAGTATGATATTTTCACGATTATTTTTTAGAGTCTGTGACGTCATACACTCAATATCGAACATCGCTCCATACATTTCTTTGTAGTTTATGATCAAAATATTCAGTAGTAAAGGGAGAAAGAAATACCCAAACACCCCAAATATAAATTATAGTCACAAGTAATGTGAAATAAGCACATTAGCCACCCTTTAGGCTTCACAGGAATAAAATAAATTAAGGATTTATATACAAAGAAATATATGTAGCAATGTTTGATGTTGAGTGTATGACGTCACAGACTCCAAAAAATAATCGTAAAAATATCATACTTTCATCCTGAATATCGAGAAAACACTTCATACAGTGATTATTGGACCTTTAAAGAGTATTCTTAGGAAGTTTCAGCTGAATCCAAGTTTGAGCGATTTTCGTCGTAGTAGCACTTTAACAAAAAAACGTATACTAGATTATTTATTAAAATATTTAGCTTTAATTTATTAATTTATATAAATATTTATCAAAAATTAAATGTCACATCTTTATGACTCTGACGTGCCATCATGAGTATGGAATGCTAAACCTATCGATCATATTATGAACTAGTATTCATATCATTATTTAACAGTACAATGAACCAGAGGTAATACCACAGGGAACCCATTCAGTCAAGTAGCAGCCCCACCTGTCATGATAATGATTAACGAAAAAACGTATAGCAGATTATTTATTAAATATTTAGCTTTAATTTATTAATTTACATAAATATTTATCAAAAATTAAATGTCACATCTTTATGGCTCTGACGTGCCATCATGAGTATGGAATGCTAAACCTATCGATCATATTATGAACTAGTATTCATATCATTACTTAACCCCACGCTCACTCCCCTAAGTAATTACTGAAGGGAGTGAGCGTGGCGTGACGAAACCAATAGCAGCTGCGTAGGAGACTAATGGAATACAGGCCCCGGCCCATCGTGATTTCTAAATCAGACCAGGCACCTGTAGGTAAATGCTGTTCGGCTAAATACACGAAATCACTATGGTAGCAGGCAACGATGGTTATTTAGTAATCTGAGGATCGGCTGGTTTGGAAAGAGCACAGTAAAAATACTAAAAAAATCAACTTTTAACAGAAGTAAGAAGCGAATCCCTCATGATTTCTACAGTTTAGACTAGAGATTTTTTTGCTATTCCCAAATCAGTCACTGGTTGTGTCTCTTCATGATACTTCTAGTTTTATCATAGTTAACAATGGTTCCATGTTGTCCAATTCCGGCTAAATTTTGGTATGATTAATATTGAGGTTTTAGTGCTTTCACTTTACTTTATTCCTTTTCTTTTTCGTTGTTTTTCTTTGTTGTATTGTTAGTTTTCGTGCTGTGGTTTCAGACAAGTGACTCATTGCATGAATCACTACCTTTCATATTTTATATTACTTCCTGTTCTTTAACTGGCTCTTCCTTTATGTCAATAACGTCAAGTACATTACTAGAATTGGTTATTCGGATGTTCCTACTGGATGACGTCAGTGAGCTGTGCCCTTTAAATCCTTGGCGCCGTTTATTCTTGCGACATGCGCAGCAAAGGTCACGCAATGCATGTCGGTAATGCTGTCTTGTCAAGACGTATGTGAATGGATCGAGAACCAAGTTGAGAAGAAGTAGCCTCGAAGCTTGCAAATCTGCTGACCAGCTTATCCAGACTCCTGCTAAGTTACTGATGATGCGAATCTACAAATCGACAATAATTTCACATGGATCAATAACAGCCGTGTATAAAAGAGTGAGCTCCGATATCTTAGCCCGCAACTGAGTGATCTATTCGATATTGTTATGTTACTATTGCAACATAACGATCATATTCCATAATTGGAGATTCATAAAATACAAAATATGACGTTCTATTTTCCATCCGTTCTTTCGTTTGCCCATCCATCCATCCATCCATCCATCCATCCATCCATCCATCCATCCATCCATCCATCCATCCATCCATCACGCATCGTTGACCCCGCAGTGTTTTAAGCATAATGCTCAACTAGCTGGCGCCAAGATGAATTCCAGCTTGAATTCATTAAATTACCAGATAAGACTAACTATACGCTGTGATCAGTAATCCATATATTTAAGTTTGACAAAGACTGGTCTAAACTGTCCTATCAATCGCATTGCGGTTAGAAAGCATTATTATTCCATAAAATATAATAGGTTTGTGAAAAATCGATTTATCACTTCATTGTTCTATAACGAAGTAATATCGCAAGTGTCTACTCACCACGAATGGAGTCCAACAGATGAGGAACATCAGTGATATCACTATCATCATTTTAGTAAACTGTTTTTCAAGAGTTCTGCTCGCTTGGTTTTCTTGTTGTTCACTCTTCCGTGACATGCCTCGCAGCTTGTCTTCTCGCTTGCAAAGTTTGACAACAACGTTAATATTGCAGAAAATAACTGTAATCACCAGCATCATTCCCAGCACTGCATACATGTATGAGAATGATATGTCTTCTTTATCTTCTGCAAACCAGTTAAGTGTGCAGTAAGTCCCGGTCAAATTCATGACGAAACTGCCAAACCCAAGAACTGGAAAGCTTGCCACAACACCAGCTGTTATGACAAGACCTAATACGAGTCTCTTGGCCACTTTGGCTGTCACTCGTTGCCTGTGATGTAACGGCCATTTAACAGCAATAAACCTGTCTACAGACATCGATGTGGCTATAAACCCTGTCCCCAGTGTACAGAACAGTGTCATGAAGCCTTGAAACTTACACATTTGTTGTCCTCCAACCCAGTGACCAAATATATAGCACAGCCATGTTGGAGTACATACTACGATTATACCAAAACAGTCCATACATGATAGACCAAACACAAATACGTTTGGACTTAAACTCTGCTGGCGTAGCAGCTTAACAGTCACCACTATAGCAAAGATGTTTGCTATGATCCCTGGCGTACCTATCAAGGCAAGAATAACACCTTGGATAGGCTGCAAGTCTTCGTACAGAGATTTTGATGTAGTGTTTTCTGCCATTACCTTGGGCCAAATGACTTGAAATGCATGAGACTAATTAATTGAAATTAAATTTTTTCGACACTGAAATACTTCTGGTTTTGTGATGTTTAGCACGTCATAGCTATTGTACAAATGAAACGAAAATTAGATTCAAGCTAAACTCATTTCATTTCTGTTGACACTAAATGCTGATACAGGAACAACTGTCGAACTAAGCGAACCCCTAACCAACAGGGAAATTATGTAATCATAACTCATACGGTTAGAGCCGGTTATGGAAGAAAATACTTGGAAGTTCGTGGTAGAAGCCGGGTCAGCTAGTAATGATGATATGATCGACCGCAAACCAACTGGTGCGTTTCAGGCATGGAGGTATTCGAAACAATGTAGTGTCACGCACGTTTGGCTTCAACTATTCTGTCACATGCGGTATGATCTGATTTGACACTACACAATCAACCCAACTGATCAGTCTGATTCAATGACTCCTGTTCAATAGAATAACGTCAAGTCGACATAAGCTTGACATAATTCTTTCAGACGTAGCGTATTTCCGGTACTTCCCTTTATAACCATGACCTTAACCATGATACTATCGTTAAAATATCGTTGAAAAGGATTTAGAGATGATCACGCGCCTATATCTTTTGTTATTCATCACCAGTATGATATAGACGACGTCCATCTTTGTTCGAACCGGAAGTGACTTGATCGAGTGTTTAACTTCCTGCTCCAAATAAAGTAACCATCTCGAAACTAACCACTCATGCACACCAGTTTCGTGAGTCCGATTTTTTATTAGATAACTTTTGAACTTTTGTTTTTTACCCAACGTTTGTGAGTAAAATATAATTCAAAACTAACAACTTATTTTTAGAAACACATCCCACATGTAGAAAGAGTGGTCCTTCGTAACTACCTATTATTGACACACGCGATACACCAGGTCTGCTGGTCATAGCAAGGGGTTAATCATCTACGGTCTAGGGACCGACTAACCTCTCCCTTAGGCTTCGGCTGAGATTCCTGATCATGCTGTAATTCCTCCCGGGATAGCGGTGTTGGGGCCGAAATCTCCAGCATAGCCGTAAGCCCAAACGACGGTTCAAGCACTCGATGTCTAGAAGTATGGTCCTGGTTAAATTAATGAATTTAATAAAAATACAATGAGTTTCCAGTATTGTCAATGAATGATATTCTTTTATTACCACTCCCAAAACGAAACTCCATATTTGAATCTCAGAAAACTATACAAAACGATCATTGGCTGCTTTTCGCTGATCATCTAAATAAATAACAGAAGCAAGAGATGACATATATTTCATCACAAGAGAATGTTTAGAGACCATTACCTAGACCTGAATTATCCTTGATGACTAGTTGAGTCTACACTGAGTTAACAGTATGGCGTGTCACATCGCTAGAAAAGTACAAGAAAAAATAATAAATCATTTTTTTAATTAAAAAATCCAATAATTTCTACATTTAATAAGATGGTCAGTTGATAGGTACTGAACTGCAGAAACAGAAGTCATATCGGAAACCAAACATCCTGTAGTTTGATAGTCCATGCTGTTCACATGTCGGTCATCTTTCCTATCGAATTCAAGTTGTTGAGCATATACTTAAAGCATATAGCTGCATTGATAGGACTCATTTTCTAGCTTAGTTGGCTAGACTCTTCCGAAAACAGTAGAAGGGTCCGAATAATACTCTTTGATGTTTTCTTTTTTCTTCTTTTTTTGTCTTACGTTTTTCCTTCTATTTTTCATTCAGGTCTTAGCATTTACTCTCTCTCTCTCTCTCTCTTTCGTCTCATAAATTTTAACGAAATTGAAACCCGGTTGTACGAAGGATGGATAACGCTATCCGACGGGCAAATCCTTATCCAGTGGATATAGGATGCTGTTATGCAATAATTTATCCAGTGGATAATATTTATCTATCGAATAGCGCGTTTTATCCACCCTTCGTAAAACTGGGCTTCTGAACTTTAATCAAACGACGATATTTCGAATGTTTCTTAAAACTAATCAAGAAGATTGCTTAGTGCAGCGCACGAATAATTATTGGCTATTTGATACTTGAATAAGGTGAAAGATCTATCCTTGAAGAGCCCAGCATAAAAACATTAGCAAAAGTGTCATCAGGAAAACAAACATCATTAAAAACTGCTTTAATTTGCAGCTCATGTTGTTTTGTTTTGGGGACGTATATCAAGTTCCTGTCCTTAACCTACTTACATTTATATGAAAGTAATTAATTACAATGACAAACTGTTAATAGAAGTTTGGTCTACAGGGCTCCAGCACCATGGTGAACTTTGCTATCAACCAAGCGTCCCAGTTCTTACGACGCCTTGATTGCGACACCAGATCACCCGCCCAAGTTAGCGCTATAGATGTGACTCTGGTTTGAAGTGAGTTACTGATCATCATAGGTCATATTGCATGTTAAGTGAGAAATGCTGTTGTTTTGATCTCTGATGACAAACCAACTAATCAACTAATTAATGGTTATTAAAGTAGTGAAGCCCTGTGTAAATATTCCACACTACTCTATTTGTTTTTCTTTCTGCTAAAGAATACGGAAACACTTGAGATCCTATCCCAAGTGATAACATCTATATCTGATAAACATATAAAAGAGCAACAGGCCACGAACATAAGTCATCGAGTCTTGTTGCTCATATACCACGTACCACTCTGATCAGTAACGATAGTTAGTCGTTAAAATGCCGCGTCCGGTGGTCGGTTTGCTCGTACTTTTAGCAGCAGGGGTTACTAGTACAAGAAACAGTAAGTAAAATCATTAGTCAACCATGTCAAACAACTCTGTCTTGAATGGGTGTCACCCTGGTCAAAATGCAGGCTTCGAATTACCCTTTCCAACGTTAGGTGCTATAAATTTTAGCATCCAAGAAAAGATATATTTAGATAAAAAACTGATCATATATGTGCGAATCGTTTGAACAGCATGTGAAGGAGAACTGACTGGATCCAAAGGAGTATTTTCCAGCCCAAACTATCCTCAGAACTACCCTGATAATGCGCTGTGTCAGTGGACCATCAAAGGACCAGTAGGAACAACAAAAATTGAAGTCACTTTTGATGACTTTGATGTTGAGTGGGGATCCTCGTGCGAGTGAGTATCGAGCAACTGCTTGTCACTGATGGTAATAAAGTAATAATGAATAACAGTTCCTTTTCTGGAGCCGGTCTCCTCATTCGAATAGGCAGGGGTCTTGTTTTGACAATGTGGTTAACATTATTAATTCAGATGGGATAACGTGATAATAAAGGATAAAGAAGGAAACCAAGTAGGCAAAACACTCTGTGGACGCCTTGATAAACCAAAGATAGCCGTCCCAGGAGACACAGCGGTCGTGGTCTTCAGGTCCGATGACGCAGCAAGTGAAAAAGGCTTTCAGGCGAATTTTGTAGCCATCGCTCCTGTCAAACCTCCTGAAATTGGTAAGCAGGTTGTTCGTGTAATGATAAAGTAGACTAGTCCAATGAATGAAAATAATCATGAATATAATCTGTTGTGACGTAGGCAGCTGCAACTTTGATGAAGGTTTATGTACAGGACTCATGAATGTTGGCAAAGACGATTTTGATTGGACAATTAATAGTGGTTCTACACCTACAGCTATGACTGGACCCAAAACCGATCATTCAGGACAAGGTATTCACTATACTATATAAATTATTCTTGCTATGTCATGATCAAGACTGAGCCATGCATGTGTTTGTGCCTTCTAGGCAAGTACATATACATCGAATCGACTGGTCGATCTGAAGGAGACAAAGCTCATCTTGAGACAGAAGTCATATCTGGTCAAAGATGTCTTCGTTTCTTCTATCACATGTACGGTATCATTGGCGTGGGAAGCCTGAACGTCTATATTCAAACTAGAAATATGAGGAGCCTGGTAATGAGTCTATCTGGTAACCAAGGCAACGAGTGGAAAGAAGTTCATTTACAAATAAATGAGACGCTTCCTTATAAGGTTAGTAGCCTTACGTTATTTGGTGCCATGATATTCATGACATGTAACATGATATTCGATCAAATTGGTGTTTTAATCTAATATTTCCTTTTAATTTAAGGTGGTTTTTGAAGGAATAGTTGGAAAGTCTGATTACTCAGATATAGCCCTAGATGACCTATCTTTCTCCAAAACATCTTGTCCTACTGTGACAGGTAAGCTGCTGATCATCTTCTCTCTCGCCTTGTCGTACATGAGCTCATGTACTTTTTGAGTTCGAGGAATAACGATGGTGATGTTTATTTTGGCGTAATCCTGCAGGAAGATGCGGTGGTATTCTTACCGAGTCCAATGGATCGTTCTCCAGTCCTGGTTTTCCTAATGACTATCCAGATAACAGTCGTTGTCAGTGGATCATTCAACCTCAAGTCAAGACTGCTGTTATTATCATTACGTTCAACCCGTTCGTAGTAGAGATGGCGCCAGGATGCGGGTATAGTTTAAACATTATTGTGATATTAGACACGGAATTATACATGTCAACATGGCTGTCTATACAAAAACCAAAACTACATTTTCTTGTCACAGAGACGATTACGTCATCGTGGCAGATTCTCAAGATCAGCCGATCAAGCAGCAACGATTTTGTGGTTTCTATGGTGATGGATTTGGACTTAAGGTCCCTGGTCACGTGGCTAAGGTGTATTTCCATAGCAACGAACACTTGGCAAGAAAAGGATTCCGTGCATCATACAAAACCATCCCGATCACTGCAGCAGGTAGTTGGTGTTCGCTCTTGGTTGTCATAATGTAATTTATACAAATTTTAACCAATCAGCACGTAGCTTACATTTCTCTGCTTGCTTTTTCCAGGATTCAAAGTGGAAAATCGAGGAACAGGAATATTAGACTCCAAAACCCAACCGATAAAATTTTTGAATTATAAAAAATATTCAGCATAAAATAACTAGTAATGAATATCAAAACCAAAATTATAAGATATAAGTTGCATATTCGGCGAAATATGCTTTTTGCGATACATGATCCAGTGAGCCGGCAAAGTTCATTCTATGCTAGATATGCACGGTTTCTCGTTTTCCAAAATGAAATAAAAACCTCTCAAAATTCCTAATCTAGAGGCGTAATTACTATACATTAAGAATATCTATACCCTTTTAAAAAGGCTGACAATCTCCCTCCCCCAATTAATTCCAAATTGGACAGCATGTAGTCCTTTTACTCAAGCAAGGTCTTGTCATGATTTGACAGATGATTGTTAGTTACTAGAGAATTGATCTTGTAACAGGTGATTGTGACTTCGATAATGAGATGTGCCCAGCCTGGACCAATGTCGGCACTGATGATTTCGATTGGTCAATTGGTAAAGGAAACACGCCAAGCTTTTTCACAGGACCATCACGTGACTTCTATGGATTAGGTAAGCAAACCTGTTTGACCTGTTTGGTTTCTAGTTATCATTATAGTTGACTCCATGATATGGACCATACACATTATTGTTCATTTAGTCAAAGTGTTTGCATTCTACAGGAAACTATGCATTCATTGAAGCGAGGTAAACGGCGTCTTGGAGACAGAGCATTGCTAGTCAGCGGCTTCATGAGTGGTACCCAGTGCCTCTCTTTCTCGTACAATATGAACGGCAGAGGTATGGGTTCGCTGATTGTATTTGTCAAAGGCAGTGATGGGGTTTTACGAACAGTATGGACGACCTCAGGTGATCATGGGAAGTTTTGGTTGACTGAGAGGATTAACATCTTTGTGGACCAGCAACCATACCAGGTGTTGTATGATATTATCATCCTAATCATCAACGATCTGCATGATATTAGGGTGATAAGGTATCTTTAAACATGTGTTTGTCGTTTTGTATCTGTAAGGTGGTGTTTAAAGGAGTTGTTGGTCGTATTTTCACAAGTGACATCGCAATCGATGAAATCTCTTTCACACGTGGTCGCTGTCCCATGACATCCGGTAAGTATTATATCCGGTAAGTATTATATCCGATAAGCATTACATCCGGTAAGCATTACATCCCGTAAGCATTACATCCAGTAAGCATTACATCCGGTAAGCATTACATCCGGTAAGCGTTACATCCGGTAAGAATTACATGCAGTAATCGTTCATCGTCATTTTAGTTCACCAATATGTTGGTTCTCGTTCAATCCTTCAGGATGTGGAGGGCTGTTGACTGCAGCAAGTGGTTCTTTCCATAGCCCAAATTTCCCCTCACCCTACCCCAGTGGGGTTGATTGTACATGGACTATCATACCTCCCCCTCAGTTTGAAGACGTGGCCATCACTTTTCACCATGTTGATCTTGAACATAGTCCACAATGCAGGTAGAATTTATGGCTCTTGTCATACAATGAAGGTATTCATTTCAGTTAATAAAAGCTCTGTTTCCTCGATTTTTCCAGCAAAGATTACCTAGTCGTAGAGGACATCACAGGGACCCTGAAAGGCAGTAAAATATGTGGAACAAAAACCAACCAATCAGTGGATGTGGACTGGCACCAGTCACGTGTTCACTTTCATTCAGATAAAGACGTAACAGCACAAGGATTTGAAGCATCTTACCGGGCATTTGGATCTTTACCGGGTATAGGATAAATCAGGGCTCATAATGAAAGGGCAAATGCCAGGCACCAACCACACTCAGTATATACACCTGAAACGTGAATAGAGTACAAACACTAAAAGTGTGCAATACTTTGCACTATTTAGTAGTAAATAGTGCTAATTAAACAGTAGAAAACAATAGGATATATTAGCATAATTTAGCAGTATTTAGTTAGCCAATTACTATATAGAAATTCTATAAGAACATGCGTAATAGGTAAATTACGAGCCTATGACAGGACTGAAGAAGAGTGCCAATGGGCCTTTCACAACTTCAAGTGGCGTACAATATGAGCCAGCACAGTGTATCTAGTGAGCTGTTAGAATCCCACGAAAAGAAGTACATGATAGATGATGCGTTATAGGTAAAACACGAGAATAAAAATAAACGTAAAATATAGAAATTCTGCTATGGGAAGTGTCGTTGTACTTACTTCAATATGGGGATAACAACAGATATAGTCAGGAAGAATACGTAATGCGTGACTCTCATGACAGCCAAGGTTTACTCACCGCATGTTACATATCACATGCATGCTGTTTGCATGATATCTGTATCGGCTGGATGGCCTACCTGCCCAGTTCTCAATACCATTTGTTTATCTTTGTTTCAGCTTGTGGAGGAGAGTTGACAGGGAATACTGGAACATTTTCAAGCCCTAATTACCCGTCACATTACCCTAACAGAATAGTAAGTAGTTCACATGAATAAATCATATTATATGGATGTCAGACTAGCCGTATTATTCGTTTTTGTTTTTCCTTTTAGGTCTGTGACTGGGAGATCCTGGCAGAGCCATACATCCAACAAATTCTCATAACATTCGAGGATTTTGCCATCGATGACTCCCCTCTTACATGTTCCTATGACTATCTCTTAATCCTCGACTCTCAACACGGACAGCAAGTAGGAAAGGACTGTGGCATGACTAAACCGCTGCCCATAAAGATCGCAGGCAATGCAGCCAATATTCGTTTCCAGGCTTCTCACTTAAGCTCTGCGCGTGGTTTTAAAGCTCATTATACAACACTGTAACTAGGCAAGAACTGTCTTGACCTGCAACTTTAATTGATCTGGAAATGCTGAATAAAATAATGAATTATTCAACTAACTATTAATATTGTTTTGTGTATTTTATTGAATACTGAATACTTTTAATAAAAGCTGACTGCATCAAAGATCGACTGTGCAGGCTGCCAGGGCTGCCACGTCCCAAGTATGACATCAACATCATTAGTTAATGACACCTCTAAATCAGTACTTCCGTGTTAAAATTCTAGAACTAAGAAAGTGAAAAGCTGAAGCCGGCAAAATAAGCCACCAGGACTGCATGACAAGGAAATGGAAATGAACATACTCTTATGAGATAAGTCAGAGTAGTGGTGAAAACTAGAATAGCTCTGTTAGAGGCTGGCATAGGTCCAACTATGCGTATAACGGTGAAACATTCTGGACCATAGCGTGAACGTACGGCAGCATGAACCTGGGTACCGCAGCATGAACCTAGGTACCGTAGCATGAACCTTGGTACCGCAGCATGAAACATGGTACCGTAGCATGAACCTGGGTACCGATGCATGAACCTAGGTACCGTAGCATGAACCTGGGCACCTTATTATTAATCTGGGTACCGTAGCATAAACCAGGGTATCGTAGCATGAACCAGTCCACCGTAGCATAAACCAGGGTATCGTAGCATGAACCAGTGCACCGTCGCATAATCCTGGATACCGTTGCATGAACCTAGGTACCGTAACATAAACCTGGGTACCGCAGCATAAACCTGGTTACCGTAGCATAAACCTGGTTACCTAATCATTAACCTGGATACCGTAGCATGAACCAGTGTACCATGGCATGAACATAGGTACCGTAACATAAACCTGGGTACCGCAGCATAAACCTGGTTACCGTAGCATAAACTTGGGTACCGTATCATTAACCTGGGTATCATAGCATGAACCAGTGTACCATGGCATGAACATAGGTACCGTAGCATGAACCTGGGTACTGTAGCATAAACCTGGGTACCTTATCATTAAACTGGGTACCGTAGCATGAACCAAGGTACCGTAGCATAAACCTGGGTACCGCAGCATAAACCTGGCGACCGTAGCATAAACCTGGTTACCGTAGCATAAACCTGGGTACCTTATCATTAAACTGGGTACCGTAGCATGAACCAAGGTACCGTTGCATAAACCTGGGTACCGCAGCATAAACCTGGCTACCGTAGCATAAACCTGGGTACCGTAGCATAAACCTGGCTACCGTAGCATAAACCTGGTTACCGTAGCATAAACCTGGCTACCGCAGCATAAACCTGGCTACCGTAGCATAAACCTGGCTACCGTAGCATAGTACCGTAGCATAAACCTGGTTACCTAATATGTATATATGTTATTTACCGGCCAAAAGGTCCGGATAAGGAAAAACTGAGCCCGAGGTCTTGAATATACGGACCGAGGGCACAATTTTTCCCTATCCGGACCAACTATAGGACGGTAAATAACTTATTTCTTTTTCCCCCGTATTTTTTACTTGTTTTTGTAATCGTTTTGTGTTGTCGTTTAGCGGCAAGGGATACCGGACCGCGCGCGTAGGCAGATACTGACAAAATACCGCCGGCTCAAATAGCCAAACAGAACGCACGATTTTTTAGGATACCGGACCGTCGAAAAATAAATATATTTAGGCTTAAGACAAGATAATAATAGTGTACGTCTATAAAAATCCTTGCTCCTCAAGTTTGTGTTTTGTTATATCTAAGAGTAATTCTAATTAACAGTGTATTAAGAGTCCAACGATCCATTTTACGATGTAAATTCAATACAATATAGTTAATTGCCGAAAACCCGATTTTTTAATTGCATCTATGTTAAGCGGCCACCCTAAATTGGTCAATAATCATGACGTCATGAATAACATTATCTTACACTTATCTTGGCCTCATGCATATGTCAGTGACACGAGTGAAAAACGTCTGCGCATGCTCGAAATCCGTATGCACATTAGTCAAAACATATGTCAATTTAGCTTTCAAACATGCCTGATAAATTGGACTTCACGAAATGCCAAAACTTAGTGTCCAAAACTTGAAACTTAAGGCTAATTCTTTCATATTGTGTTGGTTAATACAGTATCTTGGTGTGACAAAAATATACTGTCAAACTTTTAAGTCTACTTGGAGAAAACAAACATTTATTTTCTCACTCAAACACCGGCAGCCAATACAAGCTTTGAGAGCTGAATGTAATATAACGAAAAATTAAAGTAAATGAAAGCTAATACTTACTCACATGTAGTGATTTCGAGCCATTTGAGGGGTTTTTGTTTTTAAATTCCCTTCCCCGTTGTCAAGAAGACAAGTCGCTAAAATGGCTCGCATCACTAATAAAGAACTAGGATGACGCATAAATAATTCATGTGCAGAGTAAATATTTGTCCATTTTATTTATTTGTTTATTTATTTTTGTTGTTAAATCACAAGCAACCCAAGATCAATATATTCATAAGATAATGTATTGGGATTTAGAGTATGCCGTATTTTATTTGAAAAAACGTAAATAAAAGTTTGTTGACTTACCTGTTGTGGTAGGACTAGGACGGGTAGGAGGCTGCTGACCCGAATTCGCTGTCACTGGTGTCCACTTCGAACCGTTTTTCTCAGTAAATACGAATCCGATGAGGAATTGGCTTCACATGAGCACGAAGGAATAGTTTACCAATAAATCTGTGTTATTCAATTGTATCTAGCTGTAGGTACGTACTTGTAGTCTTCCCTTAAACTTTAAAAAGTTGCTCCAACGAATGCCTGCGAAACCGTGAGGACGGTTGATCGCTCACCTTTCACAGCCAATGACTAAAAACCATACAAAATTCTTTCACTTGAAAAGGGGGGGGGAGGGAGGGGGTTCAAAATAAAAATGAAATTAAGTATTGGATAATGGTCGAGCTCTGAGGATTATTGAAAATAATGACCGAGCGCGTAGCGCGATGCTATTGTCTTGACGTTTAACTGCTTGTACATATGTTTTAAACTAAATGAATTACTTCTTTATTTTTAGCTATTGAAGAGAAGCAAGTCGAAGAGCCTCAGCAAAGTCGTTTCAAGAAAATGCAAGAGAGGAATTTAGTAGAACTAGCAGAGGAGTCGATTCCAACTAATACAAAGAGTAAAGCCATGTGGGCTTTCCGTTTATACCAAAATTGGGCAATGTGGCGAAAGAGTGGTGACTTTTCTAAAGGTGAGAAGTCTATGGTTGCTGAAATAGTGGAGAAGACGACAGAGTTGTTGGATATTACGCAAGACGAAAACCTGAGTGACGTTGTTAGCCAATTCATCGCTAAAGTTAGAAAGGAAGGAGGCGAACGATATCCCGCCAAAACATTGCACGAGATAGTGAGTAGTTTGCAGAAGTATTTTGAAATGAAGGGGAGAGTAGTTAAGTTTTTTTCTGGAGGGGCATTTGAAAAGCTAAGAAAATCACTAGATATCGAAATGAAAACTTCAACCAATAACAAGCTAGGCTTGCATCCCAAGCAGGCACAAGTAATTTCTGAAGAAATAGAAAATCATCTTTGGGAAAACAAATTTCTGGGCGATAGTTGTCCCAAAGTTCTGTTGAGAACAGCCCTTTATTTAATAGGTCTAAATTTTGGCATGAGGGCTGGGGATGAACATAGGAAATTGACCATAAGTAATTTTTCAATCAATACTGATTCCGAGGGGAGGGAATATTTGCTTTATTCGGAGGGTGTGTCTAAAACTATACAAGGTGGTTTGAAACATCGCAAGTTAACGCCCAAAGTGAGTAGGGCATATGCTAATGTCCAATGTCCAGAGCGATGTGTGGTGCAAATTGTTAAGACCTATATGAGGCGTTGTCCTAAAGATGCATTAGAAAATGCTTTTTATTTAAAGCCTTTGCAAAATTACAAGAAAGGAGAATTATGGTACTGTAGTGTTCCTTTGGGCCATAATACACTTAAGAATGTAGTTCAGTCAATGATGAAGGAAACTGGGGTAGATGGTTTTTTCACAAATCATTCTTTACGAGCAACAGCTGCGACTAGATTGTTCCAAGAAAATGTTGATGACAAATTAATTAAGGGGGTAACTGGCCATAGATCAGAGTCTTTGCAAAGCTACAAAAGGGTATCAGACAATCAATTAGCTAAGGTTTCCAGTATTGTGCAAGCTAGCCAAGGGACCAAATGTAGTGAAAGAACGGCAGTTCCAGCCGTGCAGTCCAACTTTTCGGAGATTGAAAGTAATACGGGGAAAATATGTCTGAATGTAAGTGGTGGCAATTGTAATATTACAATTTATAACAATTAAGTAAGTACTGTTCATGCGCATAATGATGGCCTACTATAATGCCAAATATCCTAAACAATGAAATGTCATTAAAAGACGTTTTTTTTGTTGTTGTTGTATGTTTTGTTTGTAAACTACATTTTTAAATGAAATTGCAGTCAGGTCATTATTATGCCCACCGAGATGGAACAGGAGGTCATTATTTCAACAAATAATGACCTACTGTCCCATCTCGGTGCACACAATAATGACCTGTCCGCAGTTTTCATTTAATTAATTCATCAGCCCCACTCTTCCCTGCTGAATTCAAAACCCTCCCCGGCTTTAAGAAACTTAGATTATCAAAAATAAAGAATACTTCAAAACAATGAGAGTATATATTAATACGGCATATTCTAAATCCCATACATTCTCTTATAAATATAGTGAGCTTGGGTTGCCTGTGGTTAAATTACATTAAACTCTCAAAGCTTATATATGTTGGGGGGGGGGGGGGGGGGGGGTTCAAAATAAAAATGAAATTAATACGGCATATTCTAAATCCCATACATTCTCTTATAAATATAGTGAGCTTGGGTTGCCTGTGGTTAAATTACATTAAACTCTCAAAGCTTATATATGTGGGCTGTGACTCAAACTCTTCCAATTCCTTAGAAAACGTGCTCAAATGCACGCATGCACAAACGTATTTCTCTATTTTCTATGTCAGCAATCTCTTACCCAGAGCCTGCGTTTCTTCTGACCTGCGGCGAAGAACAAGGGCTATGGCATTGGATTTTTATAACATGAGGTACAACATTATTGAGGGATTCTTATTTTTATTTAAAAAGTAGTCACGATTTACACGTTCAAACGCACAACAAACGGCTTCAACACGACTTCAACAAGGCATGATTTCCGGTAGCTTCACTATCGAGACAATCATTCCGTCGGGAACACGAGGAATGACGTCATTTTCGGGATGTCGTTTTGAGTCTCGCGAAATAACCTCTACTTTATGGTGGTATTTTTCTGTCACGCGGGTTTATTCGTTATTTTGACTGTTGCATCCGGGTGGCACAACGTGGCTGAAGCTTTGTCAAAGGCAAAAAGGTATAAAGCACTAGTATTCACTATAGATTCTTCAGTTCCTCTTGAAATAAAGACACAGCCATGGAATCCGTACGCATCACCAAGAGTCTTATCGTCCTTTTATTGTTGTACTTCAATGCTTCTGCTCAAGGTAAGTGTTCATCAAATGGATACCAAAAGCAATAACACAGACGACTCTTCAACAGCCTGAACATTTCTATATATTGAATATAAGCGTGTCAGATCTGTAAAGGATTGACATCCCTATCAACATTGACACTGAGATCGCTTTAGAAGCCACAGGTTTGTGTTCAATATAGAACATCACTTTATACCAGGCAGAAACATTACTCGGCATGGAATGTCAACAGATAAATACCTACAAAATGGAAATTATAAAGCGAATGCATTCTATTAGTCTTTTCAATTTCACATCTAACCACGAGTAAGTCAAAGCTTGTACCAGGAAATAACCAAATACTGTAATCCAAAAACAGGGTTTATTTGTTTATCGTTTCTATCCAGGGCACTCTATGTAGATATAAGTGGGCTCAATGTTGACCTCTTTCCTAGCCTATTCAGTTTAGTGTTTTTGTTTCGGCCCTCAGGCCGAAACAGTCACTACGTTTGGTTTGCCGGCCCATAATAGTCTCCGTGCGTGTCATTTAGCTGTCAGAGTTTTGGACCTAATCCAATCATATGCCGCTTCCATCATAAGCAATGGGAAAATGTAAAACATTTCATCATGCGGAGTATTTCAAAGAATTGCGGTGAATCTTCTCTGTGTAGACTATATTATACCTTTTCGCATGACGCCATTTTTTTGGAAAAAAATATATTATTGATTAACCCTACGACAATGCGTATTTTATTCCTAAGTTAGTATCTAGGTCCAAGTCGCCAAGTAAGTTATTGAAAAGTTATCCAAAAGCTTTTGTGATTGTGCGGCAAATCAAGGCAACTTGCCAGTCTCAGCTGCCTGTGAGCATTTAAAAAAAAGATGAGAAAACTTGTGAGTTTATCTATGTAACTAACAGTTGATGCATATACATTTTGTGAAGCAAGCTTCCGATATGTTGTAGCTTCGTGCGCATCTGAGGACATGTTTTTTGTTTTTGGTATCAGCTATTATTTAAACTAGGTCCCACAAACAAACAGTGCGTACTTTACATCTTTAAAGATAGAAGTCTGAAATCATCAGTTTTCATTTATTAATACTCTGATTTAAAGTATTATTTCTTGGATTCGGTAATATTTTTGAAGCACCAAAATATGTAAATTTTTGAAGCACTAAAAGATGTAAATTTTGAGTAGATTGGTGACGGCGCACAGGTCAAAGACAAGCCTTGTATCTTTTCGTTTGAATTGAGACTTTCGCATTGTCTTTAAGCTATGACATAAGAGCTAAATACATTTACCATAAATGTCAAAAAGCAGAATGAAGGTTTAAAAAGTATCCTACATTCAACATAGCGGGTACAGCGTAATGCTCATGTGCCAAAATATTTTACACCAAGTACTCTGCTCTCTGCGATACTCAGTCATTGTTTATATCTATTGTCGGATCTCTCGTTCGTTCGGCGAGACGTTATATGTACATATATGTTTTCCCCCAAAACACTACGATGTTTCAAAGCAAGAACCACTAAAATCTCAAAGAACTTAATTACGATGTGTTTCGTCCAAGAGAATTTTAAAACAAATGTTTCCGTCGAAATTTGCGTAACACTTTGCAACGTAAAAGCGTACCGCGAGATCGCTCGTCTGCCAAGACCAAAATTCTCTTCAGCAATGCCACACAATAAATAGATAACGGGCCGAAACATCATCGCTTTCGAAGCGGTATAGGCTTGTTATAACTATATCTTTCTGTCGGTCTGTCTGGAGCAAGTATAGGTAAAGAAGAGTTATTTATGTATGTTCGTTTGCTCATAATTGTTTTTGAACAGAACTTATCGGGATTACTAATTGTCGAGAACGGATTTCAGATATTTAATTGCTCATAAAAGTTTATCATGATTTGAAACGTGTCTGTACGTATATCGTAAAGAATAAGATTCTGGCTTTGCATGATGAGTAACAATCAGATCAAATTTCATTTCATATTTCGGTAGCCCACAAGCCAATTCTTCGATTGCACGTTACGTCATTGCGGCCATGTTGGTACCATTTAACAAAAGATTTCTCATTAGCATCCATTGTCAACGGCACCACAATGGCCGCCATGTTTTTGTCTTTCTTGGGAATATTTGCAACCCATCAATAAACATGATTATTATTACAACAGCTTTATACCAACACTATCATTCTTATCTTGCTTAACTATAGGTGCTCCTAAGATAGTCGCTCCTTATCCAGATAATATTTACGCTATTGAAAATGAAAAGACAAAAGTTACCTGTGTAGTGGAAGACAAAGTTTCCAATCCAGATGAGATAATATTTGTGAGGAAGAGTCGTTTTGGTGACGTTGAACTTATAAGAGATGAAGGACCTGATGGACGCATCTACTATCAAAATGAAACCTTGGGTTAGTGATATTATTGAATGAAAGCTGTCGTGTCAAGAAATGTGACATCACACTTTTACATCACGCAAGAGTAACACCGTGCACCACACTACACTGTGATAACATCACGCAAGAGTGACACAACACCGCACTGGGGTTACATCACGCAAGAGTAACACCGTGCACCACACTACACTGTGATAACATCACGCAAGAGTGACACAACACCGCACTGTGGTTACATCACGCAAGAGCAACTGACACCACATCACACTGTGGTTATGTCGAGCATCGCTAACATCACACTGTGGTATATCACGCATGTAAAAGTAAAACCATGCTTCATATGGCTACATCACGTGACATTCACACTGTGGTTACATCACGCAAAACTAATAAAGGTCGCAACACTGTTGCATCAGAAAATGCAGAGCAAATTTTGCTGGTATTGCCACTCCGCGTGCAACATATTTTCATTAGTATGCTAAGTAGATACTCTTTACTCAATAATATTTTGTTGTACACAACAGTTTAGCGTGAATAGTTGCGCGATTTTGTTGCCCTAGTGCCGCACCTTAAGACCACACTGCGATTTGATGAACCAATACCAAGAGTTTATTCAAACAACAGTTGATAGACAACTATTGAGCAGAGAGAGTATGGTTTGTTTCTGATATTTCTAGATGGCGGAAGAAAGCTACGTGTGACTCTGCATTTCAATAAAGTCTTAATGAATGATGATTCAAGAAATGGCGGTTATGAATGCCAAGGACACACAGGAGGTAGTCAACATGAATATGGATTCACTGTCACTGTTATTGAGAGTAAGTACTTCACAATTCTCATCGATTCACAACCTGGCAAGAACCAAACCATGACGGATCGTTACATTTCTACCCACAGCAAGCGAGATCCCAGAAGTTCACGCCTCTGGTGATGTAACCGCAACGTTTGGGGAGCGAATTCAACTCAGTTGTAATGTCAACTTTACTAACAAAGGCTCGTTAATGACAACCGTCGGCATGTTTACCTGGGCAAAAGATGGAAGGGTCGTAACCGCAAGTTATTGTCCCCCTTTCTCATCAATTAAACCTTTGGTTTTGAACGTAAGCCTAGCTGATGTGGGTGGTACATATTCTTGTTACTTGGAGTACCTGCTGAGAGGAATTAGAAAGAGAAACATCACGAAAACTATTATCGTAAGAGGTCAGTTTAATAACTCATATGGGTACTGATACATTGCTGTAGAAAACATCGGTAAAAAAACTTACAAGGAACATGATCTTTACCGGAATTATTTCTTTAGTTCAGCCTAGATTTTTCCCTGAAAAGAAAGAAGAAAAGAATGTGAATCGGCTTGTGTGCACTGCTCAGGGAAATCCACTGGTGACCGAATGGAAAAGAAAAAGCCTGCTCAACGATGACATCTCGGTCATTCATACTAAAGGTATGGATTGATGAATGGATGAATAGGTGGGATAGAAGAGATGGGGAGTGGAATTGGAGTATGGATAGATGGGACGTACGGACGGACGGACGAACGGACCTGTAGTTCAATAGAAACTATTACGGTTGTGGATGTAAAAATCAAACTTTTTTTTTTCATTCCCAAAAGTATAAGGCCTCGTTTTCTCTCATTATTATCAGATAACTCATCCAAAGGAAAGTACGTTTTTTCTAACATGGATGGCTTCAAGGATCACACCTTGACCATCTATGACGTACAACCTAAAGACGCCGGCGAGTATTATTGCTGCATCAAGAACATCACAAGTCCCAGACCCCCCGAAGATATCAGTAACTGCCAGATCTTTGACGTTCAACCTCCAGGTCAGTATCAGTCTGTCACGTTACATGGTTAAAGTTGACAACTGCTTTAATCACTATTTTCCTTTTACAAATTTACTTGGTTTTCATCTCAGGTTCTGTAGTTGGTAAAGCAAGTCTCACGTTTTCCATCATTCTCCTCGAACTGCTGCTGAATTGGTTGCTGTAATGATCACGTGACTACTCCACCAGGTCACGTGAGGCCTGAGGATGGAAGTGTATTCATCATTTGACCAAAGTAATTCCTTGTCAATGAGATATAGTGCACTCTTAGTCTTAGTGCTGAATCGTATTGAATGCCTTCATTGTCCTAGGGTAGCATGTGTGGCCTCTCACCACTGTGGTCCTAGTTCGAGCCCTAGCTCAGACTGGATCATATGTGAGTTGAGTTTGTTTGTTGTGTTGTTCTGTCCCTTGCCACGAGTGTTTTTTTGGGATCTCCGGTTTCTCCCTTCGTAAAAAGTAACGTGAGTTGAGTGTTGTATGTTGTAAATATAGAATGTAGTGGTAGTGCGTGTGGAGAGAACCTCACGGAAGAGCCCCGCATGGGGAGTGGTGGTCTTATTATATAATATAATTTACTTTACTTATAATTATAAGATAGTTAACAGTAATTTACTTTTTTATCTGTAAACAAAATGCTTGAGTTTTCACTTGTGTACTCCAACAAAACAATGAAATAGGAAAAGATGTTAGCTTGTGTGATGTTTTAGCTCGTAATACTAGTCTCTTGAAAACCATCCCTTCTCAGGTGAGCAAGTGTTACTTGGCGGGCTATATTTTCATAGTATCGCAACGACCCAGGAATCTTGTCTCAACAGGCGATTTGCATGTGACGTGAAAGCAAAAACCACAAGATGACTCATGATATAGTCCCGAGTATGGTTTGATTAATGATATTGGATCATTCACTGACCTACTCACAACATGATCACTAGCTACTTTTAACAAGACTTGTAGACAGACTAGTAACTTGCTAGTCACATAATACTGAAAAGGTTGTGAAAAACACGTAAACCTCTCTTCATAATCTATTTGTAATGTTACGCCATTTCTGTTATGAAATACAGGTCAATACTAAACAGGCGTCGTCAAAATAGTCCAAATGAAATCAAAACTTTGACATTTTGATTTCTTCATATCATTCTACTTGCAAGAACGTTGTCATACGAAAAAAGAACATTAGTGATTTAGTGGGATAGGAATTAAATCACTAAATCCGTAAAACAAATACTAATTTTAGCACTAAATAGTGATAATTAAGCAATAGAAAACAAAGGATTCTGTATGAAATAGTACTAATTAATACTATTTAATGTTCACGGTTTTAGTGCGTGCACTCTAATATCGTATGACAACACTAATTAGGTGTAACAGTATGTCTACATTCATTGTTGCGTGACTAATGATTAACTGTATTGCTTTACAATATCATGTGAGTCAACAAGAACAGTGTGGAAGTTCACCATGAAACCAACAAAACCTGATAATTACAAAGAAAATAAACATAACATAACATAACTTATAATATAATTACCAATGAAATATCTAATTTTCTCTATTTCTAACTTTCTCTATTTCCCCCCTTACTTCATTGATAATCATGATATAATAAACAGATATTACATGGCCGCTTGGAGATACGATCTGCGCGCGCCCATGTAATATCCTCTAATAACGTAACGTAACGTAACGTAACGTAACATAACATAACATAACATTCATAGCGGAGCTCCCGCGAAGGCCCGCGCGAGCGGAGCACTAAACTTAAGGAGGCTGGAAAGTTTCCTTTTGCAAATTCTACGTCATTGGATCAAAAAATGGTAAACCATCGAGTTGATTTTTCATGGCTTGGCTGACGTCACTTCCGTCCGTACGTCCGTCCGTCCGTCCATCCGTGTAAACAACACAGGAATCCCGCTTGATGTCAAAGCAAAACTTCTCAAAAATGCGGCTCTCAAATGCACAGAAACAAATTGCTATAGGACAAGTTATAGACCAAAAACAACTTTTAAAAAACTTTCATTTAGTCAAAGATGGATCAAGAAGTTTTCTTCAAGAATTCAGGTGTGTGTTTTTTAGCAAACAATCGTATATATATATATATTTTTTTTTTGACAAGCATTTTTTCGGCGAATCGACAAATCAAAGACTTTCTTTCAAAACTTTTAAGATATTTCTATAGATAAGCTTAATTTATTTTAATGCTGGAGGAAATATAACACGGAGAGCATATTACGACAAATATTCCTCGTTTATTTAGGTTTGTAAATCTTTTGTAAAAATGTCGGCGTCATTTTGTATTTTTCTCGACGAATCGACAAATCAAAGGACTTTCTCTCAAACTTTTGATATTTCTATGGATAAGCTTAATTTATTCTAATGCTGGAGGAAATGCAACACGAAGAGCATATTACAACAAATGTTTGTCCTTTATTTAGCTTTGTAATTCGGTTGTTTCAGCTATCGTATGTTTTTCTTTCAAGACAAATGCAGCCTTGTTCGTCTCCTGTCGCGGGGTCCCATCGGCAAAACAAAGAAGAATTTCATAAAATATCTATTTTTCTGTATTTCGAAAAATTGATATCTTCACACACGAAAATAACATGTTATTTTCACGTGTGAAGATAACACCATTGCGATGGTTATTCAAAAATACACGGAAAGAATTGCCTGAAAAAGCCAAAACATACCTTATTGATAATTATATAATAAACAGAATATTACATGGCCGCTTGGAGATAGGAATTTTATCTTCTCGTGTTGAAAATCTTTTCAACACTCGATTTCACTGCATGGCTTTTATTATGGGAGTCAGTATCTTCATCTCGAATATAGAATAATTGACGATGTTTTTCCCGATGTTATTTTTAACTAGCCTGCCTGCGTCACATCCGGAAATTTCTCCGTGAATACCGTATTTACGAAGAAAATTACGGATGTGACGCAGGCTAATTTTTACCTTTCTGATTCATTCAAATTGGGCTACCTGTGACTTTCGTATCGGGAGCTCCGCTTTTAGGCAGTGCCTAAATATATATATTAACATTCGAGGATTTTGCCATCGATGACTCCCCTCTTACATGTTCCTATGAATATCTTTTAATCCTTGACTCTCAACACGGACAGCAAGTAGGAAAGTACTGTGGCATGACTAAACCACTGCCCATAAAGATCGCAGGCAATGCAGCCAATATTCGTTTCCAGGCTTCTCACTTAAGCTCTGACGTGGTTTTAAGGCTCATTATACAACACTGTAACTAGGCAAGAACTGTCTTGACCTGCAACTTTAATTGATCTGGAAATGCTGAATAAAATAATGAATTATTCAACTAATGATTAATATTGTTTTGTGTATTTTACTGAATACTGAATACTTTTAATAAAACCTGACTGCATCAAAGATCGACTGTGCAGTGGTTGGCACAGGTCCAACTATGATCAAGATTATAGAGTGGGTAAAGTGCATTGTTTCTAGTAATGTGCATAGGAATCTATCCATCATAATGTTCTGTCATTATAATAACAATTATATTACACTATTTTTGGGATGACATCTCATGCATATGTCAGCAGCGAGCTATTGTTCTGTCACCAAGAGCAAAATATCTATTAAGCAAGCTGAACTGACGAATCTAGTGAATACTAGTGGAAGAAAGACACAGGCATGGAATCTGTACGCATCACCAAGAGTTTTGTCGTCCTTTTATTGTTGTACTTCAATTCTTCTGCTCAAGGTAAGTGTTATTCAAATGGATAACCAAAAGCAATAACACACACGACTCCTCAACAGTCTGAACATAGTTAATGAGGGGAATGGTTATGAAACCTATTGTTATATGTCTTTGTTCACTTTTTTCAAGCGTGACCGTGCACAATCCTTTGTTTTACCATTGTTTTACCATTGTTGGCAATGGCTGAGTGAACAGACCAAAATCTTTCTTTTGGCTACTAGTTCAAAATAGTTAAAGATTTATAGGGGATATTTGAATATTCCTTACAATAATCCCATAGACTAAGTTTATGTTTACTTATTTTGCAATTTTGAACGAGTATAAATCAAACATTGTGCACGGTCAAGACCGGTTCAACATCAAAAGCGAACAAAGACCTGATAACAAAAGGTTTCCTAACCATTCCCCTCTATTAACTATGGTCTGAATAATATCTCTATCGATATATGCACCGTCAGATCTGTAAAGGATCGACCAGTCCCTATCAACATTGACTGAGATCTGTCTAGAGCAAGTATAGGTAATGAAGGGCTATTTATGTATGTTCGTTTGCTCAAAATGTTTTTGAACAGAACTTCTTGGGATTACAAAATATCGAGAACGGATTTCAGATATTTAATTGCTCATAAAAGTTTATCATGATTTAAAACGTGTCTGTACATATATCGGAAAGAATAGAATTCTGGCAACAGCTTTATACCAACACCATCATTCTTATCTTGCTTAACTATAGGTGCTCCTAAGATAGTCGCACCGTATCCAGATAATCTGTACTCTGTTGAAGATGAAGTGGCAAAAGTTACCTGCGTAGTGGAAGACACAGTTTCCAATCCAGATGAGATAATATTTGTGAGGAAGAGTCGTTTTGGTGACGTTGAACTTATAAGAGATGAAGGACCTGATGGACGCATCTATTATCAAAATGAAACCTTGGGTTAGTGATATTAATGAATGAAAGCTGTCTTGTCAAGAAATGTGACATCACACTTTTACATCACGCAAGAGTGACACAACACCGCACTGGGGTTACATCACGCAAGAGCAACTGACACCACATCACACTGTGGTTATGTCGAGCATCGCTAACACCGCGCTGTGGTATATCACGCATGTAAAAGTAAAACCATGCTTAATATGGCTACATCACGTGATATTCACACTGTGGTTACATCACGCAAAACTAATAAAGGTGCGCAACACTGTTGCATCGGAAGATGCAGACCAAATTTTGCTGGTATTGCCACTCCGCGTGCAACATATTTTTATTAGTGCGCTAAGTAGATACTCTTTACTCAATGATATTTTGTTGTACAAAACAGTGTAGAGTGAATAGTTGCGCGATTTTTTTACCCTAGTGCCGCCCCTTAAGACCACACTGCAATTTGAAAAGAGAGTATGGTTTGTTTCTGATATTTCTAGATGGCGGAAGAAAGCTACGTGTGACTCTGCATTTTAACAAAGTCGTTATGAATGATGATTCAAGAAATGGCGGTTATGAATGCCAAGGACACACAGGAGGCAGTCAACATGAATATGGATTCACTGTCACTGTTATTGAGAGTAAGTACTTCACAATTCTCATCGATTCACAACCTGGCAAGAATCAAACCATGACAGTTCGTTAAATTTCTACCCACAGCAAACGAGATCCCAGAGGTTCACGCCTCTGGTGATGTAACAGCAAAGTTTGGGGAGCGAATTCAACTCAGTTGTAATGTCAACTTTACTAACAAAGGCTCGTTAATGACAACCGTCGGCATGTTTACCTGGGCAAAAGATGGAAGGGTTGTAACCGCAAGTTATCGTCCCCCTTTCTCATCAATTAAACCTTTGGTTTTGAACGTAAGCCTAGCTGATGTGGGTGGTACATATTCTTGTTACTTGGAGTACCTGCTGAGAGGAATTAGAAAGAGAAACATCACGAAAACTATTATCGTAAGAGGTCAGTTCAATAACTCATTTGGGTACTGATATAATGCTGTAGAAAACATCGGTAAAAAAATCTTACAGCAACATGATCTTTACCGGAATTATTTCTTTAGTTCAGCCTAGATTTTTCCCTGAAAAGAAAGAAGAAAAGAATGTGAATCGGCTTGTGTGCACTGCTCAGGGGAATCCACTGGTAACCGAATGGAAAAGAAAAAGCTTGCTCAACGATGACATCTCGGTCATTCATACTAAAGGTATGGATTGATGAATGGATGAATAGGTGGGATAGAAGAGATGGGGAGTGGAATTGGAGTATGAATGGATGGGACGTACGGACGGACGAACGGTCCTGTAGTTCAATAGAAACTATTACGGTTGTGGATGTAAAAATCAAACATTTTTATTTTCATTCCCAAAAGTATAAGGCATCGTTTTTTCTCCTTATCATCAGATAACTCATCCAAAGGAAAGTACGCTTTTTCTAACATGGATGGCTTCAAGGATCACACCTTGACCATCTATGACGTACAACCTAAAGACGCCGGCGAGTATTATTGCTGCATCAAGAACATCACATGTCCCAGACCCCTCGAAGATATCAGTAACTGTCAGATCTTTGACGTCCAACCTCCAGGTCAGTATCAGTCTGTCATCGATAATCACGTGACATGGTAAAAGTTATCAACTGCTTTTATCACTATATCTCTTTTACAAATTTACTTGGTTTCCATCTCAGGTTCTGTAGTTGGCAAAGCAAGTCTCACGTTTTCCATCATTCTCCTCGAACTGCTGCTGAATTGGTTGCTGTAATGATCACGTGACTACTCCACCAGGTCACGTGATGCCTAAGGATGGTGTATCTATTATTTGTCAACCAAAGTAATTCCTTTCAATAAGATAAAGTGCCATGACTATTAGTCTTAGTGCTGAATTGTATTACACCGCAACCTACCTCAAGCGTGAACACGTAGAGGTCATGAATGACTTTATTTTTGGATTCTTGATTTCATTATTCGATTCGAAGATTCATTCATGAAAACGAATCTTCAAAAGACAAGCATATATGCAACTGAAATGCAAAACAAACGTTTTGTGCCAGGAATGTGTAATATTAATGACTTACCTTCTGTTTGCGTTATAAACAAGAGCCTACGACCCAAGTTAATCGAATTTTTCAGATTATTATTTTTTGAATATTGAAGATTCGTTTTCATTAAAGAATATTCGAATCGAATAATGAAATCAAGAATCCAAAAATAAAGTCATTAATGACCTCTACGTGTTCAACTTGAGGTAGTTTGACTGTAAATGCCTTGATTGTACTAGGGTGGTATGGGTGGCGTAGTGGTTTACCGTGGTCCTAGTTCGAGCCCTGGCTTAGACTGAATCATATGTGAGTTGAGTATGTTTGTTGTGTTGTTCTCTCCCTTGTCACGAGGGTTTTCTCCGGGATCTCCGGTTTCTCCCTCCATAAAAAGCAATATGTAGTTGAGTGTTGTGTGTTGTAAATATAGAATGTAGTGGTAGTGCGTGTGGAGAAAACCTCACGGAAGAGCCCCGCATGGGGAGTGGTGGTTGTAAAATATATTCTAATTTACTTTATATAAGATAGTTGACAGTAATTTACTTTTATCTGTAAACAAGTGAATATGCTTGAGTTTTCATTAACAAAACAATGAAATGGGAAAAGATGTTAGCTTGTGTGATCTTTTAGCTCGCAACAATAATAACTTAATAATAATAACTTTAATGCTTATAACGTGAATTTTTCATGACGAAATGATCAAGTGCGCAAATTAAATGACCTATATAAATAAACGCAAATTTCAATAAACTAAAATTCAATTAATATTCCGTATAAAGATGAAAAACAAGTAATTGTTCAAATATTATCATTGAAATTGTCAAGGTATGTAAATTAGTATAGATATTTATATAATGTAAATGAATATAAATATCTATAAACAATGTTATAAAAACTGTGGTATTCGATAGAGTCAATAATAAGTTCATCAAAATGCTAAACGATAAAATTATCAATATTATGAATGTTCCTGATTTCGGAACTAGTCTTTTGAAAACCATCTCTTCTCAGGTAAGCAAGCGTTACTTGGCGGGCTATATTTTCATAGTATCGCACCGACCCAGGAATCTTGTCTCAACATGTGATTTGCTCGTGATGTGAAAGCAAAGACCACAAGATGACTCATGATATGACCTACGTACTAACAATATTATTATGCACTAGCTACTTTTAACAAGACTTGTAGACAGACTAGTAACTGCTAGTCGCATACTACTGAAAAGGTTGTGAAAAACACGTAAACCTCTCTTCATAATAATCTAGATGAGTTATGATATAGTGTCAATACTAAACAGGCCTCGTCAAAATAGTCCAAGTGAAATCAAAACTTTGACATTTTGGTTTCTTTATATAACAGTGTGGTCTACATTCATTGTTGCGTGACTATTGATTTACTGTATTGCTTTAAAAATAAATTATATGAGTCTACGAGATCAACATGAGCCCAGCCAGTACACCAACAAGAACAGTGTGGAAGCTGACCATGACACCAACACAACCTGATGATTCCAAAGAAAATAAACATGATTTGCAAAAAATATTTATAACGATTAATCGTTATTCACAGACACTAGGCTTTGTATTCGCGCCGAATAGTCCATAGCCAATTACCATGTAGAAATTCGGCTATGGGAAGTGTCGTCGTATACTTACTTCAATATGGGGAAGACAACAGATATAGTCAGGAAGAATACGTAATGCGTGACTCTCATGAAAGCTAAGGTTTACTCACCGCATGTTACATATCACATGCATGCTGTTTGCATGATATCTGTGTCGGCTGGATGGCCTACCTGCCCAGTTCTCAATACCATTTGTTTATCTTTGTTTCAGCTTGTGGAGGAGAGTTGACAGGGAATACTGGAACATTTTCAATCCCTAATTACCCATCACATCACCCTAACAGAATAGTAATTAGTTCACATGAATCAATAGACATTATAATATGGATGTCAGACTAATACGTATTATCCCGGTGGGGGGTGGGGGGGGGGGGTACTCCCCTATATTCGCTATACGGGTACGTGCAGCCAAACAGGGTATGGTTTTCAGCGTTTCTACTCTGGAACAGGGTATATAAAATCGCGCTCGCTCTGGAACAGGGTATATGAAATCACGCTCTCTCCTCTCTGGAACAGGGTATCTATTTTCGCACTACCGGAAAAGGTTATGGTTTTCAGCGATCTTGCTCTGGAACAGGTTATGAATTTTAGCGATTTTACTCTGGATCTTATATCTTCGAGCAAAACGTCTTTGAGGACAAAAAATTGTTATACGTTTGTTACTGTTCAGCGTGATAATATGGACTGTCAAATACAAAAAAGATATTACAAAAAATGATCCAAAGACTGTTGCATTTAACTAATAAACACTTACTAAATATTATTTTGTACAAGTAAGAAGCAATCCAACGGCTCTGTAGGTCTATTTTGTCGATGATTTTACGATGTCAATATATTTAGCCCATCAAAAATAGAAAAATGAATAGTGGTGGGCTGTAAAACAACATAATTTACTATTTTCTCTTGCGAGGGAGATAAATCTGAATGGAAATTATCAACCTCATTTTGTTTTATTCCAATTAAAAAATTCATTTATTGTTATATAAACGTTTGACTATTGAAGATATGACATAAATTTATATTCTTGTTGTTTATTAATATTTTCCATGAAAACAAGTTTTGCCTTTCCATGGCCAATACCATCTTACTATATTGACTCTCCCATAACACAATATGAAGGAAAAGGATAAATCAATCCGCAGCACGGCTTCACTTTCAATCTGAAATGACTACTAATAACGATTACACTATTTTTGGCATGGGATGACGTCTCATGCATATGTCAGCAGCGAGCTATTGTTCTGCCACCAAAAACAAAACATCTGTAAGCAAGCTGAACTGACGAATCTAGTGAATACTAGTGGAAGAAAGACACAGCCATGGAATCCATGCGGATCACCAAGAGTCTTATCGTCCTTTTATTGTTGTACTTCAATTCTTCTGCTCAAGGTAAGTGTTCATCAAATGGATAACCAAAAGCAATAACACAGACGACTCTTCGACAGCCTGAATATCTCTATCAATATATGCGCCGTCAGATCTGTAAAGGACCGACATCCCTATCAACATTGACTGAGATCTGTCTGGAGCAAGTATAGGTAATGAAAGGTTATTTATGATGCTAGTTTGCTCAAAATGTTTTTGAACAGAACTTCTTGGGATTACAAAAGGTCGAGAACGGATTTCAGATATTTAATTGCTCATAAAAGTTTATCATGATTTGAAACGTGTCTGTACGTATATCGTAAAGAATAGAATTCTGACAACAGCTTTATACCAACACCATCATTCTTATCTTGCTTAACTATAGGTGCTCCTAAGATAGCCGCACCGTATCCAGATAATCCGTACTCTATTGAAGGTGAAGTGGCAAAAGTTACCTGCGTAGTGGAAGACACAGTTTCCAATCCAGATGAGATAATATTTGTGAGGAAGAGTCGTTTTGGTGACGTTGAGCCCATAAGAGATGAAGGACCTGATGGACGCATCTATTATCAAAATGAAACCTTGGTTAGTGATCATGGGCTCAAAGAGATTGCCTTAATCATAATATTGTTCAACTCTAATGATGCAAAATGCACTAAAAGCTTCGGTTGGACCAAAAATTATATCAAAACCTGAAACAACCTCTGGTTTGACCAAAGTCAGGGCCGGAAAGGTTAACTCACATATCGAAACCTGAAAAAATTTACTTGTCAAAGTCAGCAGGGCACAGCTTATTAAAACAAGAACCCTCACAGCAAGAGACAGAGACCTAACATACTCTACTGATATTTCTAGATGGTGGAAGAAAACTACGTGTGACTCTGCATTTTAATAAAGTCATAATGAATGATGATTCAAGAAATGGCGGTTATGAATGCCAAGGACACACAGGAGGTAGTCAAAATGAATATGGATTCACTGTCACTGTTATTGAAAGTAAGTAAATTTGTCCTACATATATCAATCGGTTGAATTCACACTTTGTTTTTGCTGTCAAAACCTTAATATCTTATCAAACCTCAAAACAACACTGGGCTAATCAAAGTCAGGGCATAGCTCACTAAAGGACGGAATCCTGAAACATCCACTGGGCTGATCAATATCATGGGCATCATTAACACACAGATTGAACCCAAAATGAATAGGAGAATCAGGATAAAAACCCTCACACCAAGAGATAGACGTAATAAATTCTGCTAACGTGATGCTGAGTCAGTCCAGAAATAAAACCTGAAACCTCTGCAGAGGTGAGAGGCAAATCTACTCATGCTACACCACCCTTGATTTAGAATAATTCTGTAAAATCTTCATCTACATGACATGTTTTACAGCTTGATGTTATCTGATCATAACAGGAAGTGAGCTTCCAGGCATTGAAGTCTCTAACAATGTATCAGCACAATTTGGAGATAATATTGTACTTAGTTGTAACCTTACCATCAGTCAAGCCGCTTTTGCAAGTCAGACTAAACTAACCAAGCTGATGTGGGCCAAAGAGGGTCAGCTTATTGAAGAAGTTCTTTACCCAAGAGAACAGTCCCTTAAATCCCTCAAGATTTATGTGGACCGTCCTGAAGTTGGTGGTATCTACACTTGTCACTTGACGTCCAAGCTAAGAAATGTCAAGGAGTATAATGTTACTGGTAACATTTATGTGTCAGGTATGAATGTTTCTAATCTAGGAGAGTGTTGGGGAACGAATCAACGCTGAGTTGTAATGTCACCGTTACCAACAAAGGCTGCGCGTTAATGACAACCATCGGCAAGTTTACCTGGGCAAAAGATGGAAAGCTTGCAATCGCAAGTTATTGTCCCCCTTTCTCATCAATTAAACCTTTGGTTTTGAACGAAAGCCTAGCTGATGTGGGCGGTACATATTCTTGTTAATTGGAAAACTATTATTGTAAAAGGTCACTTCAATTACTCATATGGGTATACTTATATAATGCTGTAGAAAACATCGGTAAAAAAACTTACAAGGAGCATGTTAGTTACTGGAATTATTCTTTTAGTTCAGCCTAGATTTTTTCCCTGAAAAGAAAGAAGAAAAGAATATGAATCGGCTTGTGTGCACTGCTCAGGGAAATCCACTGGTGACCGAATGGAAAAAGAAAAAACCTACTCAACGATGACATCTGGGTCTTTGATACTAAAGGTATGAATAGATGAATGGATGAATAGATGGGATAGAACAGATAGAAGGGATGAGGATGAATTGGAGTAAGGATGGATAGATGAGATGGATGGATGGTGGGTAGGTTGGTGTATAGATGGAGGGTGTAAGGGAGGGAGGGAAGGAGGGAGGGAGGTAGGGAGGGAAGGAGGGAAGGAGGGAGGGAGGGAGGGGAAGGGAGGGGAAGGGAGGGGAGGGGAAGGGAGGGGATGGGATGGGATGGATGGTGCGTCAGTGGATAAGTGAATAAGTAGATATTTTTATAGTTCTTTTTTTGAAGAACTCTCGGAAACTTCTGTGGAACCATACAACCTATAATTTGATAGAAACTATTACGGTTGTGGATGTAAAAATCAATCTTTTTTTTCATTCCCAAAAGTATAAGGCATTGTTTTCTCTCGTTATTATCAGATAACTCATCCAAAGGAAAGTACGTTTTTTCTAACATGGATGGCTTCAAGGATCACACCTTGACCATCTATGACGTACAACCTAAAGACGCAGGCCAGTATTATTGCTGCATCAAGAACATCACAAGTCCCAGACCCCCCGAAGATATCAGGACTGTCAGATCTTTGACGTTCAACCTCCAGGTCAGTATCAGTCTGTCATCGTATCGTTAAGTTAGCAAAATCTCAACATACTTATACCAGATACGCTTCAACAAACAATCTTGTCCCTCCACCATCTCGTACTAACTATGGCAAATTCATGTTCCGATCTGCAGTAACCAAAATATGGGAAAACATCCCAACTCCTATTAAAAACAGTAAATCACTGACTGTATTTAAATCATATTTAAAAAGGCACTTAATAAGACTACAATAAATTTGATGTTAGTTACTTTTTATCTTATTAAAAATCGACCACACCCTAATCCATATTTGATGTAGGTTCTTAAATTCTTCGGAAAACCCAGATTCTTAAAGCCTGGGGCGGAATTGATATCAACAGGAGTGAACGGGGCTGAATTATAAACCCGGGATAGGTTTTTAATTGCACGGATATATTGTAATGCAAAACCTCGCCCTAGCGTTGAACCTTTATTTAAAAACATGTATGTGCATATATATATATTGTGTATATGTATTCTTCGATTGCACGTTACTTCATCGCGTCCTCAAAGATTACTCATTAGCATCCATTGTAAACGGCATCACAATGGCCGCCATGTTATTGTCTTTTAACTCTCTTGGGAATGCTTGCAACCCATCAATATGCATATGCATATGTATATATTGATATATAATTATTTCAATTTTTTGTAAATAGCATATGTATGTGTAATAATAATAATAATAATAATAAAACTTATTTAAAGAGGGGGACACACAACAGTTACAATAAAAACACATTGTACTGAAACCCAGTGGCCCTCTGAAAATTATAAAAATGAAAATGAATCAACAAAATTTAACACAAACTAAACGTGAATAATAAATAAATAAAATTAAGGAATCTCTAATAAAAATAATAATAATAACGTAAGACGTTTCCTCCAAGCCAAGAGCACCCCAGCACAGCTCCACTCCAAGTCCTCAGGTCGCAACCTGGAAAACCCGGGGTCATTACATCGTCACTAAAATGAGCATGACTTTCATACAATTGATCTAATAATCTAATAAAATGTTAACTTTCTTTCTGATATCCTAAGTACTTAACGTACAAACCCTTTTGAAGCCTTTAATTGATTGTGATTGCTTGAATGTCATGTATCATACTGTCCATAATTTAAATTGCTCTAAGCAGAAAAC